>JAWMAG010000004.1:22937500-23145000 GCA_037013455.1 Ceratitis rosa
GATACGTCGGCTATACAGAAACGCCTTGAGGAGCTACAGCGTAGTATTGGTGGAGTTCCTGGAAATGGTGTAGTTAATGTTACCCCCTCTCATCCACTACAAGCAGGTGGCAAAGCTCATCACTTTCCCTCCAGCCGTACAAATCATCGAACTCGTCCATCGTTTCCTGAGGGGTCTACACGCGTCGATCGTCGACCGAAAACCATAATGGTTACTGGATTTACGAGTGAGGAGGCTGACTCTGTACTGGGCCACTTTAAAGTAAGTTGGCCACCATATAATTTCTCTTGTATTATATAGATTTATGTCAATGAGGAAGAAGTATATTAACCAAAATATGCAATAGAAATCCTTTCACAGTTAAAAAAACCCTGCGGGTTAGGGGTTCAAGAATTTACCCGCGGTAAGGCATGCCTGTCGTAAGAGGCGACTAAAATCCAATAGTTCCCGTGATGGTCGGGTCTTTATACCGGAACGACCCGGATTTTTTATCCGGCCAAGGACCGTCATTCCCGCAACATTCCCTAAAAATTACTTTGAGGAATATTTTTGCGGCTACAACAACAACATAGAAAACCTTTTATTTAATGGAATTTTAAAAACGATTCACTACATACATATATATACTATTTGATATTTTTGCAATCGCCCTGTTTTCTTTAACACGCATAACGAGAATAGAACCATAATAACGGCTGTTTTAATACAATACTCTTTCTTTTAGAACTTCGGCGAAATAACTAAACATGATGTGGATAAAGAGATACCTCGACTCATATTGTCATACGCTACTCGTATAAATGCAGAACAAGCCGTATTGCGGGGAAAAGTATTTAAAGACAAACGTTTGCAGGTAAATATAATAAGCTTATATAATCTTTTAATAATTAACGTAACAGTTAAATAAAAAAAATACTTAGAGCACCTCTGTTTTTTCATTTGCGTTTTCATTACAAGATTTTATTTAATTAATATAAGAAAATATAGTTATATGTATGTATTTATCTTAGTGATATCGGAAAAAAATTTCGCTCAAAAAAAAAGAAGTTTAAATAATTAGTATTTAAATATTTTGGTTCAAAACCAGTCCGAGTTACCGTCGGTATTAAACGAATTCAAATTTAAAATATGTATGTACTGAACTTACCCAAAAAAAAAATTATTGTTATTTATATTATTTTTAATTAATTTTTATAGTTATTAACATGAATTTTTTTTCCAGATAACTTGGGCTCCGGTCGTTCCGGCATCATTAACAGCGGGAACTGTTATCTCTAATAACGTGTCTAAGGCGGAAGGAGAAAATACAGATCCAACAAAATTGGAAGTATCTCACACTACTAGTGATAAGCAAAGCAATGATTCAGAAATTACTGGAGAAACTTTACCTGAACTTCGGCTTGAGGATGAAGAGGAGGATGAGGAATCTGAGGATCGCTCATGGCGGCGCTGATCGTGAAATACCACGAATTTCAAAGCACGATGTTTTTAGAGTTTACGTTAGTCAAAACAGTGAAATTTGGCGTTTTCACTTACTAGTAAATAGCAAATTAAGCACAGATAAATTGTTTGCATGAATCATGGTAAAGATTGAAATATTTCTATATTGTAAAGTGCATCTTAGTGCATTAACGTAAAGTATCGAAGTGAAATGAAGTGCCATCAGCGCTATGTCTTTAACTTCAATAATTACAGACTTATGTATTTGGTAGTTTACATATGCTTATGGCTTCATTATGGTATGAAAATGCAGCAATTGGAGCTTTCATTTGAATATTTAAAAAAATATAGAGGATATCAGTAAATAATACATATACATAACATGATAGACACCAATAACTCTTATTAGTTTTAATTGTATTACTGAAAAACCTGTACTACTACTTACTGAAGGAGTCTGTAGTTGTATATACAAGTCCGCCAAACTAAGTTATACATTAGTGGCGGATTGAAAAAGATCTGATATATTGGTATTTTTTTAATTAGATTCACAGATACCCATCAATTGTACCAATTAACATTTGTATTGTTACTAAAATTCTTGTATTTTTACTATTTTTCATGCTATTTGTTTTATTTAAGCCTTATGTTGAACTAAAAACTAAAAAAACAATGAAACAAGTTTAAAAAAGGTAACGAAAACCTTTTATACAAATATCTATAAATAAATAATGGTGTAAAATTCGCTATTAGTTTCACAATTTAGTGTTTTTCATTGAGTCGCAGAAGGTGTTTGGGTGTTATAGCAGACCCCAAGATAGATTTTGTGGAAAGCCATTTAAAGGAGCTTATGGGAGTTATCATCCTTTGCCTGTAGAAAATATAATATAAAATGTTTGATCAAAGATTCAACAGTGATGTTATCAAAAACTTCGTTTTGAAGCTTGTTGCCAGACTAGAACCCACTTTATACCATCTTTAACTTATCCATACCATTTTTTGAACGGTGACACCATCACTTTCACCGATTTTGACAATCAGTTGCTGATTCGCAGCTGTCACACTTTCGAATAATTGTCTGTACGTATATATTTTGAGATTGTGACATATATAATAACATAAATCTCATTGCCGCGTTCTATTCTCTCCTATTCTAGCTTTAATAGTGCTAGTATTCATCGACGTAAATATTGGATACGCGTCAGCTGATCTGATTAAACTAATGGTCACCAACTGACACAGCAACAAATTATTAATTTTTATAATAAAAAGTTATAATCTTTATGATAGTTATGAACCAAAGTAGCAAGCATTTCATGTCTGACCTTGGAAAAATTTCGATATATGTGCATAAGTATATAGAACAAAATCTTAATAATTAAACTTTTTTCTTGTTTTGATAGCTGTTTTGACAACTATTTACGGTAAATTGTCATATAAAATTAGAAAGCGTATCGATTTTTCGTGCACAAATGAAAAGATTTGCTCATAAAATTCTCAGGTGATTTCACAAGTGATTTACAAATTAATAATTTCAGTCAAATACTTCAATTTTTCTTTGGGAATCAGTTTCTTAAAAAAAATTGCTTGTCGAAACTACAGCATGCATTGGGAGGTATTTTTTCTTGCCAAGTCTGAAAGCACCTTAAGTTGTGGAAGATTCAGCGTGAGCATAAAAGAGCGGATACAAAGTTTGTTTATAAATGTAGTGACTGAATTTTAAATGATAAAATCCATCAAATGTTACAAACCCATTTCAATCCTTAGGCGTTTATATGGTAATGAAAAAATATGTAATATGAAGTATTTAAATGTGGCTGAGAAGAACGATGCTGCAAAAACCATTGCCGGCCTTCTTTCGAATGGTACCGCTGTCAGGGTAAGCAGTAATAAAAAATAAAAAAAATGTCTTTTAAGTTATTTCTTATTTAGCGAGAAGGATATTCTGTTTATAACAAAATCTATGAGTTCAGTGCAGAAGTGAATGGCCGAAACAGTAAAATGGTAATGACATCTGTCTCTGGTCATTTACTACAATTGTCTTTTATTGGAGCATATCGACGATGGGATGAAGTTGATCCTCAGGCATTGTTCAATGCACCAGTAAAGAAAGTATGTCCAGATGATTACCAACCAATTAAACGTACACTGGAAAGAGAAATACGGAGTTGTGGAGGACTTATTGTATGGACAGATTGCGATAGAGAGGGCGAAAATATTGGTTATGAAATAATAGATGTGTGCCTTAAAGTTAAACCGAACATTAAAGTTTGGCGAGCAATTTTTTCTGAGATTACAAAGTCATCAGTTCGCCGAGCGCTTAATCAATTAAAAGAACCAGATAAAAGATTAAATGATGCAGTAGATGTTCGCACGGAGCTTGATCTCCGAACGGGTGCCGCAATAACAAGATTCCAAACCTTGAGACTGCAGCGTTTATTTCCTGCAAAAATTGCTGACAAGTTAATTTCCTATGGAAGTTGTCAGATACCAACTTTAGGTTTTGTCGCTGAAAGGTACAAAGATATTGAAGCATTTGTGTCGGAGCCATTTTGGAAATTAAAAGGTACCATCAATTCGAAAAAAATTATGTTATATGGTACAACAAAAACATATATATTTCTTACTTTTCTCAAAGTTTCACACACAATTGATGATCTGACGGTAGACTTCCTTTGGGCGCGTAACAGACTATTTGATAAAGCTGCTTGTGAGGATTATCTTTTGCTTTGCTTAGCAGACCCCAAAGCGAAAGTCCAAGAAGTTACAACTAAAAGTAAACATAAATGGCGTCCAACTCCATTAGATACTGTAGAAATGGAAAAACTCGGATCGCGTAAACTTAAAATTTCTGCTAAAGAAGTTATGACTATTGCTGAGAAGCTTTACTCCAAAGGTATTATAAGTTATCCTCGCACCGAAACTAATCAATTTTCAAAGGATATTGATTTACGGTACGTTTTAATAAAAAAACTGTCATTTACCATACATGCATATGAGTAACATTAATATTTTCTTTATAGTTCCATAATAGAACGGTTTGTCCCACATCCGGATTGGGGAGCATTCACACAACGGATAGTAGAGTGGGGTCCAAATCCAAGAAACGGAAATAAGAGCGATCAGGCTCATCCTCCTATTCACCCTATAAAATTAGTAACAGGTATTTTTTATTTGAACTTAGTTTCCAAGCTTTGAATACCTTTCTGCGACTGCAGGTGTAGCCTGCAGATTTTACCAGGGTTTTCGAATTTTTGAATGGTTTGCATTGTTTTTTTATTATCTCGCGATTTATTAAAACAATTTTTATATTTTGTTGGAATCTGGTCCAACATACATATTTTAAGATATTACATTTTGTGTGTCATGCATTACTTATTTAACATAATTTTTTTTTGCAGATCTGCAAGGGAATGACGCTCGTGTATATGAATTGATATGTCGTCACTTTCTTGCTTGCGTTAGCAAAGATGCAGTTGGCTCTGAAACTGTAGTTAATATTGATATAGCTGGAGAAAAATTTACAGCTACTGGATTGTGTATTCATGAACGAAACTATTTGGACATTTATATATATGAAAAATGGAATGCAAAACAAATACACAAATACGAGCAAGGTAATTGTGTGGTACAAATTAGAATCAGTTTAACTTAATATTTAAAAAAATAGGACAATTATTTGATCCTACGGAAATTACAATGCAAGAGGGAGCGACTACAGCTCCGCCCCTTTTGACAGAGGCTGATTTGATTGCCTTAATGGAAAAACATGGCATTGGGACTGATGCAACCCATGCTGAACATATAAATACCATCAAAGAAAGAGGTACATATATTTCTAATACTAACATTAACCAATTACAATAATATCTTCATAACTAAATATGCGATTTTAGGATACATTGGTGTGGTTGACAAAGGCGGCCTAGTACCAGGTATTATAGGAATGGGTCTCTATGAAGGCTATGATGCAATGGATTTGCAATTAGCCAAACCCAAATTGAGGGCAGAGTTCGAGTCAGATTTGAAAGATATTTGTACCGGAAAAAAAGATCCAAAAGCAGTCTTGAAAGAACAAATTCAAAAGTATTTAGAAGCATACAAGCAAATCACGGAAAAGGTTGCCGCTATGGATAATAAGATGGCCTTGCGGTAATTTTAAGCAGCGTTTTATAGACTATATTCATACTAGTGAATTTCTATTTTCCTCTCTTTGTAGAATTAATGAAACTCTTATTGTTAACGATCCCGATCGAAATAGTAATACGCAAAATCGGATCATAAACAGCTCTACAATAGCAGAGTTGTTTCTGTGTCCAAAATGTTCCGTAGCCCCGTTAGCTTTACGACAGAAAAAGAATCAAAATCAGTTTTACATAGGATGTATGAACTTTCCCGACTGCAAAAACGCCATTTGGTTATCGGATGAATGCTTAGAGCCAAGTGTATTGTCAGAAACATGCCAAACTTGCGGTCCTAATATAAAAATGCTGAAATTAAAATTTAACTCAATTCACCTCAGAAATTATTTCAATACTCCATCTGGTTGGTATAAAACCTGTTTACGTTGTGACAAACTGTTTCGAGACTATTTCAATATAAATTTGGATCAAGTGAAAACAGTTGGTGGAATTGTTGAAGTTGATAATGGTAGTATTACATCTGTCGATGTAGTTCCAATCGTTAGTGCTAGTGGTGCTAGCTCTGGTAATGCCATCAGAAGTTCAGAAAGTTCAAACGTGGGTGCATACAATGGGAGTACATCTGGTTCAGGAAATATTTCTAAAAAACGAAATGTGATTAAAACAAAAACAGAGCCTAAAACAAAAACACTGAGTAAAACAGTTAAAGCTAATGGTACAAATCAAACTATTCGAAACTTTTTTACAACCGGTAAAATTTTGCTTTTGAAAATATTTAAATTATATAATGGTTTCAACCTTTTTTGTAGCAACAACTGAACAACAAGCTCATACACAAGTCGTAAATTCTGTCGTTACTGATGAAGTTTTAGATGATTTTTTCAATGATGATGATGATTTTGATGCAATGATTTCTGCAGTTGATTTGCAAAATGAAAATTTACAAAATACTAATAGTCTTTCCCAAATGCCAAGTAGTTCAACTACTCCTCAGAACAACAGAGACACCTCATTCAACCAAGTAGATAATACTGCTTCAACGGGAAACGATTTTAATTTTGACGATAGTTTTCCTGATTTACAAGACTTCGTTTGGGGTACTGCCGAGCATAACAAAAGAAAATCACTGAATCCAATTAACCAATATTCTCAAAATAAAAACTTGGAAAATAGTGCACAACCTCAGGGAGCTGATCAACGCATTGACATAGAAAATAATCTTGCCATAAGTGTTAAATGCTCTGGCTGTCATCAACTTGCTAAACGGTAAGTTTGTATACAATATATGTATTTAATGCTTTTATACATACGAGTATATAAATATGTTGCAATTCACTACTGGTACTGGAAAAGTACGATTAGGCGATTTCATAAAATGTTGTGGAAATAAGAAAATCAACGATTATTGTTGTCAGAAAAAAAAACTATTCAATATCTTGTGGGTAAATGTTGATTTTTGTTTTAAAAACGTATTTTGGAAGCGGTTCACAATGATAATGATAAATGATGAATATAAGTATGTATATGGTGCTAAAATGAAAATAATCAGCGGTGTTTCGAAAAACATTCAAATGGCAATATTTTCAAAAATAATAAACATAAAATGCTCAAGATATTTGATGTTTGATTATTTTAAGTTAAAAAAAATATTATCTGATTAACGAAGTGGCGATGTAATACATCCTCATTGTTCACCATTCTAAATATAAATGTACAGTTAAGAAGTCGGTCTTCTTTTTATTTTATTAGACGCCTGTACAGCTTTATTGATTGCCTTCCAATGGGAACTTGAATATTTTTTCAAGTATTTTCCTGCGATGTAACAAATTATTATGCACAGGTGGAGTTGTTGTGTGGGCATAAGATTTAAACTTTGATAAGATTAGGTTTTCCCCCGCTACATCCAATTCGCAAAGTTTTCGTAAACAGCCCATAATTTTTGAAACATTTTCGGCTTCAAAGAAAACCTGTCGAGCAGCGTTGCAATTGTCTGTGGATCCATAGCCAGTCTTCACAAAATCCACACCTATTATTATTGTCAGTAAAAATTAGCCACTAACAAAATTGAGAGCAAAATGTTTTACTCACCCAAAGAAAGAAATTTACAGAGTTTTCAGCGAACAGAATTCTGCAAAAATTAGCAATCAACTTTTATAACAGCTTTTTATTTTGATGGTTACGTTTGAATCCGTTCATTTATAGAGTCTATATTTTCTGCTTTTTAAGTACTTTAATAAAATCCAAGATTTATTGTATTTCAGCAATTATGAGATTCTACACACATTATTGTCGTCAAACAATAAAGATACCAATATATTTTTTCTAATAGTCCTCTAAAAAGACAAAGATTTATGTAAAACTTGCTTTGCAACAATTTGTTGCTTATATATTTAGGAAGGATGATTAAAATACGATCGTTTGGGAACTTATTTTGTTAGTATTATATTCATATTAAAGTATTGATATTATTTTCATTTTAAATCAATTTTGGTTTTGAACAAAAAATCAATCTTATAATCACAAATCAGTTGTTTTTCATACTTGGTAGTTTTTCCAGAAGAATTTACAATTTTCTCTTCTTTAATTTGTTTTGATACAAATCCAGGTTCAACCATTAATTATATCTCATTATTATTTCATTTTGTAAACATATACAGCTGCACAGTTGTAAAGGATGGACCAAACAAGGGGAGGCCATTTTATGTTTGTGCCAAGATGAAACCATGTAAATACTTTCAATGGGCTGACGAGGCTTCAGTAACTAATTCGAGACCTGCACCTACAAACATATCACCGATTAATCACGCTCGTATAAATGACCAGCAAGCAACAACTTCTAGAAATGATTCGACTTTGAATTTTCATTCGCAAACCGAAAGTGTCAAATGCAATTGTGGAATTGCAGCTAGCTCGTAAGTGCCATATAACCTGTTAATTTTTTTTTTTTTTCGAAAAGGACAAATAATTGTATGTGGTGATATAAGAGAAATATGGATCATAAAATTTTGAAACAACTTCTCAAATTTTTATGATTTTTCACTATTTTATTATGAACGAGAGTGCCCTGACAAGCGCTGAAATTCGCATATTAATGTATCTTTTAAAATTAGGTTAATTGTGCGAAAAGAGGGTCCTAACAAGTCTCGTCCATTTTATACATGCTCAAATCGGGATGCTTCGTGTGGTTTTTTTAAATGGAAAGATGATGATCCAGAAGAGCGTAAGTACACCATTATACCATTGCTATTTAAACTATATATAATATAAAATGCATTTAACTCTAAGCCCATTTAGCTTTGGAAGTAAAATTACGCTAACAAAATTTACATTTACAATATTTTCTAGATGGTGCCTCAACAAGTAGCAATAAAAATGATGGGACTTGGGGAAGCAAGCGTCGTTTAACAAATGGTAAATTTGTAGTAATATTTTTCGAATTTATGTTGTAAGTTAATAAACTATTTAATTTTAGAATCTTCGAATGAAGTTTCAAAAAAGCGTAAATGCAGATTATGCCGTCAAGAGGGCCACACTCGCGTAAAATGCCCGAGAAAATCTGAATTCGATCTTTAATTTATAAAAAATATTGAAACTATTTTGTTACTACTATTGTTAATGAACTTTTTTTGTACATAAATATAATTATAAGTGTCTAAATATGGTTATATACGTTTTTATTTCCAAGTTAACATTATTTTCTTAACATATGTACTTAGCTCTTAAATTAAAAGCTTTCACAAGTGGAATATGTAAAGAAATTTTTAAACATTTAGAAGTCAATATACGGTTGATAACACTTTGCCCACTGAAACATACTGTGGCCAACTTGCTACAGTTTAACAGACAGCGAAATCTCATAGGTGTTATGTAGGGTATACAGTTGCGTTGACCAAATTTGCCTCGCGATGAAGAGAAGCAATACACAACTTTTTCAAATGCCAGCAACCGAAGGCAATTTTTCAACAACGTCGACACGATGTGATGTCGATTGAAAAAACAAGAACGAAGTCGACGACGCCAATCATAATAGGAAGAAGGTAATTTTCGTGAGACTTGACCTCAACAGCAGCGTTATTGCTTTTCACCTTGAAATCACAGACAGTCGAATTAAGAGCTTACTACCTAGGTTGTGTCTCGGAGATATCCTAAAGTGGCCCGAACCATATTTTTTGGTCTGACTCGAAGAACAGATAATATGGGGTATTAGGATTTTCTTTGGATTTAGGGTCTAAAAAGGTTTCAAGCTGAAACCAACCATTATGCATTCGCGATTGTAACACGATGTGCATATTTTTACGATATGCGCTGCTTGTTCACGATTAAGAGTAGACAAAAAGTAACCAGTCGAGGTTTCTACAATAATATCATTGGTGGTGATGGAGATTTTATTGCTTTACATAAATAATTTTTAAAGTAATTAAATTTTAGACGGCATAAACGTACATAACATACACTGACTACTAGTTTTCTACTAGAAATTTTTTTAATCCAGTCGCAATTTTTTTTTATTATATATCCGAAGTGCTGGGTGTCCTAGTTCAGTCAGTTCTTATGGCGCCTTAAGTTTGCAATTTCGAGTATGTAAGTATTAGTCGTAAACAGAGAAATAATTTATACGGATAATGAAAATAAACACATCTTAATTTTAAATTAGCATTTACTGATAGCCTAAGAAAATAAATCTAAGGGAAATACATAGTTTATTAGTTTTCTAGACAATAATATGCAATCACATTGAAATATGGACTAATATTAATATAATATAAATTAGTCTATATTTCGGTGTAAATATCGAAAATTAGTGTTAAAATGCGAAATTTTATAGCATTTAGATGTAATGATTTACAACATAAAATACAAATATATGTACTTTCCTCAATTTCATTAGTTATTAGAAATTCAATCTATTTTAACAGCTCCGTATATTTTTCGGATAAAACTATAAGCGGCGAAAAATCCAATTGTTCCGGTTAGGAGCCAAAATGTTAATACCATAATGCCTGAAAATTACGGGAGAATGATGTATATGGTATGAAATTTTTATTTTGTTGAAACGTACCTGTATAGCTCAAATATAAAAGTGTAGGAATAAATTCAGTTATTTCCAATTTCGTAAAAAAATAGAATATGCTGTAGAGTAGTACATACGCAGCAGAACCACCTGAAACTATAAAGCTTCGCCACCACCAGCGATAATCCTAAGGAAGGAATTCACTAAATTTATAGTTTATTATATATATAAGAAACTATTTACCTCTCCACATAGTTGAAAATATGTCATAACAATTGATATTTGGCCACAACTAACAACTAAAATGCAAAATACAAGAAATAGAAAGCCAAACAAGTAATAGAATTGATTCTGCCATATAGCAGTGAAGACGAAAAACAATTCAATGAAAACCGCTCCGAATGGCAAAATTCCAGCCATTAAAGTACTGAAAAATAATAGTTACATAGTAATGACTGAGATCAAAACATACATGCGTTGTCTGAAGTACCTGAGAACAATATTCATGTACCAGTGCTGCGTCGGCACTTGTCTTGGTATCATATTAGTTCTAACGGGATGTTGATATGGTTGCTTGCGATAACCAAAATAATATCCCAAATAAACCAGGGGAACAGATATTCCAAACCACAAGAGTAGTAAAGAAACCATTGTTGTAAATGGAACAGCGCCGCTTGAATGTTTGTCCCATATAAAGAAATTTAGTATAAAGCCGGTCCTAAAATTAAAAACTTAATTATTTAAAAATTAAAATAAAATATTTTTGTATAACACACCCAAAAACAATGCCGGGATACAAAGTAGCTGTTAAAAAAGCAGTACGCTTCCATTCTCGTCCTTTCATAGTTTTATACAGCCGTGCTGCAAAATAACCCGCAATCGTTCCCATGAAAACATACATAAAAATTCCTGACGTCATTAAAGCCCCTCGAGAAGACGGCGACAACATTCCAAGCATAGCGAAAACTACAAAAATTAAAAGAAAAAGTAAAGTAATTCAATTCAAAGATGTACTATATGTATGAAGGTATAGATTAATCAGTTAAGATTTTCATTCGCTGCGGTTTGAAAAATTTATCTTCTGATTTGAGTTGCGTTTGATGGTTAAATGCTGGGAAAATAGTTAATTCGTCGTATGGCATAAATTTTGCTCTCTAGTTCGCCATTTTGGTAAGTAGTAAAATTAAAATCGAAAAAAAAAAACAACTGACATGTTAAAAAACTTACATATTGTTATTAAAGCCATAAAAAATATTTGTATGCCGCTGCCAATAACTGCCGAAAACAGACGTGTGTTTTTAGGTGGACGAAAAACGTCACCATGTACTAGTTTCCATCCAGTTTCCTCAAGTGTGTCTTCGATATTGTCATCTGTATTGTATCGTGCGATATCTCGACGCAGTGTACGAATCATTATCATTGTCAAAATTCCTATGATAAAATTACGTAAATGAACTATTACATAAACAATTTCAGCAAATATTACTCACCCGAAAGGAAGAATACGACAACAAGAGAATTTATTATACTAAACCAATGAATTTGCACATCCCTCATACCAAGATATATATCCCATCGAGAAGCCCAACTTACTTTTGATTCCTTCCATTCAACCGAATAAGTAAAATACAGTTTCGTATTCGAGTTTGAGTTTACCTTAAATATTTTTGAATATATGGATAAATTATAAATTAACTAGTTCTTATGTGAAATTATATAGTTACCAATTGTGGTCGGGCATTGTCGGGGAAATTACAAGAGTCACCTTCGAATTTTATATCTTTATAGTTTACTGAAGCTGTTTCTACTTCAAAACCAACTACACGATATTTGTTTCTAAATTAAATTGTAATTAAAAACACTCTTGATATTTTTAATGAATTAACTCACTTTGTATGCATATGATAGGATAGAATAAATTTTAGATGGTTGTTTATGTAAATGTTGTCACCATCAACTTGTCCCAAGCGATACCCATGTTCATAAGTAATTTCGTTGGGAAAATTAGCATTTAGTATTCTAGTCGCTACCGGTAAATTATCCACAAGCCTGAAAATAGTATATGTTAACTGACAAACGTATATAACGAAATCTTGAATAGCTTACAAATGTACGAAATATTCATGACTTATTCGCTCAGCAACTGTGGCTGATTGATCTTTGTTCCAATTCATTGGCTGATCCTTCTTATGACATAGTAATTTGCAGTTTATATTTTTAGCCATTCGCACCTCATAAGGTGTATTTACAATTCGGTCACCACGTAAAACTTCACCCAAATTTTCAGATTTATAAATCAATGTACCATTTTTCGGTAAACAAAATTGTAGAGAATAATACTGGTATGGCAATTGCGTCCTACTACTTGTCATTTTAACAGCCTTAACATCGATTTTTTGACCTATTGAGAATTCGACGGGCGCAACACCCGGTACGTAGAAGCATTCCACCAGTGATAACACTACAAGCGTCAACAGGAAACATACCGCCAGGAACCGACACTGTAACAATAAATATGTATATAATAACGTTCATGTAAAAATTTAACTAAGCAAATATATGACTTGTACACCGATATTTTAACTTGACGTGACCAACGAAATCATTTCTACATATAGTTTTTAAGTTTATTTTTAAGTGAATACCCTCATGGTTTCTCCGAATATATCCTGAATAATTTTATTTCCTAAACCAAACACAAAAATATATTTTTGTATCTAATATCAATGAACAAAAATCCTGTACATTTCTTTCTCTTCAATTTACAAACATTCACAATAGTTGTAAACGTGACAAGTACTGTTCGTTTCATTTTAGGGCAAGTTTCGCATTAATCCAACAATACTCTAAACATTCACAACCGTAAGCAGACTTCCGTAACGATTGTCATAATAAAAATTATTGGGTACCACGTCAAAAAAAAAAAAATTCCCCACCGTACTAGTGTGACGGTGGCGTTAGACGTTATTACATTTATTATTTTCATATCAAAGGAACACTATTATCTTGTATGTCCAGTATTACCATACTTTGATGAATTGATATTTTCAGCTCTTAAACACGATTAAGAAAGTGTGGGTAAAGTGCTGTAGTTTTTTTCAGATGAAAATTTTGTTAACTCTCAGTCGCTTTGGCAGTTCTGTCGCCTTCTAAATAATTTTTCGTATAATAGTGTGTTTGTTTTAAAACTTTTTAGTTGCCGCTCGTTGTACCGTCATAGTATACGTGTGCGATGCTTAACATCGATACTGCAACACAGTGGCAACACAGCTGTCAATATTAGGAGAAAAGAATAGAAAGCCAGAAATGAAAAATAATTGTTCATGGTTTGTTTTTTGTAGTAAGTTTTCTTTTAAATATTACTTGTGTTTCCTCAAATATAATAATCTGGGAAAAGCTAAAGAAATATCAATGTGAATCATCTTATGAAAAATTCTATCTAGAATTGTGGTTTTGTATTGGATTTCAATAAACATAAATTGCAACGAATGAAGGAAGGAAGGTACTATATATGTGCTATGTATCTACTTAAGTATATATTGGCTTATTTTTTCTTATACATTTTAAAACTAATTTTTTCTAAATTCCCAAGGTAATTCGAATTATATTTAAAGATATAAAACCGAGCTGGAAAAAATGGCTGCAATTGACAACGACAGCGATAATGATGTGGTTACAGATTTTCTAAACTCTAACATAAATTCTTTTACTGTAATTGAAGGCAAAGGGCAAAAAAATTTACAAGATACTGAAACTTTCCAACCGACAAAACAGCAACTCCCATATTGTGAAACACAAAATGATTGCATTCCTATTATAAATACTTCCCCAGTTCCGATAGCTAATAATACTAGCAATAACAATATGATTCCAACAATAAACGTAACGCCACATAGTCCGGCTTTGATAACGAAATATAACAATATTTTCGAAGATACGCTTAGCCAGCTGCAGAACATAAGAGAAACTGTGGTTCAAATGAAAAATTGCAGCGCTCATTTAAACGACGGGTGCACTAGTTTATGGCCAGTTCATGCAGCAATTCTGAGCGCCTCATTGCCGGATCTAAGTTCTGTAAATCCTAGTACTAGAACACATAGTGGAAATTATATTAGATGGATACCACATCAGCAGAATTATGTTCCTATCAATGAGCGTCGTAGATCTTGGACCACTATTGATGATTTGAATGTAACAAATAAAAGTATCAGCCTGTCGAGCTTGGATAGTGAGGAACCTGAAGCAATTTGTACAACAGATCAAAGGCGGCGGTCAGCCAGGAACAGTACTGGAGGTAAAATTTTAAATTAATGACTTGAAATTGACTATTTATAAGAAAACATTAAAATTAGTCACTTGGACGATGAAACACGAAAGTGTTTAGCACGTTTAAATAACAATCATTAATGAGGGTGGGATAGTATTTTATACAATACAGATTTATATAATCGTACTTGAACTTACATTTTGACGGTTGAAGTGTTAAACTATTAGAATATAAGTCAGTACAGGTGACATTGACGTACTAGTTACTTTCTAAAGCAAATTTTAAATGTCTGCTTATTAATTCTTGTCATTAGTCAGGTATACTGATTCGATTTCGAGGTTTCTGCATCAATCTTAACGTTACATATAAGGGTGTTATAAATTTCTTGGAAATAATAAACATTTATGTTTTATCCATTTTAGGTATATCAACGCACTCGCTAAACGAAGCAGAATTAGCTCGGGATTTTCAGCGTATAGCGGCCAAACGTAATCTAGTAACAGAGATTCGAATACCACTTCAGAAAAGTATATCTACTTCCTCAATTGTTGCTAAGGAGGAAATTAAATCTCGACACCTCTATGACAGTGAAGATGAAAATCAAAGTCTTTTGCGGGCAAATGTAAAAATAGAGGCTTACGATAATGTAGAGAAACGTCGAAAGCGCGGTTCCCTTTTCTTTCGAAAGAAAAAAGACAAGAGTAAAATGAAATCGGGTGGTCAAACTAGTATATGTGAAACGTGTGGCACCAGCATATCAATGTTAAATATTAAAGAACATCATATGGAGTGTAAAGGAAAGAAGCCAAATATAGGTACTGGCCAAAAAATATTGTTGGTAGCCTCAAGGAAGGGTGCCGAAAAAACAGAACCTGGTCAAGATTATTACGATGGAGGTGATCAAGCAGGGAGCGTTAATGATGATTCCCCATTGATACGATCAGAATTCCTTAATGATCCACCCATTGAAGCACAAGATCTCGGAGCGGATCCTATTTTGGGTATCGTCGCTGAAGAGCACGATTCATGGTCGCCCAGTGTACCAAAAGATGTACTAAAGTCGCTCAAAGAAAAACAGATTAAAAGACAAGAACATATTTATGAATTTATCATGACCGAGAAACATCATTGTCAGACACTACTTGTAATGCAAAAAGTTTTTGTAGAAAGTTTGGAACGCCACTTTCCTTCTTTGAATATTAATAATATGTTTCCACGTTTATCGGAATTAACTGAGTTGCATATAAGTTTTTTGAAGAAGCTTCGACAAAAGCAACGTGAGCAGTACATTGTTGATAGCATAGCTGACGTATTGCTAGATTTCTTTTCACTGGAAAAAGCACAGCATCTAAGATTGGCATATGGTGAATTTTGCGCCAATCATCGTACAGCACTGGAACATTTCAAAGCATGTATGACAAGTCGTGACCAAACATTTGCAGAATGGTACAAACATTGTTTAACAAATCCATTACTAAAAAAGAAAGGTATTCCAGAGTGCATACTTTTTGTTACACAACGCCTTACTAAATATCCTTTGCTGATTGAACCACTTCTCAAAAGCGCTCGAGAGGATAAAATAGAAACCGATAAACTGCAGCACGCTCTTAATTTAGTAAAAGCGCTGCTTATAGATGTTGACGCATGTGTTGCAGAGAAAGAACTACGAGAGAGACAGTTAGACATTTTTAATCGAGTTGATCCGAAATCTTTCGCTATCTACAAAAATAAGCCTTTTCGTAAATCGGATATTGGCGTTGATTCACGTCGCCGTTTAAAATTCGAGGGTCTTGCTACTTTAATGCAAGGTCGTTCCAAGATGCAATTAGTTTTAGTTGTTGTACTTACCGACTGTTTATGCTTTCTTTCGGAAAACTCTGCTCATAACAAGTACACATTCTTTACACCAGAACATAAAGCGGGCGTAGTGCCATTACAAAAGCTACTCATACGTGAAAAGGCTGGAACCGAAGCACGTGGTATATATATAATATCTTCCAATCCATCTTTTCCGGAAATGTACGAGTTGAAAGTACAACAACCTAAGGACAAGAATACTTGGATTCAATCAATTCGGCAAGCTGTTCTAGAGTGTCCATCTTCGGATGTTATCGAAACGGAAGATCTAACTGCTGAGGAAAAATTGCGAATTGGCGTCAGTAAGCGGGATCTTATTGATAAGATAAGACAAAAAGACATTGATCATGCTATTTTATTGGAAGACAAGATTGTGCTACAATTGAATTTATTGAAAGAAGTCGTTGCAATATCTGGAACGAACAGTGCTGCAACTACCAGCAATAATGGCGCTTATGTTACCGGAGGTGTGGTGAATGCATCAAATTTTCTTGCTACTTTCGGTTCATATAAAGATTTGGTGGGTATTGATTGTAATGTTGCAGATTTATGGAAATATGTATTGAACATGGTACAAAGTATTAGTCAATTGGCTGCAATGGTATATACGGCATCTACCGGCTTGCCGGTCTCACGTTCAGTGAGTTCGGTGGGAGAAAAACAGAGCGATAATTATGCTTCACCCACTCTGCCAAAACGGGCAGAAACATTTGCTGGTTTTGATGAAAAACGCGTGAAGAACAATTTCCCATGTCGCGATGTGTCAAAATATTCAGCTTTGCAAGCGTTAACACCACGACTCCAGGAATTGGAGGAGAAGCGTGATGCGAAATCGGGTTCCTCGTTAGTTACATTGAAGTTACAATCCACAACGAGTGAGACACAATCCGCTTCCGGTTGTAACACGACAGCTGGAAGTGAAGAGGTTTCTATGAAGGATCACAATTACGCTGCTTTGCAAATATCGCACCATCTCCATACTTTATTATGTATAATTTCACAACAAATGACTGTAATAAATAGTTTGCAGCTCCAATTGGCATTGTATCGGGAGGGTCCACGTGTCGCATACACACATAATGACCAATTAGAGGAACTTCGTAATTTGCAAGATAAATTACAAGAAGAAAAGACGGCTTGGCTCCGCCAAAAAGAACAACAAGAGCAAGAATTGGAAGAAAAACGAGCACAGTATATTAAATTTCAAGAGCAACTTAGAGCCGAACAAGAAGATATCAAACAACAGCGCGAACAACTTTACCGCAAAATGGAATTACTTTCAAATCAGGGGTTGCTTTTATCACCTAACACACCATTGTTGATAAATAGCCCATCAATGGCTCTGACAGCGTCTCCGAGTGACGATGCGCACGATAGTCATGAGGGTGCGCACTTGCAAAGTGATGTAACCACACCAACGGCTATAACTCAGAATACCGTTGACCGGCGAAAAGACAAATGGCGCACATCTTCAACAATTTCAAAAACTCCGCCAGTAAATTTACTTAGCGCTACTAACGCACCAAAAATAAATCAAACTTGCATAAAACAAAAATTTCCAATGAAGTTGTCGTCCCTCTCGTCGAATACTTCTGGTAGCAGCAGCAGCAAAATTGACAAATCTGCTAGCTTTAATGCAACTGGATTACAGCAAAACAGTTGTGCTCAAATGCTTCCACTCAAGCTTGCAGACAAACGCTTTTCAACTTCTAACTTTAATTCCACACAACTAACAACCCAAAGTATTCCACAACATTCGCGTACTGGTAGTTCACCAGCGATCATTCAGCATCCCAAAACAAGAGCAGCTACATCTCCTCCTCCTATTACAACAAGTGTGTGCCGCACAGATTCTTCCTCGACGTACACTTATGGTCAACGACAAACCAATGTCGGCACAACTCCAACTTCATTCGGTACTACACAAACATTGCATGCAGCGGACAACATTGGTACTACGTCAATTAATTCTAATCAATTTAATCGACGTAATAAAAGTAGCAGTGGAAAACCGGATGAGGAAGAGATTTACTTTTGACGCTCATTCTCGCCAGAAGTTGGAATTTAAATTCAACGACATCATATCTTAGTTTCTTTATTTAAAATGTGACTAAATAAAATAAAAAAAAATTAATTAAAACATTCCAATATCCCAGCTCAAAAACAAAAAATAAGACTCATAATAGCATTTAAGATTAAAATAACTATTGCATATATGTAGTTAAAATATATTCTATACAAAAATACATGTATATATTATATAATATTATATGTGCATGTACTCACAATAATGTTTTTGTCATGAATACGAACTAAATATGTATGTGTAATATAAATTTTATATGATTAAATTAAAAAGTAATTTTCGTTTATAGTAGAACACTGTTAGTAAGAGAGAAAAATATATATAAACAAATTAATTAAGCCTAAATCTTAAAAATATTAAATTGTTTAACTATTAATCATTCAGCAATATTTTTATTTATTGAGTTGGATTTTATTACCATAATTAATACATATTTTAAGTATATATGTATGTATATGTTGTTACCATTTGCATATGTCTGAAATAAAACATTAATTCACTAAAAATATATAATATTGTTTTGCAGCGAAATTACACATTTTAGAAGTAATTATTTTATAATCACCAGCATTAAATTAAAAGAGTAACAAGGGAAAGAATCAATTTGTCTGAAACCTCGTTTGCTACCGAACGGACCTCAAATCAATAAATATATATACCTATATATATGGTATATGCAATATTCAGACAATAATTGACGTAGATTAAGGGCTCACCTTTTGTGAATTCGCGAGAGCACACTTACGTTCCAAATGCCAGGCATGCCCTCTTTCGAGAAAATTTACATACATCAGTACTTCGTCAGTCCTTCGCAAACTGCTTGAATATCTAATATCCGGTAAACCGTTGGTTCCCACCATCAACATTCCCCAAAAATTACTTTGAGGAAAATTTTTGCAGATACAACAGAAACAACAACCGTCTTGTTGTTACCTGCTGACCTAAACGGGGTTAGGTCGCCGAAAGGGTGACAGCCGTTGGTCGGATAACATCCGGGTCAACTCCGGTGCGTAGAACCGGCTGTCTTGAGAGTTGTACATGTGCAACAACCGCTGGATAGGACGGTGTGCAGATAGGCACTGAAAGCCATTCACCAGGAGTCAGTCAACACCTTCAAAGACTCCCCTCCCGTGAATGGCGTGCTCGGACAAAAACGACCACCTATCGCAGACAACGATCTCGAGCTGCCTTGAGAGACCCGCGTGATACTGGCACAACTTAGGTCTGAATACTGTAGCGTATTAAACTCCTACCTATCCAGATTCGACCACAACATACCCAACATATGTCCTGCATGTGGAGAATCTCCGCACGACACTAACCACCTCTTCACATGCCCCTTAAGCCGACACATCTAACCCCCCTCTCCCTCTGGTCCAATCCCGTCGAAACAGCACCTATCATGGACCTACCGTAGATGACCTCGGTGACTTAGATTGATTAATCTGTCCCTAAGAGGGGTTAACGTAGCCGCTACAATAACAACAACAACCGTCTTGTTGTTTTTCAGGTGAGAAATTGATATTTGAATATTCGACCTCTCTCTTTTTCCGTCTGCCTCTCTTCAACTCTCAGTATCTTTCTCATGCAATGCTCGTTTCGATCTTTCACAACTTTGTGACAAAATACATCGAACCTGATCTTCGTTCGACTTTGTTGGAAACCACTTGTTTCGGTTGACGGCTGTATGTGGGGAGCTTAAAACGCTCCTGTACCACATTTCCTTTATACGGCTTGTTGTGTTTGTTGACGGGCACCCTTAACTGCATAGAGGCCGGTGCGTATTTTGGCTGCGAGACGAAGAGTGGTGTGAGACGATGCTTGGACCTCAGGATGTATGCACATCTAGAACACTGGAGACATATATTCATTCTATCACAACATGATAGATTTGGTTACAAGTTCTTCGATGCGGAGATATCCATGTAAATTGATGAATACTCTTATTCCGAAATGTGATCCTCCAATTGGTGGTGTGCGTCTTGTGTGATTTTTTCCAATAAATAGAGGGGCTAACAGAAGAAATTGAGAAGCGAGGAATTTTTAAGGACCACATATGAAGAGCTGGCCAAATAATTTGCATTCAAACAGATATATGGAAGTAAACCCTTGTACTTGTTTTTTTTTTTTGAAAAATTAAAAATACTAAATTTAGCTTTATATTATATTTTAGTATTTTAGATTAACATTTATTAGTTTTATTATTGTAAAAAATACGATAAAATCCGCGCTTTGGGAATAATTTCATTATATTATATACATATACTGAATTAAATAATATTTAATTATATTAATGGAAGCCGTGAAATATATGTCATATAAACTAATTTCTTAAATATTATATTATTGTACAATATGTAAATAAAAAGAGTTAATTTAATATTAATTATTGTAGCTAATTCGGAATGTAAAGTAAGTTGTGAAGTGAGCTTTTATCAAAAGGAGTTAGCGTCTCTTCCATAGCGGCAATAATATATACATATGTATCCATGCGCATGCTATGTACATACTCGTATATAAATAAATTGTACACAATTTCTTAATTGTAACTTAAAAATATATAATGTCAGAAAAAAAAACACAAATCTTTTCCAAAAAAGTAACATTGTCATAACATTTTATAACAATATAAAAATATTTGTGTTTAATGACTGCGCAATTCTTTATTTATTATCTTATTTTACCAAAAAATAACAAAGCATAATACAATTCTGAAAATTTCAATAGCATACATACTCGTATAATTTATTAAATTATTCAATTGGATTTTTTAAACAAATTTTATTTTTTTAAAGCTGCACGAAAGTTTTTATATACATATGTGTCATATGTATGTATACCATTTAACAGACGTATACATTTCGAAAAATGGAACAAGAGAACAAGGTAGACCAGCACATTATATACTTTATATACGTTAGACGTTATTCATATTTAGTTAAAAAATGCCTTTATGAATTTTTATAATTCGTAGCCTACTGATCTCCCGAAAAGTGCCTCTAGTTTCTGGAGCTATGTTAAGGAATCGGTTTATTTACAATAAATAGAACATAGATAGGCTTCTGCGAAGCAAACTTAATTAATAACGGTCACTTTTAGTGCTGAGGTTTTAAGTACTTATTAATAAAAATTAAATTATTGAAAAAAATAACAATATTTGTAGTTATAATATATTTTTACTGAAAGCAAATTTAAATATGTGTATATATGTATGTATGTATATGAAAAGAACTTGTACGCAAGCTGAAAAGTATTAAAGGTGTAATTTTTTTTTAAATTAACACTAACATCTTTCCTTTCTAACTATACGAAAGCTTAGCGTGGCTTGCAGTCTATGTTTGAATTTCGAATTTAAGTAGATAAAGCTCTTATAGGGGGAAGGGCTAACTTGGTAAAGTCTAAATTTCGTCATTTACAGGTTCGGTGGTTTACCGAAATAGGGAATGGTGAGGCGTTTGTGTTAAATAAACAGCATTGGCAGATAGTTTTGTTATTTCTATTTTAATTAGAAGGAAAGTATAGCTGAAGTCGATCGAATGTTGTGAAAGTTTGTGGTGAATCTACGCCGACCGATAAATCATGCAGAGAGTGGTTTTGATGCCTCAAAAGTGGTGATTTTATCGTCGAAGAAAAAGAGCGTCCTGGCCAACGCAAAAAGTTTGAAGATGAGGATGCTGTTAAAACCAGGCGCAACCATTTTTTTTTATGTTGGCCGGACCAGAACTCTTACCTGACCTTCCAAATAGCAGTACGCAATGCTAACCACTCGTTTTTATAGATGGTATTCGAAAAATCACTTTTTTGAATACAAAAAAACGCACCGAATTAATTTATACAACTAATATAATATTATAAGAGAGTTTGGAGAAAATTTTCAGAAGTTGTTAAAAATTTTGCAAATATTATGTCACTCGGTACACTTCTGAAAATTTAAATATTTATGCTTTAACCCAAAATGAAACTACGTGCACATCGTCAGATAGCACTCCGTCTTTTAGTTTTGATTTGAAGATATAAAAAATATTTAAACTTCCATTTCGTGCAATCCTGACTTACAATGATACTCAATATATTAAATTGTATTGTCTATAAAAGTGAACTTGATACAGCACTACAAATATCGGATTAAACATAACAGAGGAATGAATTTAATAAAATTAAACATTTAAGTCAATGATCATACTAAGCTAAATACATCATTTAAAAATATTAATTTAAGCAACATTAAACACACATACAAACATGATCTGTACTTTAAAATGTGCATTGCTTATATTTAATTGTATATTTTCATATGTATGTATTGTAACTACTGGAAGAAAATTAGTATTAGCAACAAAATGCTTCGTATTATTTTTTGTATAGAAATCACAGTCTTATAAAGAATTAGCTACGATTTTGCAAAACAAGAAAACTTAAACCAAAAATAAGAAATTTTAAATAAATCTGGTTTTGTTAAAAAATTGTGTAAACTACCTATAAATCAGATACATACATACATATGTATTTACATAACTTGAACGAATTGACTTACATAGCACCTTTAATTACAAGCTAACGTTGTTTTTTTATAATTTTTAGAGCTAAATTAGAATCGCTATTATATTTGAAGAATGCACTGATTTCAATAAATTTATATTTTAGTACATATTTTAGCATTATATAATAGTTATTTAGGATAAAATTGGCAAGTTCAATTTTATTTTGGCGGACAATCCGCTATACATGTATTTATGTATATAGTTATGTAGTGATTTAGATTCTATGGAATGTTTAGTTATAATATTATATATGTATAATAATATATATATTTTCTGCTTCCAGCGTTTTTGCGATGACTTTGTTTTAATCGGTTCACCTCTGCGGGTTCCGATTCTTTAAACGTTAGCGATTTCGCTTAGTTTTTCTATTGACATTCCCTTCGATGATTATCTAGAAATAAAAAAAAAACGAAATATATTTTTTAGAATTTCAATGAAGCATATTAATATATGTAGTATAATTTAAATAATTAAATACTTTATCATTGGATTTCTAAATCGAAACATTTCCAAATGGCGCCATCTCTGATTTGCTTATTCTTGGTAATTCTGTTTTTCTTTGCTAATTCAATATCATCTTCAGTTTCTTTCGGGCATTTAAATATCTAATTAAAAAATATTTTAAACCGTTATACATAAGTAAAAAGGGTTTTCATACATATTTGGAAGTGCGTGTCTATTACAACTACGTTTAACAAACAAAACCAAAGTTAGGAAGGGCTAGGTAAGAGTAGATCTTAACAATTAATATTCGGCTAATTCGGTTGAACGGAAACATTACAACTTTAGTTGAATTTGAATTGTTAAAAGCTCTGTTCGGTGGGTAATGTCAGTAAGAATTCATCTTCTTCTTCATTGGCGTGGACACCGCTTACGCGATTATAGCAGAATCGACAATACCGCGCCATTCGTTGTGTTGTTGTTGAAAAAATATTCTAAAAAGTAGTTTTTGGGGAATGTTGCGAGAGTAAAATCCCTTGGCCGGATAAAAATCCGGGTCGTTCCAGTTCAAGGTCTGCTTTACATCTACCCCGCAGGTGCCATTCGTACATTCTTTTCGCTGTTTGGCGCCAGTTGGAAATACCAAGTGAAACCAGATCGGTCTCCATCTGAACCTTCCAACGGAGTGGAGATGTCTTCCTCTTCTTCTGCTCCCACCGGCGGGTAATGCATCGAATACTTTCAGAGCTAGTACACGCTTCATTCGTTGAACTATATCAATGTCACCGTATAACTCGTACAGCTCATCACCGTAGTCAATGCGTAAAGTATCAAAAATCGTTCGCAAAACTTTTCTCTCGAAGACTCATCGGATGTCAACTCAGTCCAAAGTAGCATCTGTTTGCAAGAATTAGCCATTAGTGTAAATATTACAGACCTTTTCGCTCACTTAATGCGGTTCAGTAAAAATTGGTAACAATTGGTACTGCTCATCAAATCAACTCACCGCACAGAACTGAAAAATGGTCGCATTTGTTTAATACAAATACAATACTTAATTCAAATCTGATTTCAAATACTTTAACAAAATTTTTTTGTATATTTCAGACTGATGTCAGAGAGATAGGCTTGGAACCTAGATACTAAATTTGGTGACCGTAGCCTAATATGATTCCGGATATTAACCTTCAGATTTATTGTAAATGCAAATGTAGCATATGCCCTGAAATATGGGAGTATACATCGGATCATCATTTGTCTTATTTTTGGGCAAATCATTATTTCCTCTATTGTTTTTAGTGAATGACTACTTTATCTCTACTGTAATGTATGTACATATCCATGTAACATAAGTATGTATTGCATAAGTCAAGGCGAATTCAAAAAGGTGAGAGCAGAGGACCAAATACAACAACTACCGTGTATTTTGTTTTTGCTTCAGCGTAACGGCTGTCAAAATCGCGTAAAATTAATTTGCTGTTGACTCTGTTGACTCGCACAAACAAATTTTAATTCGCTGCCGTGGTAACTTCACCTTGTTAAATTCGCCTTGATTTTACTCATAGCAAATTTCTAATAGAAATTTCGTAGAAAGATAATTTTTGGAAAAATTTTAATTTTAAGAAAGAAGATCTCTGTATATACTAGACGTGAAAGTAAATACCTGCAGTATTTGACTGGCCTCGAAGGATGTACCGGGCAATAAAATCACTGGCGATGATACATGGCCTGACTCAACGCATAGCATATTAGGAAACTCGTCATCGCCGAAATCGCTCATTTCTCGTGCTTGATCAATCCAGGGATTCCAGATCACTGTAACAATACAAACAAATTTACATTTTTAACAAAATGTTACAGACAAAGTTAACAAAAAAAAAAAAAAAAACAACATCCAAACTGAATTTTTACTTACCTGTATCTGGAAAATTGTATTTATGAAGACGCATTTTCCGGCCAGACACAACGTTTGTAATGACATGTTCTTGTGGAGTGTGCTGGTAAATTCGATCAGTCCATTCCCCAATAGTCACTATTTCCCGCCCTTCTTGGTAGATCGCACCTTCACGAGTCTGAAATTCCATATTGAAGATGAATTAGGAGAATGTAAAAATTATTATGATATATTTAATATTGAAATTAGGGGATTAGGGGACGAAATCAATGTTATTTAAACTTCATTAAATTTTTTTAATTCGTTATATTTTTCCCCGCAAACTAGTTCAATAAATACTTTTTACCTCTATTTGTATCGTAGAAGACGCTGGTTAAGCACACTGTAAATAACATTGTATGTAGTGGATATTTTGCCTGACAACCTTACTCTCTATGATGAGATGGCCCAGCTCCTCCCTCAATTAGTGGTGTGTGTCTTGAAGTTTTTCCATCTAGTAGAGGGACATACATTTTATTCAAAGCCGCATCCATACGGCTGATCAATTTTTATGAATAGCTTTTATTTTATGTCAGAAATACACTTGGAGCGCTTGCTCCAAGCCAAAGGATGACCACAAGCAGAAAATTTAAATTAATGTTTATAATTTTGAATGACGTTCGAGACGGGACTCGAACTCATGACCTTTCGTAGGATAGAACTCACTGCTATTCACTCCACTGTTGCAGAATTTCTCAAAAGTTGGGCCCACTTGCAAGTTTTGACCGATCTTGGAAACCATTACCTATTTTATTGGAAAGGTTTCACATCTGTTTTTTGCCTCGTCGAAAATGTCCGGACTTGTGCGGATTTCTTGATTTTCTATTTTAAATGGAAGAAAAATGCACCTGAAGCCTATTGAAAGCCAGCGGAAGTTTATGGTGAGCTGCTAAAGCTAGGTGAAACCACCGATGCAAAACGTTATCGACAACAACTAATGCGTTTGAGGCGGGTATTGCGTTAAAAACGGCCAGAGCTGACCGAAAAAAAAACAAGACAACGCACAAAATCTAGGTGTAATGCGAGGTCTTGCCCCAACCGTAGTATTCTCCAGACCTTGCTCCTTCTACTACTGGGGTTTTCGACGGATATAAAACGATTCGGCGCGGGACTTTTGAAGAAATCGAAGAATTGGATCGAGGATCGAAGATAGACTCATTTTTTAGAGATAGTATTCGAAAACTACCAGAACTTTTTGAATAAAATATTTTTTATTTTTTTTTTCAATTAAAAGCACTTCCAAGTGCTTACAAAGGGTTTATGTTACCTGTTGACCTAAACGGGGTTAGATCGCCGAAAGGGTGTCAGCCCTTGGACGGATAAAATCCGGGTCAACTCCGGTGCGTAGAACCGGCTGTCGTGAAAGTTGGCCCATTTATGACTTGCGTAATACTGGCGCAACTTAAGTCTGAATATTGTAGCAGGTTAAACTCCTACCTATTCAGACTAGACCCCGACATACCCAACGTGTATCCAGCGTGTAACGAGTCCCTGTACGACACTAACCACCTCTTTACACTGACACATTTAACCCTTCTTTCCCTCTGGTCCGAATCCGTCGAAACAGCTCGTTTCCTGGATCTCCCGTTAGATGACCTCCGTGATTTAGACTGAACTAGCTTGCCCCCAAGCGAGGTTGGAACAACCGCTACAACAACACAAAGGGTTTATCTATTATCCCTCTGGTACGTACACACTCTGGACCTGACCCTATATAACACTTCTTTTTCCATGACGGCCGGTTCTACGGCCGGTTCTACGCCCGGAGTTGACTTGTTTTTTATCTGGTCAAAGTTTTTTCACTTTTTTGGCCGTTTATCTTTGTTTAGGTTCACAGGTTAGAACAATTTAACCAGAAGTTATGCAACATCATTCTCTCTTCCCACAATTGTTTAATTACACATTTCGAAGCTTTCCACACCGCCAGGATCTTTTATGTTGATAACAGCCTGATGATTGACTCTGGTCAGGATATTGATAATCCTTTTTCGAAATTGAATAGTTTCCTCTTCTACCTTTTTCACTTCTTCACAGTCAGATTCTCACCCGCAATGTGTACCCAGCAACTCGTCTAGATTGTAATGTTAATAGATGTCGATGACATGAAAATCCAGACAGATACTTAGTTAATGGTTTTCTTAACTCTTTTCTCGTGAACGGTGCCATTAGAACCCGACTACTATCTATAGCATTCGAAGAGTTCAAGCTGCACGGTAAGACTCGAGTTCACCCTCTGAACTAGCTTAGCCTGATCCTAAACAAGGCTACTGACCACAATACCACTGATAACACCTTGTGAACTTATATTTCATATACATATGCATTATAGTTTCACTCAACAATTTTCAGCAATTTAACTATCCGAGATATCTCACCTTATCAATAAATGTACAACCACGTAAACCGGTTATTTGACAACGGCGTACATCAGGAACTTTCAAATATGTATGCAAAAGCATATTGAATGTAAAGGATAAATCTTTGCTCGGATTATATACACCAATGTGAAAATGCAATTCCTTCTCTCTCAAAATCAGACGATAGGTAATTCGAAATCTGCATGGAAAATACAAAAATAACTATATACATAACGATATACGTACATGAGATAAAGAATATCGGTAATAATAAAACATGAAATTGAAAATAAAGTAAGTTAGAGCACAATAGAATTAAGAAGAAATAAAATGACAGAATGAATTGGATTCAGATTCAATGCTTACTGGTAATTCCACATAGATCGTGTAAATTCGTTGTCCATTAAAGAGAAAATTGCTTCAACGTCACCATTATGCATACGTTCTGGCGGCTTTTCCAAGCTCCATCGTGTAACTCGTGCGAATCCATGCTGTGGACCAAATGACCAAGGTCCAAATTGAGCTGAAATAGAGGAATGATGTCTATTAAAGAACTGAAACTTTTTTTTAGCAGTTAAATACTTAGTATGTTAAATATTCGGGAGAAGTGAGCTCCTTAGTATTAAGCGTAGAAGGGAGTTTTAAATGTACGTATGTATGCGACAAATCTTGTGTCGGGATGGATGGTCTACTAGAAATATTGACTTCAAGATAACTATCGAGGACACTCAGCTACCGATGTGTGGTAATAAGACCAGAACAAGCTGGAATAAACGCGTATGGATCGGTCACTAAATACATTCACATTACACAAAGAGTTAAGCTCCATATCAGAGGTCGATTAAGTAGTTGAGAAAAGTACAGATAGTTTAATTGATGCATTTGAAGAAGCCTTTCCTCTACGTTAGGCTGGATCTACACTAAGCTAGCCTTCGATGACGACGGAGCTCAAAAACATAAGAATGCGGGAAGTATGATATTCATAAGCTAAGAAATGCCGCATTAACCGAGTGTTTAGCATTGTATACTAATGGCACTACGTGCTCATTCCTCGTCATTTTCCATCGTAAAGGAATTTTACAATGGTTCGACCGCTATGACGGGTATTTATGTGCGGATGTTGGTCTTAAGTTCGTCTAGGTTCCACATCTTGTTGATATAGACCATTGACTTCAAATCTGGTGAACGCGGAAGCTACTCGAAATCACGTTTTTTATTCCCACACGTACAAAGCATACATATGTATGTACATACAAAAAATCTTAAACTACTCCATTTTTTTGAGCTTATCCCAAGCATACAGACAGACACGGAGAAGAAATTTTTTTATAATATTTAAGGATGAAAACATTTTATACAATTGTAACTTACGAAATACGAAAGGTATGCCACCACGAATCGCCTTTTTTCCATCAAACGAAGCAAGTTTACTGAAAAGAGACGAAGATTTTTGTATATATAGGTATATGTACTATTTATTAAATAATAAACATACCGTACTACAATACATTCTAAGTAAAATTAGTCACGAAACTGAGCGTACACATTTCTTTTTATTAAGGTTGTCGACATCGGACGCGGATGTTTTATTACATGTACTACTCCAGGGCGACCGCCATAGCCGAGTGGTTAGCATTGCGTACTAACATTCGGAGGGCCAGGTGAGTTCTGGACCGACCAATACCCAACAATTATAGAAAATTAATTAAAAAAAATAAAAAAAAGTTAGTTTTTCTAATTGCGTTCGCCCCTGGAAAGGTCGAGCCCTCTCAGTGTATTTCTGACTTGAAGCTCCTCGTAAACATCCATCGGCCTTATGGAGGCGGCTTGGAATAAATTGTAAGACTCTCTATTTACTGGAGAAAACATCATGACCCACACCACAAACGGGAAGAGTAGCTTGGCCGAAAATCGCATCAGCAGTTCAAAATGCCAATTATAAATTTGTGATGTGTGTATTGGTACAATCCGTCAGGATCGGGAAGGACCTCTCCGTGCCGTTCGATGTCAAACGAGATTTCAGACAGGGTGATTCCTTATCGTATTTTTTAACTTATTACTGGTGCAGAATAGAGAAGATACAATCTTCTATAAGAGCGTACAGCTGCTGAAGTACGCCGATGATATTGACATTATTGGTCTCAACAATCGCGCCGTGAGTTCTGCTTTCTCCAGACTGGATAAGGAAGCGAATAATATGGGTCTGGTATTGAACGAGGACAAGACGAAATATCTCCTGTCATCTCACAAACAGTCATCGCATTCGCGACTTGGCTCCCATGTCACTGATGACAGTCATAACTTCGAGGTCGTAGATAATTTCCTCTATCTAGGAACCAGTATCAACACCAATAATAATGTCAGACTTGAAATCCAACGCAGAATCGCTCTTGCCAATAGGTGCTACTTTGGACTGAGTAGGCAATTAAAAAGTAAAGTTCTCTCCCGACGAACGAAAACCAAACTCTACAAGTCCCTCATCGTTCCCATCATGTTATATGGTGCGGAAGCATGGACGATGACAACATCTGATGAGTCAGCGTTATTAGTTTTTGAGAGAAAGGTTTTGCTAACGATGGAACGATGAGCTGTACGAGTTATACGGCGACATTGACATAGTTCATCGAATCAAAAAGCAGCGGCTACGCTGGCTAGCTCATGTGGTCCGGATGGATACGAATACTCCAGCTTTGAAAGTTTTCGATACGTTGGAAGGACCAGGTAGATAAGAACCTGGCTGTACTTGGTATTTCCAAACAGCAAAAAGAAGAAACGAATGGAGCAACGTTGTTAACCCGGCTATAAGTAAGTATTGATACAAAAATTCTCGTGTCACAGTGTTTACTGGGCCGATAAAGTCGTATCTATGGTTCGAATTAATATATAAACATTTAGAACATTGTTTCCCAAAAAAATAGCCAGGGACCACAGACCAGATTTATGGTACTTGGTCAAATCCCGATAACCCGATAGATTGCATCATACGTTGACTTAAGCTGAAACCTCATAGAAAGGCATGCGTAAACAAGGACCGTTTCTTTGCATTTGCGTGCGATTGTCATTTCAATGAATTATGCAACATAAAGAAATCACTTGGTTACAATGAGAGAGAAAATATCGATCAGAACGAGGCATGTGGTTACTTTTATTATATAGATATATGCGATGTCGCTCAATGAGTAACCCTTTTTTATATTTAGAACGGCTGGGTCGATTTTTTTCTAATCGTATTTAATAGAAGAAGGGAGTGAACTAAGAACCGATTTATACAAGAGAATCTTATTCATCATTCGATTCACTTGATTAGTAGATTGCAGAAAATGGCTCACAAAAATCGTGTTTTTTTTGGAGTAGTGGACCTGACACTGATCAATTTGGTGAAATCGAAACCGAACCATAAGTTTTCTTGACCTTTTCTTTCCTGAAACGACTTAGTTAATTTTAAGGAAGAGGTACTAGTTGGCTAATGCGTTCTATGAGACGACAAAAAGGACATAACAAAATGAAATGGATGTACCCATGAATTTTGTATGGCCAGTCTGCGTTGCCGGTTCGCATATTGGCAAACCGTCTTAGCTACTACCATATTGCTTTGCTTTGATTTCGAGTCTATTCAAATAATTTACATTAAGATTTGAACTATTGTATCTAATTTTAATATAACTCTGTAGTTAATCCAAAGACATGTACAATAATTGAAGCGAGACAAAGTTCGCTTGGTCCAAGTCTATTATATATAATCCTCGTGTCAAGTCGAAACTGGATAATATGACGTTTCCAACTTCGTCAACAAGCGAAAAACGTCCATGCTAAGATACAGTGTACATTTTTTCATTCATATACATATATACATTTTTTCAAAACTTAAAAGTCTGTAATATATATGTATATATAATAATTGGCGCTTTGTAACCGCTGAAGCGATTTTCGGCCGAGCTCATCCTCCAATTTGTGGTTTTGCGTCTTGAGGTTTTTCCAACAAATGGAGGGACCTACAGTACTAAGTCGCCTCCGAACGGTTGGCTGATGGTTTTTTATGAGGAGGTTTATTTCATGTCAGAAATACACTCGGAGGGGTTGACATTTTCTGCCGAGGAGCGACCGCCATTAGAAAATTTAGCTTATTTTTTGATTAAAATTAATTTACTATACTTTATGGATGTTAGTACAACACCAGGATTCGAAGCCGAGCCTTCCGAATGGCAGTACGCAATGCTAACCACACGGCTACCGCGGCCGCCAGGATGTAGTATTAAGATTTAATTGAACTTAATTTACAGTGATGCTGTTAAATATGACAAAATTTGTTAAAAAATTAATATCAGCTAATGGTGCTGCATATGAGACTTCACATTGTAGCATGTATTCATCAAAGAATTCGAAGCCAATCTATCACGTAACGCGGACAAAAGTTCTATTCACCTGATTATAATCCATTCAAAACAGAGATGCCCAACTAATGAAACGATGTGAACTTGTTTTGTTTTTATGAAAAAGAAACTTAACGAAATGATTTTGTTTCGGATCGACAGAATGTTACGAAAACAAAATTTGAAATTTCTAATGTTGAAACCCGCAAACGCATCTGTTAATGTTATAATAACAGCATACTTCAATTTTAACGTTTAACATTAACGGCAGCATATCGTTTCGGGTAAAAACGAAATAAAATTTATTGAATCGATTGAAATTTTTTCAATTTATTGTTATGATGAAGCCTTGATTCAAAAGAAAAAACGTATTTGTGGTTCGGTTTTATTTGAAATTTCATAAATAGATAGCTGTTTGCTTTGATTAAGATGCTACTTTTTTGGATCAGTCTAGAACTGGTCTCTTCGAAAAAAATGTATCGTTCGAATTGCTTGGTACGTACTATTTTTATAATATTCAGCCATATTTTGACGTTATTTGCTGTTAACACCGAACTGAAAAAAATGTTGTAAATTTTAATCTTTATATAAAAAATCGTTCATTTGTTTATAAAGATCCGTATACCTCAAAAGAGTTACCACCCGATTGACTTGAAATTAGTCAGATTGTTTCTATGGTTCGTTTCCATTGAAAGGATTCGTAAGAACGATTTTTTACGGGAATCAGACCAGGAACTGACTTATTTGGAAAAACCGGAACACTACTCTTCTTTCCGGGAAGTAGACCATGGACCGAACAATTTGAAAAAAATTATATTTATGGTTCGATTTACAAGAAATTCAGTACATATGTATGGCTTTTTGAGAAAAAATCGTATTTCTAGTTTTTTTCACTTGAAACTTTTTTACGAGAAGTTCGTTTTAATTAAATTATTGGATGACATGCCTAAAGGTATACTTTCGTTTCCTGGAAATGTAGACCATAAAGGGATCATCAATATAATGACAAAAATTAAATAGGTATATTCGCTTCGCATTTTTATTATTTTGCGGCTGGAGTTTACAAGCTATTCCCCCCTATTCGTTCAACTTTAGTGAATAACCATAATTCCGAATGGCGCGTTTGGCTTCCCTCGAGACATTCCTGCTTTAGGACGCAAAATTTTGGACGATGACAACAACCAGTGAGTCGATACAAAAGTTTTCCGAAAGATTTGTAGACAAAGACAGTTGTTACGCTAGCTAGATTAGGAAGAGAGAGATCAAGTGTAGAAGGAGTCGATTGATGCCGACCGGTGTGATGTTATTAACCTGGTCATACTCGCGTAAACTCATTTCGCAGGGAAACACTATTAAATAGATAGGCGATTGTTGTATGGAAAATGGAAATGATTGAACGGCTACATATGCCAGATTTTGGGTCATAAATAATATATTCAAAGCTATTACGCAAAAGCATCGGAAATAGTAAGTTAGAGTTAGAGAGTTATACATTCTTTAAGATGGTCTTGTTAAATCGATTCATTTATTATTACTCTAAGTATTTGGTGGTTACCGTATCGAGGGCTACGAATTTTCCCGATTTTCATAAGTTTGAAACTATATTTTTATTGATTGCAATGGATAATAGCACATACCTTCTGCTCAAATATAAACGAGACTGGCTCAATAATACAAAAACGGTTAATTATTTTTCAATATTTATTTTATCACCTTCAAAATAGCCACCATTAGAGGCGATACACATATGCCACCTTTTTTTCCAATCTTCATAACACTTCTGGTAGGCCGCTTTAGGTATGGCTTTCAGTTCCTTCTTCGAATTCTCTTTTATGATTTCAATCGACTGAAAATGCTTTCCACGAAGCGGCAATTTGAGTTTAGGGAAAAGAAAAAAGTCACACGGTGCCATGTCGGGTAAATACGGTGCTTGCGGAACAATATTTACGTTGTTTTTGGTCAAATAATCGCGTACAAGACGAGACGTATGAGCTGGCGCATTATCTTGATGTAGAAACCATGACTTGTTGTCCCACAAATCCTTCCTTTTGAGACGAATATTCTCACGCAAACGCTTCAAAACGGATAAATAATATTCAGCATTAACGGATTGATTTTGGAAGGAATTCTGAGTGCACAACACCTTGGCTATCAAAGAAAACAGTGAGCATAACTTTGATTTTCGATCGACTTTGACGTGGTTTTTTGGGTTTCGGCTCTTTTGGAAGGCGCCATTCAGATGATTGCTGGGCTGTTTCAACGTCGTATTCATAGACCCAAGTCTCGTCACCAGTTATGATGTGCTGGATGTCCGTATCACTCATTGTGAGCATTTCCTTGGCGACAGTTTTGCGTTCCTCTTTTTGAAGAAAATTCAACAATTTTGGAACAAGTCGAGCAGACACACGTCTCATGCCCAAAACATCGTGAATAATGCTATGAGCGGATCCATTTGATATGCTGAGCTCACTAGCTATCTCTCTTTCAGTCGCACGATGATTTTCCAACACAATTTTCTTTACTTTTTCGACGTTTTCTTCGTTTATTGACGTTGGTGGACGACGATCATAGGGCAAGAGTTCTCCAGCGATGTACGGCCGTCCTTGAACGACTTATACCAATCAAAAATACGTGCACGTGATAGGCAAGACTCCCCAAATGCCTTCTGCAACATTTTCATTGCGTCCGTCGCACTTATTCCATTGGAATAACAAAATTTCAAACAAACTCTTTGCTCAACGTTAAATTTCCATAGTAAAATTCGAAAAACACACTCGAGGTTGACTTGTTTATAGTGCCGTAAAAAAAAAACTATGTGACAGATCGCGCTCAAATTTGACATGTAAACATATAACAGTCCTGCCAACCTAAGCAAAAAAAAGTATGACCATATGTCTCGTCCTTGTCGAGTTATGGATAAAGTCTCGTTTATATTTGAGCAGAAGGTATTTTTGTGTTAGTAAAAGTTAAGAGAAAACTGTATATAGAATTGTATTTAGTGTTATTTTATTTTTTTATAAATAATCGAAGGTTTGTAACTGCAGACGCAATTTTCGTCCAAGCTCCTTCTCCAATTTGTAGTGCGCGTATTGATGTTTTTTCAACAAATGGAGGGACCTAAGGTTAAGCAGCCGAACGCCCGATGGATTTTTATGAAGAGCTTTTATTTTATGCCAAACATATCCTGATAAAAAACCATCAGCCAGCCGTTCGGAGGCGGCTTAGTATAAACTGTAGGTCCCTCCATTTGCTGGAAAAACATCGAGACGCAAAACCACAAATTGGAGGAGGAATTCGGCCGATAATCGCTTCAGCGGTAACAACTCGCCAATTATATATACATATATGTTCATATTTATTTGTATATGTATGTGTGTAGAACATGAAATTTCAAATTTTTACAAGCTTTTTTGACGCATTTTTTACCCAAAACCGTATATCTGATAAGATCTAGTCCTCCGAATTGGATGATTGTCGGTGACAATGTTTGTATTTGTTGGTACGAATGTAGAATACAAAATTTTTCACTCTTCCCATGAAAATGCTATCGAAAGGCAAAAAATTTTGCAAAGGGCAACCGCACGGCAGTCGAATCTGATAAATCGGTCGTATATATGATATAGTAGTCCAATCTGGGTGGTTCCAACAAATGATCGTTTAAATTTACCAGTCCATCTATTTACCAGGTTCGAATTTTGAAATATCTCTAAAACTAAAGGACTAATTCGCGCACAAACAGACGGACATGGCTAAATAAGCACAGATCGTCATAAATTTTGTAGGGTAATTACATACTTGGGACATAAGTTAATATACATATGTACCTTTTCATGTATATGAAAGGTATACAAATTAATTTAATTTTTTTATTTAAATTAATTTTCTATAAATTTGGATGTTGGCCGAGACAGGACTGCAACCATGGCCTTTCGCATTGTGAACGCACTGCTATTGCATATAGAAGCAAAAGCCGAACAAGACCTCCAGAAAATATTTAACATAATATCATTTGTTCTCTTCAATTGCCGCAAAATCACCACTAAAAAAAATACAGCTTTAAAAATTGTGTAAAATAAATACCTCACAAAGAGCTGCTCCTGATTATTAACCCGCCAGGAAACAACAGTAGCACCTAAAATAAATTGTAAACAAATGTTAAGTTTTATAAATATCAGTGAAGTAAATAACTTTACTACAATTTCCATAAGATTAGAACAAAAGACTTGATCAAAATATAAGTATAAATATGCATGAATATGATTATTGTTCCTCAAATTTAAGATCTGCTTTCCACTGAGCAAAATAAAAATACAATTTAGCACAGAGCGGAATAGGAATACCGGTCATCGCAGATCTTGACGAAAGGATCAATTTGAGCAACTTCCCATCTTTGAGCTTCGGAGCAGTGTAAAAATATAGCTCAAAGTATATCTCTACATAGAACTTCTCTCTATTGGCAAATCTTATTATATTAAAAAATATTTTGTCCGCATGAAAAAATGTAATTTCCAAAAATTTCCAAAAGTTACCGACCGAATGACTTGAAATTTCATCAGAATGTTTCTATGATACCTGGAAAAGTTTACAAGAAAAACAATTTTCGAGAAGTGAAATAATATCACCGCGGAACGGGTGTTCTCCAAAAGTTACCAACCGAATGACTAGAAAAATTTCGTCAGATTATTTCTATGATTTCTGGGATGGTGTTTTTCAAAAAAAATTCGAAAAAATCTTATATATAGTTCTATTTACTTGAAATTCGGTACAAATTTAGCTTTTTGCTTAAGTTAACAGGAAGACTAAACTTCTCTCTGGACCAAGGACTGACCTATTTATGGTTCCATTTACTTAAAACTCGGTACATAGGTAGCTGACCTATTCGAAAAAATCTTATTTATGGATCGAATTACTTGAAATTCGGTACAAATTTAGCTTCTTGCTTAGATTAACAGGAAGACTATTCTTCTCGCCGTGAAGTGGACCAGGAACTGACTTATTAAAAAAAGTTTATTTATGGCTAGACTTACTTGAAATTCGATAGAAAAGTGGACCAAGAACTTATTCAAAGAAATCTTATTTACTGCTCGATTTACTTGAAATTCTTCTTACATTTACAAAAAGACTGTTATCCTCTCCGGAAGGTGGACCAGGGTCTGACCTATTCTAAAAATGTTTATATATGGCCGTATTTACCTGAAATTTTTTACATAGGTGGCTTTTCGCTTAGATTAACAGAAATACTCTTTTTCTATCCGGGAAGTGGACCAGGGACTAACCTATACGAAAAAATTGTGTTTATTGCTCGATATACTTGAAATTTGGTACATAGTTGGCCTTTTGCTTAGATTAACATGAAGACTGTTATTATCTCCAGAAAGTGGACCAGGGGCTGACCTATTCAAAGAAATCTTATTTATGATTTGATTTACTTGAAATTCTGTACATAGTGATTTTGGTTAGATTAACAGGAATACTCTTTTTCTATCCGGGAAGTAGACCAGGAACCGTTCGAACTACTCTGCTCTCCGGGGAGTGAACCGCTGACTCGCCTAGTCAAATAGTCGGACTGTTCCTCTCTCCGGGAAGTGGTCCAATGTCAATGGTTAAACCAAAAATGTTGTATTCTCACAAGTATTGAGTGAATAAAGTTATGATAAAAAGAATCCCATGATTAATTTTTCATACCTTCGTTAGTACTAAATTTTCAACTAAAAAATATTAAGCTTCAAAGTTTTAATCTAAGGATCTTCTCACTATAAACATAAGTAGAACACCAACTTTTATAAATGGCAGTGGAAGGGAAGATTTAGATGGAACTATTTGTAGTAGTGCTATAAGATGTTATGTAGGGATGGCAGGTCTCATTGGAGCGCTCATTCTATGATCAAAGATATACTGGCTTCAAAGGTCGACAGCTAAGGCGAACTGTCAAATATATAACGGCATTGGATTAGTCATTAAATGTATTCACATTATGTGAAGAGTTGATCTCCATTATGAAAACATAAGAAAGAACAATTCAACAATTCAAAAAAGCTAAAGACTTTAATACCGATAAATATCGGTGTGAATAGCATTTGTGGTCCTGATACTGTTACAGTCAATAATGCACAAAACCGGTTTCATTCCTGTAATTTCGATGTCAAAGATGTACCACGCACTGGAAGACCAATTGTCGAAAATGTCGATAAAATCATGGCCATTGTCGAGTCCGACCGTCATGTAAGCACTGTTTCGATTACCCAAGAGATAAATATTGCACAAAAAACCGTTTGGCAAAAAGTAAAAGTAAAAAAAAGTAAAAGCTAAAACCTTCAATTTCATGCAAATGTATTTCTTTTTACAACATCTAATGATAAGAGCTGCATTTTAAAAGTACAAATAAAGAATAAGGAAGACAAAACGGAGCTCGTGGCTCCTCTTCTGCGAACAGTCTGAAAAGTCAGAGATATTTCGAGTGCCTCGGGTTAGATGACATCGCCGATATAGACGGATTTACCTTGTTGTATATGTATAGAGTATAATAAAAACAATTTCTTAAAAAAAATTAAAAATTTAAAAATATTAACGTTTATTTTAAATTTTGTACTCTTTGCCTATTAGATACTCATTACTGTATGTACATTTTGTTTGAAATATTGTGCTGAAGTACTCACCATGAAGATTTATGGTACAGGTGGTATTGTTGCCACGATCCAACACCACAACACTTGTTGCTTGAGTTGCCGCTGAAGAAGCTGGAGCCGAATTCGCCATCCTCTGTATATCTTAATTTAAAAACACTATTTTAGTCCCAATTTTGTATAAATTTTTTGAATTGCACTCTGAAAAAAATTAATAATGTTAATGTATATTTAGGTATTACACAGAAATTGATAATTTTATGTCTAAAAAATTCCTTTTATAGGAATCAAGAGTCTAGCAACTGTTTCTCAAAATCATAGCAAATTTAGTCAATTCGTATTTGCCAAAATAGTTGGCAATTATGTACCATAAATGCATATGTATTTACAATAAAGAAAATTAATTAATTTGGCCGCTAGCAATAGCTCTTAAAAGCATATTAGTGATACACATCTGCAAACTTCTGTAAAATATATAGCCGGAATTAAGGAATAATAACTATCGGACTATCATCACTTTTAAAGAATAGCCGCTACAACTACAACAACAACAATAGCATCTATGAGTGGGTGAATTCTTGAGTAAAAAAAAAATCTTGGGTTTTGTTGCTGGTACATCATATCGACATAGAGCCCTAGGCTTTTGTGGTTGAAATTTTCTGGATTGATATATACCTTAAAATTTGGACGATTACATATAGAGATTCATTCAGAAGGCCCACTCGTTTTTTATTAACTCTTTGGCGACCAAGTATTAATTTTAATTACAAACCAATGTGGGTTTCTGGTTTAAAGGAACAATATGTACATAAATGCGTATGTATGTATATACCTGAATAACCAAGTTGTTATACATAAGTATGTACTTATTCACAATCATTAAACATTATCTTTGGGTTAATTAAATCCACTTCATGCCATGAACATCATGTTAGTTCGTGACTTTATATTTGACCTTACTTTAGGTTTGATCTGATTTTTATCATCCCATTTACGTCTATTTTTATGGAAAAATTCATAAAATATATTATTCAATATTTAAAATTGTAAATTTAATTTCAACAAGTACCTAAAATATATATTTAATATTTAGTTGCGGTGATTCCTATTGAAAGGTTTTTAAAACTATTTACTTTATATACAAATTTCTGTATATTCTTGAAAAACGAATTGATATCACGACACGTATTAATCGATTTGATTTTCTGCGTTTCTAAGTCACTTTTAAATTTTTTTGTAAATTTTTTCTCCTCTTCGGTCTTTTCTTCATAATAAAAAAGTGTTCAAAATAAAAGGGACAATAACTTTTAAGATACGATTCACTATACAACTTTCGTGTTGCGAGGGAGAGGTAAGTTCTATGAACAGTGTTATAAGTGCTGCCATCCTATTATTTAAGACCAAATTACCTAATATTATTACACTATTCGATTTAAAAAAAAAAATGTTTTTGTTAAAATAATACTGTTTTGTCAATATACCGATATTAATGTTCTTGTGTTCTTTAATTTGTTTATATCAGGTAGGCTTCTCGGTTCTTGTAATTACCGTACAGACATAACTATAAATCTGTCATCTGAAACCCAAAAAACGCAGCAAAAGGGAATAAAGAAAATCAAGAGAAAACATGGACTCATTCCTAGTATAGAGATTATCAAAATTATTTGATTGCTTGTATTTGCTTCAATTTCATATGATTTTCTATTTGCAAACGTGAACATCTTCAAATTTTGTCAGTTCGATTTATGCTAAGAGTTATTTTTCAAACCAGTTTTTTTATAATTCCTACAATCTTACGCTGAATGTAAAAAATAATAACATATACGGTAATTGTCGAACTCGTTCTGTCGCTTCTCATCTTTATGTTCTCTACGTGATGAATCTCGAATTAATAATGTGTACTTACAAATTTGAAATAGCGAATCACGTCATTCACATGGTGAAGACATAGCTTAACTAGTGTTCGCCGTGCCAGTATTACATTTAATCGATGTATGGTACGATTTGTGAGAAGTCGAAATCTCGGTTTTTCAAATAAACAATGGAATCAATAGATTCTTTAAGCCGTCAGCAGCGACATAATTTTATTCTAAAAAATTTTATATTATCCGCTAAATCAGATCAAATTAATCACCATAATCACGATATAGATGTTATCAGAGAACATCATCGCTTTTTATGGGATGAAAATGAAAGTTCCGAAGACTGTTCTTGGGAGCAACGTTTGGCAAAAAGATACTATTGCAAATTGTTTAAGGTAAAATTTTTCAAGATGTTTCTTTTTACTTAATTTAGTATTATTTTAGGAATATTGTATAGCAGATTTAACTCGTTACAAAGAGAATAAAGTGGCCTTACGATGGCGTACTAAAGATGAAGTTGTCAGCGGGAAGGGTCAGTTCAAATGTGGGAGCCGGAAATGTGAGCAAGAAGAAAATTTGCGAACCTGGGAAGTTAATTTTGCTTATCGAGAGCAAGGGCAACATAAAAATGCATTAGTGAAATTACGACTGTGTCCTAAACATTCAGATGAGTTAAATTACACTTCACGAAAACGAGAAGTGAAGCGACTAAAAAAGTCCAAGGAACATGGAAGCTCAAAAAGAAGTTCAAAGGAAATCCAAAAAAGTTGCACAGAAGAAAAAGAAAAAATCGTGGAATCATCAAGTTCTTTACAAAATAACGCATCTGACAAAGAACTGAAAGATGTATCACATGGGAACGAGGACAAAATTTGGAGTCGAAAGCCAGACATTGGCTTAGAACAATCTTCGCGGGAAAGTGATTTTGAACGATATTTGGAGGACCTTCTCTTATAAGTAATCTAGAAACTGTTAGAATTTTAAATAATTTATTTTTTTGATGCTAAATGGATTAAAATTTTCGATTTTATTTTTCATGATTGCGTAATCTAAACTTCTTTATAAATTTTAATATGATGTATATAGGAGGTATATGATGAATTTAAAGAAAACATGTTTTTTAGTTAAAAAAAGCATTACTCTTTACCAATGAATAAATAACCGATTCACACATAAAATGATTTTATAAACTTTCTTTTTCAATAAGTTTCCTAGTTTTATGAATGTGCTTTTTTATTAGAAAAAAATTAAATATTTGGGTGTGTTGCGGGAAGTCTGCTATTTCAAAATGACTATGATTTATCGTTGTACGACTCCAATTCCTTAATCTTCAATTTTCGCCTGTAATTAAAAGCATCATCTATTGGACGATGCTTACAAGGTGAATACTTTTGTGTTTTATATAATATCAGAAGATTGTTGGCTAGATTGTGATCCGAATTTCCCCATTTGTAATTTCATTCAATGAAGTTAGACCAAATGCATACTTATCTACTTATGTATGTATGTGAACATATTTTTTGTTAAGAAATGGGTATAAGTTTTTTTTTGTCTTTCCACAGCTAAATATCCATATATATTTCAAAATATTTTAACATGCTTTTTTTTTTTAAAGGAAATAAACACTTTACAGGAATCTACATCTAGTTAAATTTTTAAATAATTAAATATTTTAAACACATACAACATGACTGAAACAAAATAAATTAAGTAATTTGAACCGTATATGTATAAGTTTTTGGGTAATACATATACCTTTAACAGCATTTTAGGCACAGTGAAATTTTTAGTAAATATATATTTAAGAACATATGTATATTTGTAAATTTCCAAATTGATATTATTTTTGGAAAAATTAGTTGCTATTTTCAAGAACCTCAGCAAATGCTTGTGGTGGTTTAAAGCTTGAAACTTCTGTGAAAACTAGCTCCTTCCATTTATCAACAGGTAAATCCATGTCCTCAAAACTTTGATCATATAGTGGTGACGTTTGCTCGTCGTTAGGGTCGTGATATTTTTCCATATATGGATGAGCCAGAGCTTCCTCTGCATTGATTCGTTTCTCTGCGTCTAACTCCAGCATTTTTTCAAGCAAATCTATAGCTGCCGGATTGGCGTAACGGAAAACATCTTTGAAATTTCTTCTTTGCATTTTTGGTAGAGCTCGTATATAATTTCGAGCACTTTCAGAGGATATTTTTTGCATAAAGTCATCCGTTGGTGTTCCAAGTATCTCCATAATCAAGTTAAGTTGATGTATATGGTCAGTTCCAGGAAATAAAGTGCGTCCTGTTAGAAGTTCAGCCATTATACAGCCAACAGACCAAATATCTACTGTTTGATTATAATGCATCCAATTGAGCATTATTTCAGGAGCACGATACCACCTGGTTGCTACGTAACCCGTCATTTCACTCTCCGCTGGCCTTGCCAAACCGAAATCAAGTATACGCAACTCACAATCTTCATTCACCGCAATATTTGAAGGTTTTAAATCGCGATGAATAATACCAGCACTGTGAATATATTTCAAACCACGTAAAATTTGGTAAACCAAAAATTGAACATGATCATCAGAGAGCTTTTGTGTTCGAATAATGTTATTCAAATCGGCATCCATTAAATGCGTTACCAAATATACTTGATTGAAATTCTCCAAAGAACTAGCCGGTTGACCCGGATGGAAAACGTCTAGTAAGCCAATTACATTTTCATGGTCCATATGCTTCAGCAAACGTAATTCACGATAAGTGCGTTTTGCATGAACAGCAGACTGAAACGGACGTGCTAACTTTTTAATAGCTACCTTCATAGCAGTGTTTCGTACAATCGCCTTGCAAACCTGTCCATACGCTCCAGAACCTACAGCTTGGAGCTGTTGATAACTTTCTGGAATTTCCCATTCAGTTCGATTAATATCGAGTTTATAAAACGTCGCCATTTCCAAAAGATTATGTTGTAAATCGTTGTTGACAAATTTTGTCACATAATATTTCTAATTGAAAACCAAATGGTAATTAGAACACAACAGAAGGCAAATGATGAGCCAACAACGCACTTGATTGCAAATGGAATTTCCAACTTTGTCAGCACAAAACAACAAGGCTATGAAGCATTGAATATATTTCTATTCAATATTTTCTATCAAAAACCTTAAAATCTCTTATTATAATTAATTTTTAAACCTCATTTATGTTTTAAATTTCTATTCTTTAGAATTCTCGAAATAAAATAGGAAAATAAATGGAAGTTGCTTTTGACTTGCGTTCGCACTAGCGTTTTTTATGAAAGCATAAGTATAAAAGCATATGCCCTTAATCTTCCCTTTCAACCAACAAGCCAAGTAAAAACTAGGAGACTCAAACACAAGTTATGTGGTTTTTTTATATTTTGTCAAATTGGAATTTTTATTAAACTTCAACTAATGCAAAATATAAATATATGTAAGTGTGTGCATACGATGGCTGGCGTTTGTATAATGAAGCAGCTGAGTTATTATGCTATAGTTGAGTAGGTGCGTATCAGATTAGTTACTTTTTCGCTACTCTTCCATTAAAATTTGAGTTAGCCTCAAAGTAGGTTGAACTCTACTACTCCGATGTAGGCAAAATAACTCTAAACACAAAGAGTGTTTTGAAAACACTATGGATATAACAACTCCGTTATTCTCAAAATTTCAACAGGCGTATAACACTAATATAGCGCAGCGAACACACAAACGAAGCCAAACAAATATAGTCGACATCTTAGTTATGGCCTTCCTTGATATCTAGTTCGTTGAATATATCTTAATATCTAGGGATCAAAAATTCATATAAATCGAACGACAAATATTTTTTTAATAGGTCGAAATCTAATGCACTAAAATATTTTAAGTAAATCTCCACTACGTAGAGAAAAGATATTCCACATCATTCGCAAACCCCCTTCAATATACACAAAATTTCATCCAAGTCGGTCTTGGCATTTAAAAGAAGTTTGTAAAGCTCTACAAGTGAAAAATTTTTTTAGATTTTGACATAAAATTGCTCGTTACTGCCGTTCTCAAATTGGTTGTGTCGTTGTCTATATCTTCAACAAAGCACATCATTGTCTTGTTGTAATATCATCGTAACGCGCACAAAGTGTAAACAATTTTTGCTTTTACCATCCTCAGATACGTCGATAAAGTATGCAAGTTTATCGGTCAATTGTTTTGTTATTACTCAAGGCGGATTCGCCTTCTATTTACTAATTTGTAAATAGGATTTTTTTGTCATATTTGCAGTTTATAATCTAATAAGAGTGTAGGCAATAATGAGTGAAAGTGTGCGTCTTTTCCGAATCTTTCTATGGAAGAATTGGCTGCAAATTCGTTATTGTTGGTTATCCTTAATGCTAATATTTCTTGGCTGCTCCAGCATACTCATAGTATACTTGTATTCAACCAACAGACTACTAACAACGCCACAAATGAAATATGATGGACGACAGTTTGTAATGTCATAATTTTATATACATAATACATTGTATTGTAATTTAATCTTATTTGATTTTAGGATCATCTTAAAATGGATTTTCCTTCTAATGACGTTGATCGGATTTTTTATTCCCCGAGCACTGTGCAAACAGATTCATTAATGGAAAATGTCCGACAAGAACTCCAATATCCTCTCACTGGTTAGTAGATAAAGATATAAAGTGGAGAATATTGCAAGTTGAAATGACATTACTCTCATGGGAAACAAACTGAAAAACCAAATTTCTCAAAAGATGCATTAACATGTTGCCATGGGTATATTTAGTCTGGGCTGATTAACATTGTTTTGAATGTTTTTTTTTTCGGAGTCCATCACTGAATTCAAATTTTTTTTTTATTTCTAATGGAAAAGTTTTAACTTTTGTTTTAGGTAATGTGGTCATTAGCATAGATGTTTCTTTTTTTTATCACGGCTTATATTGTCAAGCAGAAAAAATTAGCTTTTAAACTTTTACATTTCGATGCTCTGGAATAGCATATTCCAGTGACGCCTAATTAAGCACCTTACCGATCTTACAGTTTCTTTACTGCTAGTAACTTGATACTTATACCCAAACATGGAGTTCCTTGCTCAAGTAACTTTAGCAATTATAAATATAAGTGTTATGATTTTCGAAATATAAGCACGTCCATATTCTTTGTTTGCCAAATTTGTTCTGTTCTTTTCACGTACAAAAATGCTAACTTATGTATACATACGTACATATATACATAATTGAACACCGTAAAATATTCTTCAGAAACTTATATACTGCATACCTATATATGTATATGTAAATATGTGCGTAAACGAATTATCGGCAAAAAAAAAATACAATACTTATACTACTTATTAATACATACACATTACTGGTATATATATATATACATATGTACGTATCATAATCATATGTGCATACGTGTATATGTACATACATAAGATCGGCATACATAGATCAACGACTTATTAGGCCGTTATATATTTATTGTTATTATACACAAATCACCTCCCGCACACCTGCTCGAAAACCGCAGTCCGCATAACGTATGGATGCTTTTTTTATCGGTTCAGAGTCACGATAAGCAGCAGTTTGTTTGGTGTCGACATTAGATTTGATTTCAGAAAGAAGAATTATATATATAATTGGCGCTTTGTAACCGTGGAAGCGATTTCGGCCGAGCTCCTCCAATTTGTGGTTTTGCGTGTTGATGTTTTTCCAACAAATGGATGGTTTTTTTTACCTGGAGCATTTATTTCATGTCCGAAATACACTTGGAGGGGTGGACATTCCCTGCCGAGGGGCGACCGTAATTAGAAAATTTAACTTAATTTTTTATTGAAATTAATTTTCCATAATTTTTTGATGTTGGTGGCACCGGGATTTGATCCCGAGCCTTCCGATGGTCAGTATGCAATGCTAAGCACTCGGGTACCGCGGTCGCGGTAATAATTCAAAATAAGTGTATTTCTGATATGTGTATATCTAGTGTATATTGATCGTTACGCAATACTTTTATTATATTCACTCAAGCGATTTTTATCATTGTTTATTTAAGTATTCTTTGTTATACCTCCACACACAGGCCTCCTTTCAATGCGTCTTCCATTTTCGCTCGCTTTTAACTCCCAAAAGCATTACACTAGGATATACTTTAATTGTAAACCTTTTTCACCATCACTCAATTTTGAAATTAGCGGACCTAGAGACATATTCACTCTTTCTACCTGTTCGTTAGCATGTGGTGGCCCTGTTGCAAATTTTTATGTGTATTAAAAATTTTTTTTAAATTGTTGAAAGTCATTTGTCGTGTAGCAACTACCCCTCTCTGAAACTATATACCTTGGGCGGCTATATGACAAAAAATATTCTTTCAAAGCTTTAATAACTTCCCTTGTGCTCGTCGTTTTTGTAGAATACAACCTAACAAACTTTGTACTGACTAAAATGTGTTATTATTCTTATCTATTGGCCCAAATATTATCTGCATGTGTCACTTTAAACGGACTTCAATACTTTACACGGGATATTGTGTAAAAATCCTTCCTCTCTACCTCGTTTTGCTGAAATACATATAGTTCTGAATTTGAGCTCATATTTTCTTCCTATGTAAAAGCATTAATACTGACTTATCTGATATTTCGAACTGGGCGACTGCCAGCGCTCCAATTTTAAATAATAACAAGTGCTGTGTGCTGCCAATCAGCGCTAGAAAACATACATAGATAATTGTCCCTTAAAATTAGTCAGCAAGATTAAAAACTTAGGATACATTATTAACTCTAATCTTACATACACGGATCAAGTAAATTCAATTATTAGTAAAGTCTATCTCATTCTGAGGAATCTTAGGCAGTCAGCTATCTATACACCCACTGCTATCAGAAGCCGACTTGCTAAGCAAATTATTCTCCCGTCATCATGTACTCTGAAGTCACACGGTATGTGTTAGGTCTTTCCAAATATGAGCACATCTCGTCTTGGAAAGATCCGATATTGGGATGTACGATTGCGGACTATCATAAAGCCAGAAATTTTATTTTTATCTTATCTTTTACTCGATCCGCCAGAGTAGGCAATATTATAATACTTTTTTTATAAATCACAGCAATCAACAAGGCTGTTCTTTGTCAATGCTAGCCGATTATGGAACTCTCTTCCTGCTTATTTAAGGAAGAAATTAAAGAAAAGCAATTTCAAGAACCACATATACATATGTATATGCATTTTAAAGGCCAAAACTACTTAGACTAACCATTTAATAATTGTTTCAATTTTTGATATATTCAGTTCTTTATATACCTATTATTATTAGTTTTGTTAATGTATGAATATAGTTATAGTAATATGTTCACTTTTTCGAAGCGACTCCCGTAGCTCTATTAATTTTTTGTCTTTTCCTTGACATATAATAAGATTTTCTTGGAACGTATTTGTTTCTACAGCAAGAATGTTGTTACATCGACTGAGGGCATCAACATGCTGCATTCGAGTTCCCGGCCGATGTTCTAACTTAGAATCATAATTTTGAAGTTCTAGGGCCAACTGCATTTTCGCATCTAACTCCTCCGAAACCGGTTGAACTTCAAAGCAAATTTTGGATTTTTAATGTTTAAAAAATTTTAATTCTTCAATACCGAAATAAATTTTTTTTAATTTTTTCTGTTTTGGGTAGTTTTCCCTAGCAGTCACCTTATTCAGTGTGCGATAGTCAACACACATCCTGGACATCCCCAGTATTTTTCCGCACTAAAACAATAGGTGATACAAATTCTGACTCACTTGGTCTTATAAAACATTTTTCTAAATATTCATCTCATATCTTCTGTAAACTATTTTTTTTTGCGCATGACAAGCGACTTGGTGGACAATTAAAATTAGAAACCCGAGAAACCCGCTTTACTCTGGCACAACTTAGATCTGTATACTTCTAGATGACCTCGGCGACTTAGATTGATGAAGCCTGTCCGCTACAACAACAACAACAACAATTAAAATTAAATTATTCTATTGTCAACTTCATTTCGCACTTAATTTGAGACTCAGGAGAACGCACCGTTTTTACATAATGATTTTCAAATAATTCAAGAAGTTTTTGTTTATCTTTTTGACTTAAGATATGACCAATCTTAATATCTAACTTCTCCCCAATTTTTCCATTACTCCCTTTTAACACATAATGACCATTAGTTTCTGATCTTTTTCTTGACTAATATTCTACGAAACTTATATATTTCTCATCTTTTTGGGCTTCACATTCTTTTACTAACTTGATGTTTGCATGTTTTCAAAAAATCTCTACACAACACGGCATCATATCCCATTCTCACATCGGATACAACCACGAAATAAATTTCATACTCCTTTTCATTTATTAATGCAAAGCTCGAAAATTTTCCAAATGTTTGGACTTTTGTTTTATTGAGACCGAAATACTCTGTATTCGCATTAAAAGTTGAATTGAAATTAATTTTTTCAGAAACACTAACTAGATTCTCGAATAAGCTACACTCGTATTAGAGCGGATGACTTTTCGAAGAAATTCGTTTTCTCGCAACAACAATAAGTTTTCGCCTTTTTGTAGCTCCGCATCCCACTGTACATAAGCGTTAGAATCAGTAATTTCGTCGGCGTCACAGTCTTCACGCCAGTAAGCGCATTCTATATGCGCAACACCAAACACTGTATTGTTAATTAGATATATGTATTTGTATGTATATAATGATTCGAGCCCCCTTCAGGGTAAGTGACTAACGATAATTTAACGAATTCGACAGATACTGATGACGCTATATAGCCACCGCTCAGTCTACTCTCAGCACGCTTAACTGCAGAATTTAACAAGAGGATGTCCTACGATGGGGTCATTTGACCCCCCTACTGCATTACTTTTCTCTAGTCTTTACTATAGTGCGGTATAATGAACCACTTCCATAGTACTTAGACATCAATCACTTCGACAGTGTCAAGTAAAAAAATTAAATTGTAATAAAAAATTAATATTAATAGTTTTGGTGGAATTTCTTTACATTTTAAGCTAGCTGTACCCTGTAACGCTTCGCTGTAGCACATACTCATTGAATCTATGAAAAATGAATCATTCGATATCTTTTCATTATAATTTTGTTTATTCAAAACTTTGCGAAGCAATCCGTATTTAAATGTAGACCGCACAATTCTAAAGATTGACCCTTGTGTCCACTTCCTGGAGAGAAGAGTTGTCTTTGTGTAAATCTAACCAAAAAGTCCTGTATGTACCAAATTTCAAGTAAGTCGGATCATAAAAAAGATGTTTTCGAAAAGGTCAGTCCTTAGTCCACCTCCGGGAGGGAAGAGTAGTCTAAGCAAAAAGACACTCATATACCAAATTTAAAATAAAACAACCGTATAAATCTTTCTAGGAACCATAGAAATAATCTGACGAAACGTCGGTAACTTTTGAAGATTACTGGATTTTTCCAAACGGTCATTAGATTTTTATATATGTCGGCTTGAGGTCGATATAAATAATAAGAAAGATATACATATATATCGGCTACACCCTTTTCTCGTTAACCTCTCTCATCTGACACCCATACATCTTCTTCTTCTTTGTTTATCCAGCATTTTTAAAGTGGTTCCAAACTGGTTTTGGTGCACTCAAACACTACCGAGTTAAAAGATCACCACTTTTCCTCCCATTATCTTTTTTTAGTGCAAAATATCATAATTCTAACGCCATCAATTGTAAAAATAATCCATTATTTAGACCTAATATATCATCAGCTTATTAGTTATATATGAATTGTATTGTAAGTACATTCGTATCATGTTCATACAGTGTGTACTAATATAAAGAGTACATGTATTAATATTGTATAATGTTACTGTAGTAGGTAGGATAACCACTTTTTCAAAAATTACGATATTATCCCATATAGTGCGTCTGCAATTGATCGCTTTAGCATGTTCTTAATATTAACATCTATAAAAATGTTCTGTAATTATTTTAAAAAGGTGTGAAGTTTTTTGCTAACTCAACTGAAATGATACGCGAAATGGAACGAAGTTGCAAAGGGAATTGTTACGCTGTCGATTTTCTACATATTCCAAGCGATACATCGAGGGAAAAATTACAATATTCCATAAGTACAACCAGTATAAGAATTTCCCCTAAGAAGCGTTATGTCAATGATGAAGAAGTCGCTGGGATAAAAGGTAATTAAAAATCTGCGAATTCATTAGCTTTTTATAGTGTAAGTGTGCTAGCGAACGGACACCACGTAGTAAGTGCTTTTTTTTTAACAAAAATAAGAAAACTTAATTATTTTATATCAAAAATAAACGCATTTAAAGCAGGTATTAATTTGTATTCTACAACAAGTTTAATTTTTATTTGATTTCCTCCGTCTCTGTTTAAAAGCAATTATTGTACTTGGTGCACCTATTGAAAAGTGAGAGAGATTTTTAAATGAAGAATTATAAGTTATTATTAATAGAAATGGATTTGATTAGTTTTATTGATAATTAATGCATAATCAATTTTAAATACATATTTTGTTTCAAAAAATAAATATTTTTTTCAATAAATTCGACTGCCCTTTTATTGGTAAGCTTATTTTCAATCTACGGACAGTGTGTCCGGAAAAACGATTGGAAAAATGTTTCTGCCAGTGACCGGACACCCCTTTGTTTCATTATTCTATAACGTATGATATAAATTTTTTTTTAAAAAAATAATAAATAAGCTGATCGGAAAAAAAGGAGTTCCTAATAAAGAGATATTTTAAGGAAAAATTCCAGAGTTTCCTTGAGTTTACAATCCTATTTATCAGAAAAAAGCCTATTAGAATGAATATCTTTGTAAAAATAACAACATTAGTTGTGAGAAAGAATTATTATTTTTTATTTTAAGACACCTCAACCTAATACAATATAAATATATTGCACACAATTGTGTAAGGTACTACTCCCTATTTAGGTGTCAGAAGAAAATAAGGACCTACTCTCTCTGATATTGTAATTTAAATCAGGTATTTAGAGGAGGTAAGGATTAACTCTCCCTTCTGGAAGTTCGTGGTGAGGTACTTTTTCCTCACTCTCTGGAAATGTAGTTGCGAGGACAACATCCAATTTCGTTTCATATTTTATGAAGGACCGCCAATACCGCAGCGATAACCCGGAGCTCATCAGACATGCGCAGTTTATTTTCTTTTGAAAAGTTTAGTTATACAATAAATATATTTAATTATTGTACTGGTTTGTTCTTAAAAAAAGTGTTCGCTCACTCGGGAATTCGACTTATTTTACATATGTGATTTTTACAATAAAACTAAATAATATTTATGAAAACTGTCATTCTTAGTCGATTTAGAATTAATTAAATATCCCGAATTGGTATTAAATGTTTTGACGTTATTATTGAACATAAAGTTCAAATAAAGGTTAATCGTCCGGTAACTAGCACATTTACACTATATAAATTAGTAATGCTATCAGAATATTTGAAAGAAATCAAAATTCAGTAATTTTTAGTTATAATCTAAAATTTTACAATTAAATATATATATAATAATATGAATTTATTTAGATGACGACGATTATATACGTTCTGGTTTTATGACCCTACAACACACCATCGACAAAGTATTCATCAGAAATCACAACAACCAGGAAATGGTTAATTTTGACTTTGAAATCGCTTCAATGCCTACCATTGCCCAAGAAACGATAGATTCACAGCGAATTATTTGGTTTGGCTCACTATATTCAGTTCTATTTAACGTATTATTACTCAGCACATTTCTTGTGCCTCTCGTAGAAGAAAAACAAAATGGTATTAAGGTAAGACAAATTTCAATTCCTGTTTAAAATATATTTATAAATCAATATTAATAATTTGTTTAAAGGAATTTTTAGCTATTGCAACTCCTATGAATTTCTTGAATGGCGTTAGCTTTTTTGTTATCAGATTGTGTATGTATACAGCGTTTACCGTTGTCGTACTTATAGCTGGATGGTTTTATCAGGCTTTTAGTGCAATAGTTCCAGTTCCTTACATAATTACCTTGTTCGCTCTTTACATACTCTCTGCAATGTCTTACACATATCTCATATCCGTATTTTTTCACTCCGGTAAGTTTGTGGAAATTTTTCAAATTTTTTGTATTTCTGCAATATAAAAAAAAATTATAAAAATCCTTACAGTTTTTCATGCAAAAGTTGGTGGACTTTTGATGTTGGTTACGCCGTATATTTTGTATTTCTCGAAAGGAGGAGTCTCAACATTTGCAAACATTTTCAACACTAAAACATTTATGGAGGGAATTAAAAATTTTCAAATCTTCACGAATAAATGTAATATTTATTGACTCCTTTGTACAATCACATATACATATGTACATATGTGAAAAATGTTTCGAACTCAATTTATTTATATATATTTTTAGATCGTGAAGTCGGCCCAAGTGTGCTTAACCTACATATCACAGAGTCCACATTTACTGTATTATCTGTTTATAGCATTCTAATAATGCAGTGTTTAATATACGCCTTGTTATATAATTATTTGGCTTTCGTTTTTCCTGGTCCGGGTAGCTTGCAGCGACATTTCTTTCTGCCTTTTATGGTATGTAAAACATTTCTATTATGTATTATTGGAATGTGTAATAAATGCATTTCTTGTTGTACTATTTCTTTCTTTTTTAATTTTAGTCGTTATGGAAGAAAAATAAACCAAGCACTGAATATGCAACAAATAAAGTTGGAGAGGATGCTATTATTATTCAAGATCTTAATAAATCCTTTAAAAAACCAAGGCGAATCATATCCGACGGTCTTAATATCGCATTTAAGAATAAACAAATCACAGTCCTTCTTGGCCATAATGGAGTCGGGAAAACTACAACACTGAACATGATTATGGGTAGGTACAGTTTACTAAAACTACTTATGTGGCAACTAATATATGGCATGAGATTTATTCCATCGAAGAATAATGACATAATAGTCATTTTATTTGTCATTAAATAATATTTTAGCCACCGCAGTAGCTGAAATGCTATCAATGCATGCTAACACGGGGAGGGTCAGGGTTGTTAGCTAGATCATCGTCCAAAAGAGTAGCAAAAATTGTCCGTGTTATTATTATTATTTAATATTCTTTGGCGGCCGCCAAGCAACATCCAAAAGTTATGGAAAATTAATTTAAATAAAAAATTAAGTTAAATTTTCGAATTGCGGTCCCCCCTCGGCAGGGAATGTCCACCCCTCCGAGTGTGGAGGCGGCTTAGTATAAACTATAGGTCGCTCCATTTGTTGGAAAAACATCAAGACGCAAAACAACAAATTGGAGGAGGAGTTCGGCCGAAAATCGCTTCAGCGGTTACAAAGTGCCAATTATTCTTGGTAGAAAGCGGTCCGGCAGAGGAAGTGATAAATCTAATACTGATCTCGTATGCCGATGATTGCTCAATATTAACGACCGACCAGGATATTGATGACTTATGTTCGAAAGAGCACTGCCGTCCCGACGACCTTTCCAACTTCATCACTCGCAAAATCCTCGGCTATCCTCTTCACCAGTAGAACGAAGGAGTACCGATTCGAACTTAAAGACAACCTAAAGCTATTGGGAGTCACATACGACTCCACTCCGCATACGACTGCAATGGCCACAAAACTCCTGACAGGAAAACTCTTGATGTCACCAGAGCATTACTTGCACAGCTTAGCATCTATGCTACGAGTTACGGAGCATAATGTTTTGCTGTGCAGGCGATGCTCTGGTGACATCAAGAGGTTTCTTGTCAGGAGTTTTGTGGCAATTGCAATCGTATGCGGAGTGGCGTCGCTGCGATGGTACGGCAAGAAGCATCCCAAGAGACACTTAATAGAATCCGAACTACCACCCAAGCACATCAGAAAGGGAGTACCAGACCCTAAGGACTGAATTAAGTACCACCTACTACAGCCGCTGAACCGGATGACTTACCGACAGGCATTAAGCGCCATTCACCGAGAGACCCTCAACACCTTCCTGAACTCTCTTCCAGCGAGTACACTTAGATCTGTAATGCAATGAGTCCCCGCATGACACTAACCAGCTTTTTGCATGTCCTCTAAAACCAACTCATCTAACCCCTCTTTCACTCTGGGCCGAGCTCGACGAAAGTGATCTAGCCTGCCCCTAAACTGGGTTAACGAACAACTAAAGCAACAACAACAATAAGAGGAAGTGATAGAGTTCAGTAGGCATACAAATGAAATATTTATAAAAATTTTTGGTATACTGTAACTTACTTATGTCTGCAACAATGGGTGGCCAGAATAGCAAGGTTAATACAAATAATGTTTAAGCGGGTGGGGGAGCATGTTGAATGTATTCAGATATTCAGGTGAGCACTATGCTCGTATCGAAAATTGTGCGTAACCCACTGGTCTTATTCTTGAGGCTGCACAGCCGTCGATCGTAACTGTTCGAAGAGCAGGGTTGGAAAAAAAGATGAGATCGTAAATCTGCATTTGTGAGGAGATAAATTCCATTACAGAAAATTAGCCGTATGACTTCACTTATAACCCGAGAATGTAAAATACATACATACAAAACTAAAATGGCGGGAAGCAATTAGCCAGCTATTACAACAACAACATTGCTTTTCTGTATATATTTTTTAGGTTCCGAAGCACCAGATTCGGGTAAAATAACAGTTTTCGGAGAGCAGGAAATTGGATCATATCGCCACTTGATTGGATATTGTCCACAACATAGCGTTTTTATGCCTTATATGACTTGTGCTGAACATTTGAATTTTTTCGCTCAGGTACGTTACAGTTGTTGTTGTTTTTCTCTAACTATATAGATATATGTATGTATATACAATTTCTCACTTCAAATATAAAACACAGGTTCGAGGCATGTCAATGCAAGATGCTTGTAAAATTACGGAGGACTTATTAATTAAGCTTAATTTACAAGAGAAAGCCAATGAATATGGTATTTGTCTATCTGGAGGCATGAAAAGAAGACTATCTTTAGGAATTGCTATTTCTGGCAATACAAAGTAAGTGCTCGTGATATTAACGATCTTAATTTCGATTTTTATATTATTCAACCATGCTGCTCTCAGAGTGGTTATTTTAGACGAACCTTCGTCGGGCTTAGATATTGAATCACGTCGTGAATTATGGGATATATTGCTTCAATTGCGAAAATTAAAAGCCGTTTTAATTACTACACATCATATGGAAGAAGCAGAAATGTTGGGCGACACAATTGCCATACTGGCTAATGGACGAGTTCACTGCTCTGGATCACCGTTAGAACTCAAACGCAAAATTGGACGAGGATACGTGCTAAAGTTATGCCTTAGTAGGAGTGAAATACAGGAAAAGATTTTAAGTATAATTCAACAGATTATACCCACTGCTAAAATTTTGGTGAGTACATGTTTCTATACATACATATGTTAGATTTCTGATTAATGATTTGATTTAAATTTTCTTAAATGAATTTAGACAATAGTGCCGCCTGCATTGCATATAAGCTTACCGTATGAAAACAAAAATGAATACAGTCAAGTATTACAGCTATTGGAGCGCAGACAGAACGAATTGGGCATTGATTCAATTTCTATATCAGATGCTTCACTGGAGGACGTTTTCCTGAAGTAAGTGGCATTAGCTACAATTGACGGTATTTAGTATTAACAATTTATTTTGCTAAACAGTTGCTTGTCTGAAATTGATATTGTGGATGGCTTGGTATCGGATAAAGAGAAAACTGTATATATACCATTTGAAACAGAAGAATTTCACATAAGCTGGAGAGAACAAGCAAAAGCCATTTTTTATAAAAAGTTTATATTTATCAAAAATAAGTGGGCTAATACTTTATCAATGGTAAGTTTTCTTTGGAAAAGTTCAAGTATTTATAAGTGAAATAAAATTAGCTAAACTAAGGTTACATATGTACTTATATGCAGATAACATCTTAAAATAGTCAGTTAGTAAATTTTACTTATATGTGCATGTATTGTGGACAATACACTAATTGACTAAATGTTTGCTTTAATTTAATTTAAAATGTATAGGTGCTGCTTCCGATTTTGAGTCTTTCAATGGCTTTAGCTTTGATGCATTCTATGTCACTAGTCACTAACGAAGACAAATTGAACTTGAATTTGAATCATATCCAGCGCGGCGTTATTTTGGTCGATGGCTCAAATACCGAAATTGTGAACATTTTAAGGGCGGAAATTGAGAAATATCATAATATACGAGTAGAGCATCTTGGTAACAAGAGAGGCGAAAACGTTACAGATTGTAAGTGTAATAATATTTGTAAATACACGTATGTATATAAATATATCTGTGCTAACATATGTTTGCATCACATTTTGCTTTTAGTTTTGATTAGTTTACAGTACGAAAATCTGGCATATTTTCTTGAAAATTATATCGGAGTGATTGATGTAACCACTGAGGACAACAACAACGTCAATTTTAACATCTATTTCTCTGGCAATATATATCATAGTTCTGTAATTTTATTAAACTTAGTTGATGATGCTATTGCGCGTTGGAAAATGGGTGAATCCGGAGGGATCGAGACAACTTATGTGCCTATAAGAAGGTAAATTTTTTCAAATTCCTAAAATTTTACTTCTTTTACCGCCTACATATGTACACACATATATACCATTTTTCCGAAACAGATACATTACAGATGTCAGTCCGACACGTTTGGAATACTTTGCAGTCATAATGCCAATTGGTAGCTATTGGAAAATAATTACTTTAATATGGAGAATTTTAATATGAAATTTTTAATTTATATTTAATTTTGTAGGGCTATTTTTTAGCATTTTCTTTTACGTTGCATTACCCTTCCACGAGTATACAAATGGTTTCAAGCAGTTGCAATCTATTCCGCGACCAGTTTTCTGGCTTTCGACGTATGCTTTTGATGTTGCACTTCATTTGTTTGTGTGTTTACTGCTGTTCCTAATGCAAACCGCTCTAACACCGAGTGAATTGTATGATTCATCAGAACAATATCTCATCGTTGCGTCTATTTTCTTCTATGGATGCAGTTATCTTCCAATTATATATAGTTTGGCAAATGCTTTTCGTTCGATATCAACGATTTCAACATATATGCTTTTCATGCTTATACTATCAGGTAAAATAATAAATATAAACTTATTATATTTGTTTTATAATCATATGTAAATAAAACTGAATTTTTATAACAGCTATTGTACCATTGATAACATCCGGCAATGTACGCGCCATGGAGTATCATGAAGAGAAAATACGTATACTGCAACTCCTACCAGATTTTAATTTAAACCACCAATTACGCATTGTCAATGAAAGATTCTTACTTATTCGTCGAAATGCTCTCACTGCTATCCATGGGTTACCGTCAGTACTTAGTATAAATCATTTCTTCATTTACGCAATTGCAATTGCAATTTTTATAATGGTGAGTTCATATATAACAACCACCTCTGAAGGAGAATAATAAATTCAAAATATTTCAGGCAATCTTTATATACATTCAAGAGAACAAATATACGAGTGAAAAATTGAAACACGCACTGAACTGCTATCAGTGCCGCCAAATAACTGTCAGCAATGCTGAAAATGACGATGACGAAGAAGAATTAATAAGAAAAGAAAAATTGGCTATTACCGACATCTTAATTGGTATATACATAGATTTTTTTTTTAGCAAATTGCAAATTTTATAAAATAAACTTTTTATTTATTTGTTAGGAAAAAGTGAAAGGGATTATCCATTGCTGGTAAATGATTTGCATAAGTCCTATGATCGTAAAACAGCTGTACGCGGTTTGAATTTTGTTGTAAAAAGGCAAGAGTGTTTTGGTTTATTGGGCATCAATGGTGCTGGAAAAACATCAACTTTCCAAATGATAGCTGCAAATTTGACTATCACCGGTGGTACCATAAAAATTGATGGTATCGATATTAAGGAAAACGAGTCACAATACCGTTATCATTTTGGATATTGTCCTCAAAGTGATTGTTTAAATGAATTTATGACTGCATATCAAATGCTGTTCTATATGGCAAAGATGCGTGGCATCTCAAATTCTACAAAAGCAAAAAATGAAGTTTTATATTGGTTACAGCAATTAGATCTAAAAAAATATAGAGACATGAAAATTTGTCACTTTTCGGGTGGTACTAAGCGAAAATTAAATGCTGCGATCGCAATGGTAATAAAATGTATATGCATTAATGTTTTGTATTAGATATATTTATGCTGATATTATTCGTAGATTGGTAGTCCTTCGCTTGTCTTGCTGGATGAACCAACAACAGGTGTGGATCCAGAGTCCCGACGATTTCTATGGGAATGTATAAAAGACTATCAACACCGTGGCAATACCGTTGTACTTACATCGCACAGGTAAATATTTATTATGCGCGCAGTAAAGTTAATAATTAATATATTTATATAGTTATACATATATCACATTTGCATGTATGTTTCAAAGAATTTTTTGTTGATTAGGATAGGTTGGTGTGTTCTACCACATATTTTAAATTTTCTAACAAAAAATAAGATACAAAACATAATTAGTTACCTAATTTTTAGAATTTTAAATTCTCTACAGAAATATGAAAACGGATAATATATTTTTAAATATTTACAGCATGGATGAATGTGAGCAGCTGTGCAATAGACTAGCAATAATGACTGATGGGAAATTTAAATGCTCGGGTTTCGTTTCTGACATAAAAAAACGATTCGGTGGTGGATTTACGATCAAAGTAAAACTTAAATCCGAGGAGGATTCTATAGTTAATTATGTTACTGCAGAGTTAAGTAAAATATTTACTCAATGCCAGCTCCGAGAGAATCATGCTGGTATTCTTACATATTATATCAATAATATTGATGACTTCAAATGGTCTGAAATTTTCGACAAAACGGAAACCTTTAATAGATCAAACACAGACATTGTGGAAGATTATTCTTTAAATGAAACAACGTTGGAAGACATATTTTTAAAATTTGAAAGCAAGAGAAGATCGCATATACAAGAGCGGGAGATTAATGATTTGGAAGCTTAAATCTTGGGGATAAAATATCTGATTATAAGCCGAAGTAAGTTCACAGAACATGTCTGATATGAATGCAATGGACATCAAATTCACCAACCTTCTGTGATTTTAATTTTTTTATTAACTTCATACATATGTATGTATTCAGATAGTTTAAAACTTTTGAAAAAAGTGAAGTATTAAATAGGCGTTGTTGAAGATTACTCAGTTAATGAAACATCGTTTGAACAAATGTTTTTAAAATATTTAAGAGCGGCTAAATAAAAAGAGATTAACGATTTGGAAGCCTTAATTAGATGAAGGACTAATTATAATTCAGCGTAAGCCCAGAGGAGATGTATAAACAAAGTTCAATTAAAACGAAGTTCTCCACCATTCTGTGAATACAAAATATTTGGCTTTAACTTCTTTCTTGGAAATGTGTTAAAAAATTGTATACCTTTAAATCGACAATTATACTACTTATGATATAAAATATTCTTATAACTAATTTAATTTGCTGTCGATTTACTATCGATCAAGCATGTGTTCAAAATCTGATTCTCTACATATTTTAATGACATTCCTAAATTCCAATATTGCTCATTCATAATTTTAAAACAATCTATATTGTATTTATAGCGGCATATATCATCATTATATCTATATACACATACATGTGCATTAATTTATAACTATAACACTAAAAATAAAATTTTTTGAGCAAAAAAAAAATATATATTTTAGTGCGAATTGAAATTGTTAAAACTGTTGTGTAATATATTTTCCTAAAAGCAAACGCTATAATCTCGTCATAAGTTTCAACTGGAATCAACAGAGTCTAGAGCTAGGAAATGTCAAGTTAAAGCTCGATTTATGGCAACGGCTTATACCGCAGTCAATGAAAGAAGCTGTACGTGAAATATAACGGCATTGACAATCAGCGAAGCACTCAAAATGTGAAAAATTGTCGACACAGTACCCGCCGGTGGAAGAGGAAAACCTCAACCCTGGTTGAGAAAGACCTAGCTTCCATTGGTATCTCCAATGGCTAAGAAATAAGGAGGACTGCCACACTATTGTTTAAGATGTACAGCATGCTCAAATCCCCATCTGCTTAATGTTTTCAATCTTTCTTTACTTAACTAGAGACTTTTTTACATTTAATGCAACAGAGATTGAGGCGCAATTCAATAAGTTATATTAATTAAACTGAAGAAAATTATGTATAAAAATTTTAATTATTTAGGGTTAGCCTTCAAAGCCTTTTCTCACGGTTCCTTTTATCGGTTGTCCAAATTATTCTCGCAAAAATTGGAAACATATTCAAAGCTTTTCTCCTTCAGACAGTCGGATAGCTAGAGAAACAAACCTCACTTTTTCCATCAATCTAAGAATCACCATCTAAGGTAACAACCTTTACTACGCCGCTATCACGAATTAGAGATATTTGTTAATAAACCATTTCTTTAATACGCCCTTAAATAAAATATAAAAAAATAAATTGTTACAATAATTTTGTAACGTGCAAGGCCCGCTTAAATGCATCCAATGCTATCGTCGATAAATATTTTGTCGATAATAAGATATCGGTTGTAAACAAATGGTTGAAGAATTGTACTGAAAATATTTTTGAAGTGTTCATTTTGTAAACAATCATCAAAGTTTTGGTTTAAAAAGTAAAAAGATGCCGAAAGTTGTTTCACGAAGTATTGTATGTTCAGATTCCAAAGATCAAGAAGAGTATAATGAGGAAAAGCCCTTGAATATATATTATTGTCTTTGTGGGAAACTAACATTGATTCTTGGTAAGTTTAGTGTTTTGTTATTGCACATGTATTTAATAATTTAAATTTTATAATAGATTGCGCAATTGACATCTTACCATTACGTCCAGCTGATGGAGCCAGAGTGATCGATGGTAAAAAACATGCCCATAAACTCTCTTTTCAAGAAGGGCAGTCCCTTTACATAAAACGCGAAAAAGGATATGAACGCCAATATCGTCTAAACGTAAGATTCTCTTAGTACCAATTTAGTTTTTAATAGTGATAATACTAAATAATAAAGTGTGAACAAATTTTAGTACTAGGTTAATAACAAAAAAGCATAGATTGGATAAAATATTGATACTAAAACCACATGGGCATTTATACTTTCTTCTTCGCCTATATTCTTCGCTGTTAATATCTTGTAATGATAGATCAATATATTTATATATTTATTTTGTATTCCTCAAGTGTAAATATTGTAGCCTGCCTTTGTACTATCGACATGATCCAGTTTCTGACGTCACTTTCATAATTCGAGGATCCTTGGTGCGGAAGAAGATGGATAGTTTGCTGGAATCGGAAGAAGTTATGACAGCGGATTCATGCATTGAGGGTGTTGGTTTTGGAGTAGGAGAAAAAATTATGGTAACACGTCATACAAAGCACATGGGAAAGTTTAGTTCGGTGACTGTCTCAACAATTGACGAGGAAGAAGATGAAATCGAAGCTGTAAGGAAATCTATTTATTATAAATTACATTTTTTATACTCGGCTGTACTGCGTCTAAAAGGTATATAATGCTTGTTCAGATAACGGTCGCATGTCGTGTCTGAAAACCCCACTAAGACATAGTCCATTATGTTCCACTTTCGCATTCGGAATCGTTAGAAATGAGAGTGTGAGTGGAAATATTTGGAATGGCTATCACCTTAAGAATTTGAAGACTGCTTTCAAAAAGAAAAAAATTGAAAAAATTAAAATTTTCGAATGAGAGGGATATGTGCGGTAACAGTCGGGTATTTAATGTTCGGTTTCGACCGAACTTGGTAATCCTTACAAGCTTTACATGTATATTTTTTTCTTTATTTTAGCGTGAAATCGCAGATAGTTATGCAAATAATGCAAAAATTATAGAGAAACAACTGCAACGGAAAGGCGGTGCAACACGCAGTAAAATAGACGAAGTACCTAAAGCTAAAAAACCAAAAGGAACACTGCTTAACATGTAATATAATAAATAAATTGAAAAGGATGTAATATATGTATATGATAGTTATACGGTTAATTACCCAACAAACAAAATAAATTTTATTTAAGTCGGAACCAAGTTTGCTTGAATACAAATCTTTGATATTTAATTTACAAAACTCTACATATAAATATGTTTCCCTATATACGTAACTGATGCTTTATAACTGCTGAAACGGTTTTCGGTGAGTAAGTAGCCAGCAAATAGAAGGAAGGCGATAAACGGATTGGACAGCCACAGTCATAGACTAAAGGTACAGGCATGCACTCTTATTAAAATCTACATTTCTTAATTTTCTATGAATACAGTGGCGCAGAAACAGAACGCAATCACGCAAATGCAATGAAGCTCATCCTTTTTATCTGGTTGTGCCTGAAACCTCATCTTATCACCGAATCGGCTGCAAAAGCTATAAAATAAAAAAGAGGCACATGGTAATTAACTTCCTATGATTGTTGGAGCCGATGCAAATTCTAAACAGATTATATGTGATTCTAGGGACAAACACTTGGGGTGAGTACCTTCATGATTTCATTCTTAGTAACGATTAAGTAATCTGTAAGCTGGGGCAAACATAGTTTCAGCGTTTACTTTATATATATCTTTTGATCTCAATAAAATAGAAGGACTGAACTATTTTATGAGAGTACTAACAGTATTCTGCGCAGAAATGATTTTCGAGATAAGCTCAGCATGTCGATAAGATCCGATCAAGTGAGATCTATTACAAGAAATAGTTCTCTCTGTGAAATTGACTTGTCATTTATCGGTTCCAAAATGAAAGATAATATCCGAGCGGTGGAAAATAATCAGAAATTTTTTTAACGAATATAAAAGTATCGGTTTTTGGCAGTCCTTGAGGTCAAATACTACCTTTCTAAAGGGCCTGAGTGGTGATTCAGCTTCTAGTAGGTGTATGTTGGGTGTTCCCTTCGGTAGCATCCCAGCAAGAATTGCTTGCACCGAAAGGCACTATGCTTCGCTGTTCAAGTGATGCTTTGGGACAACAGAAGATTTCCTGTCACAGTTTTGAGGGCACTGTTTTGGGACAACAGAAGATTTCCTGTCACAGTTTTGAGGGCACTGTTTTGGGACAACAGAAGATTTCCTGTCACAGTTTTGAGGGCACTGTTTTGGCGGGCTTGTAGTTTCTTCATTTGCGTTTCCCTAGTCCTCGCCGCCGTGCAGCATAGTTTCTTTTGTTGTTGTTGTTGTAGCGGCTTCGCTAACCCCGCTTAGGGCAGACATAATCAGTCTAAGTCGCCGAGGTCATCTAACGGAAGGTCCAGGAAACGAGCTGTTTCGACAGGGTTGGACCAAAGTTAGATGAGTAGGTTTAAGGGGGCATGTGAAGAGGTGGTTAGTGTCGTGCGGGGACTCTCCACATGCAGGGCATACGTTGGGTATGCTGGGGTCGAGTCTGGATATGTAGGAGTTTAACCTGCTACAGTATCCAGATCTTAATTGTGCCAATGTAGCACGGGTTTCTCGAGGCAGCTCGAGCTCACTGTCTGCAATAGACAACTCTCAAGACAGCCGGTTCTACGTACCGGAGTTGACCCGGATTTTATCCGGCCAAGGGCTGTCACCCTTTCGGCGACCTAACCCCGTTTAGGTCAACAGGTAAAGCATAGTTTCTTTTCCCCAAGTGCTACCAGCTAACGCTTTGAGGATTTTATTGCGGCTCTGGAGTTTTAGTGGCAGTTGCAGTCGTATGAGTGCAGGCTGTCGAATGTCACTCCCAATAACTGCGAGTTGTTTATAGTTGTAATTTTTACGCCATCGTTCGCAGTGATTAAACCCATCTTATTCTAGAATGATATCTTTAAAAACGGCTCAAACCTCAAAGCATAAAACGATTGAGGTACGTAAACTCTTTGATTTCTAATTGCAGTCTGAACCTACAAACAAATCTCTTCAGCTAACGAATGATTATGCCAGTATTGCAACCAGACTACTTATTGCCTGTTTTATACTCACGACTTTACACCTGCACTAACATGTTGGATCCAAACGGTTAATTTTAAGAGTGAAAAACGTAAAACGAATTTGAAAATTAAACTCATGACACCCAGAACAAACATGTAGCCTTTTATTGCTTTTAATGCTGTTTTGCTCGGAGATCTTCTGGATGCTAAAAATGTGTTGACCAGATTTTCTTTCATTACAACGGAAACCAATAATAATTGTTATTCGAACATCGACTATCGATTATTATATTCAAGTCTCTTACAGCCTTTCGAAGCTGATTCCGACATCATTTCGATTCTACAGCCCTTATAAGCCTTTTTTGCAATCAAATTTTTAAAATACTGGTGTCAATAAGTATAATTGTTTAATTTAGTTCTATTTTTTTTTATTAAAAATGCCAAAGTAAACGCAATGTTAGCATTCCTCGTAATTATATATTTATATTTTCTGTGGAAAAACCATGATACACTTTAAGCAAAATTGTGGGTACAAATATAATAATTGCCCATGCGTTATGCACATAATTTTACATACACCTTGTGAAGTTTTTCCATTTGAAATGTCTTACTGGTTATGTTCTTTTTTTATTTATTTTTTATTTTTTTGTTTGAAGAGTTGAAGGGTTTTGAGTCTGTGCAAAAAGATTATAAATAATGACAAACTAAAAGTTTTGGAAAAGCACGCTGATAAAATAAGACTTTATATTTATGTATATGCCATGGAATGAATATAATTTCAAGTTGAAAACCTTCAAAACGAAAGAAAGTTTAATGACATGTAAGCATATAGCTTTCGCGCTCACATTAGATTTTGATGTGCATTTGTTTTTATTGCATTTTATTCTTTTTGATAATGATTTATAAAATATGGTTTATAAGATGTAAGCGCAATGTCTGTGTCAAGCATCCATATCCCTCATTATTTATTAATATTTCGCTGTAACAGTTTGATTGGCTGATTCAAGCATTTATAATAATGATCTGATTATATGTTTTATATCATACGCAGTTTTGATTCATCTTCTCCATACATCACGGTATCTTAACTTTCATTCGACTACTTTATCGTGCACAACAAAATCTCTTTAGTATCGTAATTTACTGGTCCTCATCACCAAGTTCATGTTTAATTTTTGAAAAATCAAAATCTTCACCAGTTCCACGTTTGAATATATCCAATACATCCAAACAAGTTGTCTCAAAGTGCGTAGTAGCATCATACGATTCAGAAATAAAAATCTGCGAATCAATACCATTGTCAATCGGCTCCAAATAGTCAGAGATCGTGATAAACTTTTGTGCAATTGGTTCCAATAAATCTAACCCATGCTTTATCTCATTTTCTGGCTGATCAGTTTCTACCGTAGTTGACACCATACCCACAAACCAACCTTTAGCAGCTACCTGGTGAGTATAACTGACAACAGAAACGTAAATGTCTGATTTCCGTCCAACTTGCTTTTGAGGAATGATTATCTGAGTAGATAGGGCATCCTTCGTGTTCGCAACTGGATGATCCAAGATGCAAATGCATCGGATAACTTTACCCTTCCTGCGTACCTACATAAACAAAATCAAAATTCTTTTGTTAATTATATATAAACCGATCAGATTTTAAATCAGGTATATTATCGTGTTGTAACAAACATGGAATACAATAAAGCGTCTACTACTTTATCGCCAAAAAAGAAAAAAAAAAAAACATCGGTACTATCCCTGATTTAAATGTAACTTATTTTCGCATATATTACCCTATCAGGTACGTAACTGGGGTCACAGTAGACCTGTTTGCATTTGGCGACTTCATCTCCAGAGCGTACGCCGACAACTTTACCTCCTTCACCGAGTACGATTTCATCAATAGGTTTATCTAACATATAAGTACCACCATATATGGCAGACAAACGTGCAAAGCCTTGCGGCAATTCACCAAGTCCATACATAGGATACAAGTACGGCGACTTTCCATATCGGGCCAGTGAATCTGAATAAAGCTTAATACGACGAATGGTATTTGCAGCTGGCTCATTCAAATACTCATCATCTCGGAAGAGAGCCAGTGCGTGGCCAGTAAAATCCTGTGTATTTTTATCCAAACCGAATTTGTCATAAAGGGCCTGCATGTTCGATTTAGATGGATCAAAGTCCTTCCAGGTCTTTGGATCGTCTTCCTTGAAGTCCTGAACGTAAACCAAAAAGTTGCGGAAACGACGTTTTTCAAACATTCCTTAAAAATTAAAGCAATTATTAAAATTAATACAGATACAAATGTGTACATATTAGAGTCATCAATTAGCTCAAAAAAAACATATGCGGCTGATAATGTAGCTATTGGATTATTTTTATTTTTTGAGTACAAGTGACAACTACACATTTGGCTGCAGGATCCGCTGAAATCTTACCACAGCGACACGTAAAATATAAACTACTGTTAATTTTCCGTTTTTTTTTTAATATCGAAGTATCGAATACATATTTATCTATATCTCAACTAATTCATGTAAAAGACAAATGTTAACCGTTTGTGGAGTATTATATCAAGTATTATACATTTTTGGGTTCAAGTTATCAATTTAAAATTCAAGTTCTATGTTAATTTGTGAGTTCCAGATACAAAAAAAAAATATCTGTTATTCATCGTAAGATCAAGATTAAGGCCAGTATAATAAAACAGATCTTAAAAGTTTTATTAGTATTTTTATTTATACTACCAGGAATATTAAATGTTAGTTGCTGTAAACGCACTAAATCTTCATAAAACTTACTAATTCGACTGCGACACATGAGGTTATTTGTCAGGTTGTTCGTTCTAATTGGACTATCCAAAAAGGTATTTCTTCATTTGGTTTGGTGACTCCAATAAGTCCCATGCATATTAGAAAAAGAAGAATGCTTTCGAGCACTTCTTTTCATAGCATCGTTTTTTTTTTTTTGTAAAGGCCAACGTGCATTAATTGACAATTCTCTGCATCCTACAACTGAACATTACGCTATCAATTAAAATCAGCATTTGATTTTTAAGGGCATTTTTTATCCCTTACATATGTCAATTTTTTTAAAAGTAATATAAATGGAAGTTACACGGTCCCGATTGGAGTGATATAAAGCGGCTTATATAAATCAATAAAGAGAAACCAGGTTAAATGATTGGATTAATTCGACGACCACAACATGAACACGAAAAATGTATTTCCAATAGGTTAATTCAGACCAGAAACAAATCGTTGCTTTTGAAGAAAAACTGAAGAATATAAAATTAGTCCTACTTCTTAAGAAATAATTAAATTTATTTAAAAAATTATTTTATCTTCGAAATGAAATTTTTAAACTAGTTATTAGTAAGAAAAAATTCAAAATAAGTCCTGGAGTGATTTATTTTATAAACTCCAATATATAACATATTTTTGCTCTTTATAATTCGTTATATTTGTATATATGTATGTATAGCAAATATGTGTATATACTACTTTAATCTTATTTATTTTTAACTCGGTTTTATATTCTGGTGAGTTATGGATAGTTATATATACTTTCATTGCAAACAATCTACATTTTTAGTCTTTGGCTTTACATTAAAACAATGTTATTGCTCTTGCCTTTGTCTAAAAAAAATGTTTCGTTGAATTACCGACAATACGTGTCACACCGATTTATAAGAGATGTAATACCGAAGATAAAAAGTGTGAGAAAAAATTCAATTGAGCAATAAAATAAATATTTGTTAATAATGTGAAGTTCTTATTTTTCTTGTGGCCTTTTAACAATATTTAGACCTTACTTACCCATTAAATCAGAAGCTAAAGCTTCTTTTTGATCAACTGGAACCTTCGCAATTTTCCCCCCTTTATACACATAGCTCCCTTCAATGGATTTGAACTCAAGATAACGAGTTACGCCCGTATGGATTAGCAATTTGACCAATTGCCCGTTGGCCATTAGAAACTTTGGTATGAGATCAACATTCCAATCACGACCACGCCCATATTTTTCGCCAGGAGCCTCAACGTTATAACGCTGAAATAATTCCTCCAACGGTGTAATCGAAGCTGATTCACCGCCATAGTACTTGTTTCGGTCGATATGCAAAACTTTCTTTCCCGATACAGATAGCATACCACTTAAGATACACTCCTTCAAACCGGTACCAAGAACAATTGCATCATACTCTTCATTCATGTTTCAAAGTAAAAAATTTATTAGATTATTAAGTATTTAATATATTTTAATTTCAGAAAAATTTTCTTTTTCTATATGTATCGAACCGAAGACCACTTTCGTCACCAACACGGTCGAATGCTCAATAAAATTTTCTACTTGTGCATGAATATTAGCAAAATCAAGCGAAAAAGAGATAACAAGTGGTACATAAAATTTGGTAGAGTCTACTCACAATTTCAAGAGTTTCCTAGTCATAATATAAATATTTGTTTATGCAGACTGTTATGCGACGTTAGCACTAAGTATGCAAATACAATTTCCAAGGTGTAATGCATGTTCAGCCAAGCACACACTAATGAATTGGACTTATATTCATATTAATTTTTGTTTTGATAATGCTAATGAGTCGCTGCTTGGAAGAAAATAGCAAAAAATTTATAGAACAAATGGAAAAACAAACTGTCATCTGGAAGAGAGTACCGTGTATGGGGAATGATGCATAGCCTCCGCTATGTCATTTGCCTTTGCTAGCATATTTGTATTTATGGTCATATAAAATTACTGCTAAATGAAAGCAATCAAATTTCGATTGACAATGTTTTACATTTCAAATTTAGTTCCTTTGCCATGCGCCGGCTGTTCTCGTACTCAACTTTTGAATATAAATGTTTGCATTTGCATTTATCCAAAAAGAATTATTCTTGCAACTGTCAAGGATATATGCGACACAACTATAATGAAAACGGGTTGTCAATCGTATCACACACGTATTTTACGACAGTCTTTGACATGCACTACTATATCGACATTTGATCAGTTTTGCTTTTAATGAAATGAAAACACATTAATTCAATACGTATATGTATGTTAAGTTCGTTATATTAAGTCGTAAAAAGATTCCACTTCCATTTTTCCTCAAATAAAATTACAATTCAAATCAGAAGTGTGTTGCCAATGTGTTACAAGTTTCTACAAATGTGTAGTTCGTCGCAATTTTTTCGTTCATTCCTTCATAGAATGTAAAAAAGAGATAGTGGGCACGTCCTGTTAGTCGGTAAAAGTGGTTTAGTGGTAACTACAAAACAGATGCTAAACTGTGTAGTAAAGCAAAAACAGGTTCTCATCTATTTTTCTATCGTTCCTTTGATTGCATATAGCTCACTGTTTTTAACTTTTAATTATTAGGAACAAAAACTTAGTTCTTAAAATCATAAATTTAACGCGTGAAATTAGTAAAAAAAATTGCTAAGTGGTTCGTAATAAATTAAAAATCTAACTAAGTTTAAAGCAAACATAAAACTAATTTGAGACAATTTGTGCTTTTGTCAGTGTGCTTTTCATGTTCCTATTGTATATGTAGGAACATACATATGTATATATTGCTAAAAAAATTGAAAATTGTAGAGGTGTAAAAATTGATAAAAAAAAATATAGAAGATTGCAGTGGCATTCTATTCAGAAATCTAAATTGGGACGTTCTTTTTTTTACCTTACCGTTAAAATCAACCATTAACATGTTTGCCCAGATTATTTATAATAGATAACATATTAAGTGAAGGTGTCAACGAAAATTGTGTAAATAAAATGTCAAGTTAATAAAAAAAAACTGTGCAGTTTTATAAGTATATATGCATACGGTTGCTTCTAATAACGACATAAATTAAAACCTGTTCCAGCTCATGCAGGTACAACATTGTGGACAATGTATTTTGCTGAATCCGATTAATTGCAAATCTAGATATTGCCTGCGTCAACAATACGAAACGAACAACAGCAGCGAAAAAGGCCACTGTTTTGTATACGTAAGCATAATCTAAAAGAAATTGAATTTTCTTCTAATGTTTGTTTTGCTGGGATGAAATTGGTTTGTATGATTGAAATTGAGAATATTTGCACACCAAAATATATCGTTTTATGTTAATATGAGTAAAGTATGTGCACCAGAACTATGGCATAAGTTTTTCAAGCTCTATCGTGCTGGAGTAAAATTGAAGGCCTCTGTCACAATTCGCTAATCACTGCCTGAAATATTCTCTGGTATATAAGCGAATTCTTATCAGACTAACAACAGCTGGACCTCTCTCAACACGTCCAACTCAAAATTGTGAAATTTAATACATTTATGCATACGTAATTACAAACAGGCAGTTTTTCTTTTAACAGAAAAAGTATAAATTCAGACATAGTAATTTTTATTTTGTTCAACGCATTATGCCTTCAAAAAATAACAATTTTCCGTTCTCTTAAAAGTTCTGTCAAAGGGATTTTAGTATTTTCAGTTTCTTTGTTAAAATAATATTCAGTTTCGTTATACACAAGCGAGCGAAATTCGCGCTAATCTTAATCGGAGGCGCGTCATAACACCCAACAAAAAAGCTGTTATACTTCATAATGACTTTTCACTTAATTATTTTCAACTAGCAATACATAGTACATTTAGAGTGGACTAACAAAAGTTCGCTAAGTTGACCAGAAAAAAAAATTCTTTTTGTATTTATTCGTAATCTTTCTCCTTTTTTATCTTCTCTACAAAATCGCCATTGATTTTAATACATTTCTTAAGCCTATAGATCCACTTCTGAAAACAGTCTGCAAAATCTTGCTTTTTAAGCTTATCAAGTTCAGCATTAACCGCATTAATTATCTCCTTGTTGATATTAAAGACCTTTCCTTTTAAATTTTTGTAAATAACCAGAAAGGTGCTATATCCGGGGAATATGGTGCTGGACGTATTTCTTCGATTAAAATTACTCGTTATTTCAGCAGTGTGGGATGGCGCGTTATCATGATGTAAAAAGTAGCGCCTCAAATCCTCTCTTCCTGTTTTCCAAAAAATTTTATAAAACTTTTGGTAAGTACTCTTCGGTGTACCATTTTACAGTTACCGTCTGACTCTTTTCCAGAGGAATAGCAGCTACGATTTTAGATCAGGTGAATTAAACTGACATCATTACTTTTGCTGCTGATTTTTGTTGTTTAGATTTTACGGGTGGGTTTGCTCCTGTAGGGCTTCATACTATAGTCTGCTGTTTTCTGGATCGTACTTATAGAACCAAGCTTCGTCACCAGTAACGACTTTACTGAAGGTGCTAGACTGACCATTTTCGAATTTTTTAGGAAAAATTAAGCAAAATGCACTTGAGCCTCCTTTAGGGCCTCATTTAAAATTCGTGGTACCCATCGAGCAGATGTTTTTGTGTATCCCAGATGTTTACTTAATATTTGCGTTACAGCCATTTCATTTCATCTGACCTATCCTTAGCTATCTTGCGTTTCCTCGCCTCCATTTTAGCCGATCGTTCTAAAATTTGAAAGGAAGACTAATAAAGTAATTGCAAAGGATTTGGTATTTTTAGATTTAACGAAAACCAATTGAAAGTCACTAACTGACCGAACTTTTGTTAATCTTCCCGTACATACAATAAAATTAAATACGACAAATAACAATTGGAAATCTGCAATGTATTAAGTGCTAATAATTGTGCAATTATTTAATAATTATAATTTTTAATTAATGTTTGTTCACAAAAATTTGATTTTTTTACTTATCAATTTATCTTTTGAACGCTTGAAAGTAGTCCTTTCAGGTTTACAAGGCATGCAAGGGCTTGTTCCAAACCTTGAACGGTTCTGAGCTCTTTCAGCGATTCGGGTTTTATCTGTCTGTCATGTCTCTTCAAATTAGCACCTATTACCTACCAGATCCATTTTCTTCAGAACACATTTGAATAGTTCAATCGGTAAACTACGGTTCTATACAAGATTAATATAAGGCAAAGATTGCGCTGTTGCTTTGCCGACGTGATACGTTCGGTTCACAATAACAAAACAATGCAAAAATGATTTTTTGCAGGTATTCGAGGTTAGATGCTTGGATTAAAACTCTTTGGCGCAGTCGATTATATACGAGTATCATTCGTGGGCCCTACATGAGTATACTTTGTTCTTTTAACCTGCTGCAAATCTCCGCATTTTCTCTTAGTATTTTCTAGGATTAACTTTGTGTTGTTGTTGTCGTTGTAACCGCAAAAGCCCCGACTGTCGTGGGAACTATTGGATTATAGTTGCCTCTTACTACAGGTTACAGGCATGCCTTACCGTAGACGGTTGTCGTCAAACCTCTTTCGGCCCTGTTGAAAATCAATAGTTTGGTTAACATAAGGGACCGAGTCGTGGTTAGGTGGAAACATGTTGTCTCTCTATCACTTATGATCGATCTGGTTCCAGGTTTTTCGACCCGGAGACACCCAAGTAGAATTGTCTTGCACAGGAATATTGTACTAAAGATAAACATATTTCGGGCCCTGGCGAAATCGATCAGCCCCAACCCATGCGGGGATGTTTCGTCATTGATTTTTTCGACTATTGTGGCAAAGGTAACTAATTATTTTATTCACCATTCTTTGAACGGCTTAGGAGAAGGTGGCGCTCATAAAAGGTACATACATATGTACGTTTGGATAGATCGTCCGTTTCTTCCGTTGAGGCGTGGGCGTAAATCAGTGATATGTTGAATAACTTCTCTTTGATGTGTGTAGATATCCGGCGAAATGACAAAAACACAGTTCTAAACTAATTTTTAAATTCCATTTCTATATTCGATATTACATTTTTCTAATAATAAAAAATCCGTCAAATATTCTTTTTATTTCAGAATACTTTCGTTAAAAATAAAACACCGCTACATATCGCAATGAGTTTAACTAATATAATTATCTTTAAGGATTAATAGTTGCATTACTGTTAAGAACGAGTAGATGTTGATTGTGATTTTAGTTCCGTATATACACATGGTGTCTTGCAATAATGCCTTCAGCGAATACCGAAGAGCTGCGACGAAAATTTACTGTTGTACATCAACAGCGATCGGCTCCGCCGACATTGCCGGTGCCAAGTTTTGCTTTAACTCCTAGCAGATCGACAGGTTACGATTCTCTAGATGGCACCACCATCACCACAACATCAAAGATGGTACATTTAAAACAATCAATTCCCTTGCGGGAACCCGAACGTACCTATGTGTTTCCGGGAACTGTAAATACTGGCAGTGGTGGGCATGGTGGAAGCGTTATCGGTAGTATGACAACTGGTATACCTGGCGTGGCAGTTGTGTCTGCGCCCTCACACAATCTCAGTATTGCAACAGGCGGTCGCGGTCATACACGATCCGTGAGTCATGGCGGTGGAGCCATTTTAGGACCAAGCGGTCGACCAATAAAATCAGCTATGAAAGGTCATCAGCGAGCGTTTTCACAAGGACAAATCACAGATTCACCTGGTACAACTGGTGCCTCACGTGGTCATAGTCGGGTTGGTTCGAAAACTGATTTCATCTTACCACCTGGTCACAAAGAAGAAACAGAAACACGTGACTTCGGTCCATCGATTGCATCTTCAGCAGGCGGACGGGGTCATTCGCGCCAAGCGTCACGCTCAGAATCAATATATACACTTCGTCGTTCCGAAACACCACCTTGGTGGAGGCGCATAGTGGTATGCTATAATGAGAATTTCGACGAAAGAAGCTATCGAATTGTTGTACCAAACCACACCGTTCCACCAAAGACACCGAAAAGAGATCATCCGAATGGAGATTTTGTCGGCAACAAAATTCGTACCACCAAGTACACCTTGCTTTCGTTCGTGCCGAAAAATCTACTGGAACAATTTCATCGTGTCGCAAATTTGTATTTTATTTTTATTGTGCTACTGAATTGGTTCCCTGCCATAAATGCTTTTGGTAAAGAAGTAGCTATGATTCCAGTTCTCTTTGTGCTGGGTGTGACGGCGGTTAAAGATTTATTTGAAGATAGGCGGCGTCGTTCCTCCGATAAGCGAATCAATAACACCACATGTCGTGTTTATGACGGGTAAGTTGCCAGTTTATTATTCTTTATTAATAATTTCGATAAGGAGGCTACTTAACTTTGGTTTTTTTTTTTTCAAAATGAAAAAAGCAGATGGCAATTGCAATTGAGGTTAATATATTTATTTATTTGAGCTTAATACATTTTTACAAGCAATTATGGTAACCAAAAATGCTTTATGTCATATCACATGATACATACGATGTATGTAGAAAGGTTTGATTGCGGATCTATGTTAAAAATATATCTAGGGTACTCCTCACAAATCAACCAAGGTTGTCTCTGGGATTTGAACGCCTTAGTTCGGTTCGCACATTAATCGCAACATTAATTAATGCATTAAAGTAAAAAAGTGCCTGCAGTAATTTCTCTTATATAGAGTTCGCACAATGATGAAATGTATTAAATCGAACATTTTTTAGAAACAAAGAATGAATCGCCAGTTATAATAACAACAATTAATCTTCAATTTCTACCAGTGCGGTCAATTATTTATTTATTATTAAAAATAATGAACATAACAGCATTATTTGTGCATCGTTTCTCCTCATGTTATGAATTTTTTAGTACAAGCCCCATTGCGTGCGAGAAGATGATTGTTTAGTAAATGCAAGCAGCTGTGCCTTATTTTCATTAAAGAAAAATGAAAGGATAACAAGAACGGTCACAGTAGACGAGTGGGTAGCAGTGCTTGCAACAATATGGAGGGGTATGGTTTCGAATCTTAGCCAAATTAACATTTAAAATTATAGCTAAAAGTTCTAGTTCTAGTAGCTTCTCTTGAAAATCTATTAGCTGTTGGGAGGCTACTTGTAATAAGACTGCACATCCTTCCATTTGTAGGAAAACATTAAAAGGTGACCATAAAAAATCAGAGGAAAAGTTGGGCCGAAAATCTCATGACCGGTTATAAACATTATGTGCATATACATACATACATACATACATACATACATGTATCCATATATGCATGCGAACGTGATGCATTACTAACGTGGGAAAACATACGTCTGGTTTTGTAATATAAAATAGTTTATAACCCTTTCATATTAATATATAATATAATATTTCCCTTTATTTTATTTTACATACATCTCATTGCGTAAATAATTTATAATGTATGCAATTCGAACGAGTAAAGCGCCTCTAACTGGCCTTCGGAATCCTCAAGTATATTTATAAAATGTTCTAATCGCCTAATCAGGGATTTTTCAGATTCATCTCATTTTTCCACAATTTGAAATCTCCAGAGTTTAATTTTTTTTTATTTGGTCATAATTGCTTCGTCGTTTTGCTTAAACCCATCTATAAAGGCTGCTTTTTAAGTAGCACCATAAACTAATATCGAGTTGTCAGTGGCATATGAGATAAAAAAAACGCCCCAGAAGCGGGGAAAGGTTACTACCTGCGGAATTCCTTGTTTAATTTTACGGAGTTTAGAAGCTTGAATTTGAAACTCTACCGTTAACTGTCCATCTTTCAAGTAGTTCATAGTCCACCTTTTCAATGTTCGATAGTAGCATTGAATGCTCTCTACAAAACCAGTACTACCGTGGCGCTTGTGATACTGTGCACATTACAGAAGCCATCCCGATGAAATGCTGGGCTCAGATGGTGTATGAGCAGCAAGGCTTCCATTGTCTTAGCTACTAGGAAAAGTAGAGACATCGGTCGATAAGACTCTCCTTTTTTCGCTGGTTTTGTGGAAAAATCTTGGGGATTATTGGAGTTTTCAAAGATAGGTACAGAACTCTGCTGAGATAGCATCCCGACATTTAGCTTCTTCGCATTAACTCGAGCAAGTATTGAGGGTATCCACGTTCACTGTTTTTACACATGGATCTCGCAAGGCGGTATACCAATTTCTCTCGCCTTTAAGCAAATTCCAGCACTCGCATCATTTTCCAGTCTCATCAATTGTTTCCTTGATCATAGTGCCCCTATCTCGGTGGTTCTTAGGACATTTCTTATAGATGTTTATGGAGTCTACAGTTTTTCTCTACAATAATTTTATGATAGAACTTACCGTTTTGTAGAACATCCTTTTTTCCCCAGATATCGGATCGAAGGGCGTTTCTTAGATTTCATTTGTAGAGAGATGGAGTTTTGAACAATCCCACCAACTTTCAGCAGGGTGCGAAATTTTGTACTTTCACTCTTTAATTAAACATTTTATGAAAATGAAATGGTCCGAAGTATGTAAGTACTAGAAGGAGAAGAGACTCGCCAAAATGTAAACCAAACTAGCTCCTCACATTTCAACCAAACTTCGGAAATAGAAGTTTTTTTATAATGTATTGATAATTTTTCTGAACCGGCCAGATCGTGCCACAATAAAATATATCCTCAATACAACCGATTTGTTCAGATATGAGGTTTTGGGTCAAGAGTCCGTTAAAAAAGCATCTACGAGCGGGAGATTTGATATTCTGCACGTATATGAAAATAAACATTGTCACTCAAAATCATCCAAATCGGAGGACTATATCATATAGCTCCCATACAACCGATTTGTTCAGATATGATGTTTTAGGTCAAAAATTCGTCAAAAGAGCTCTAAAGCGTGAAATTCTGTATTCTACATATAAATTAATATTTATATTAAAAATCATCCAAATCGGAAGAATTATCATGTAGCCCTATACAATCGATTTGTGCAGATATGAGAATTAGTAGTTAATCATAAAATCAAATACTATCAATTTGATACGATTTTTTTAATATAATAATAATAAAAGTAATTTAATAATAAATTTAAATACAATTTTATTTTAGTGAATCAGATCGCTATAAAAAGGTGAAATGGCAAGATGTTCGTGTTGGTGATTTGGTGCATTTATCTAACAATGAAACGGTACCAGCGGACATACTGCTTTTACGAACGAGCGATTTACATGGTGCCTGTTATATTGACACTTGTGATTTAGATGGTGAAACAAATCTTAAAAGAAGAGAGGTAATTGCTTTTGTTTTTGAATTATTCAATTTCATATATTAATCAATAGAAAATATTACATTGTTATAGGTTGTACGCGGTTTCACTGATAAACAGAATATTTTTACGCCATGTAAATTTTTGAGCCGAGTCGAGGCTGACGCGCCTACAACAAAACTTTATAGATTCCATGGAGCCTTAATACATCCAACGGGTGAGCGTATACCCATTGCAACTGAGAATTTGCTTCTGCGAGAAAGTCGCCTGAAGGTATATTATTTTGTCTTATTATTTTTTTGTTTTCTTTTTTTAATGTATAATTATTTTTTCCCCCCAGAATACCGATTTTATTGAAGGAATCGTCGTATATGCAGGTCACGAAACAAAATCAATGCTGAATAACAGTGGTCCACGTTACAAGCGCTCTCAAGTTGAACAGCAAATGAATATAGATGTGATATGGTATGTGTAATTACCAGTTATGTTGACTATTTATTGCGTATATGTAATTCCTTCTTTTTAATTTTTTAAAAGTCGTATCCAAATGTTTCTAACGACAAAAAATAATCGAGACGGATATAGACTAGTTATAGATACATATGAAAAGAATGTGGCGTACCGTTTTGAAGAAGAAAAAAGTGTAAATGAAAACGTAATAGTTAGGTACACTTTGTTTTGTCACTGAAGAGGTCAACCGATCAATCAATTTTCATCAGGTGTACAATTTTTAATTTTTAAGCCCATTTTTTTCGTAACCTACTGTTTAGAAGCAAATGCATTGTTTAACACTTTAGATAGATATATATTTATTAATTTATACAATATATCCTCTTCCTACTTAATTTAGAATGATTTCTTAAAAAATATGAAAAGATGTTTCGAGTAATAACTATCTAATTGGTCCAAACGACAATTTTTAATACATACATGCCCGTTTTAAAATTTTTTACTTAATGATACTAAAACTATTTAAAAAGGCAGAAATGCTTACGGACCTCTATCCGGTATGCATTTAACATAAACGAAAGGATTTCTTTTGTTTAATAATTTGTTGTTGTTGTTACTGTATCCGCAAAAATAGTTATAGGAAACGCAATGTAATTTTTGGGGAATTTTGCGCGAGTGACAGTCCTTGAGTCGTTCCGGTATAAAGAACGGGAACTATTCGATTTTAGTCGCCTCTTACGACAGACATGCCTTATCGCGGGTAAATTCTTAAAACCCTAAACCGCAGGGGAATTTATTTGCTGTTGTGCTAAAAAGAGAAACGAGCGCCACTATTTTCGCGACTTTTTTTTTTAGTTCGACTTAAATTTTTTTCTCAAATTATAGTAAAAGAAGAAAGAAGATTTTAGTTTCCATTTTAATATTAATAATTGTATATTTGCATTTCTTTTAGGTGTGTGATAATTTTACTAATATTATGCATTGTGGGCGCCGTTGGATGCAAAATGTGGTTGAGTTCTTTTGGACAATTTCCTGTACCATATCTACCTTTCGATGTTCATCCCAATTATGAAGGTCTTTTGACTTTCTGGACATATATCATAATATTGCAGGTGATGATTCCGCTGTCATTGTATGTGACAATTGAATTGTGCAAAATTTTACAAGTTTATCACATACACAATAACATTGATTTGTACGATGAGGATACCAATAAAAAAACGGAGTGCAGAGCAATGAATATCACTGAAGAATTGGGACAGATACAGCACATATTTTCAGATAAGACCGGTACACTTACAGAAAATAAAATGCTCTTTCGACGATGTGTTGTCAATGGCATAGATTACAATCATCCTGCTTCTGAGATGGAACGATTGAATACAAAACCCGGAGCACCACCACCACCTCTTATCGTTAACACCACACTATTAAATGATATGTTAGAGTTAATAAACTCGAGTCAATATCTCTCAGCAAATGCGCAGAGACTTCAGGAATTCCTTTTAGTTTTGGCAATATGTAATACAGTGATTGTGAGTGTTACACCACATCATGATTTAATGAATGCCAGTGGTATAATTGAGGTGCAAGGTGCGGGAAGCAGTACTTCAGGAGTGTTAAAAAGTGAGTTAAAAATTAAATGATACTTTGTTTTCCCAATGCCTACATATTTGAGTTTATTGTATTTAGGTGTTAAAGAAAACCACATACCTCTACAAAACATAACAGAAACGGATTCATCTTCATCATCTGTACCTATAGCCAATAACAACATGGCGCCCGCCATCTCAGCCGATCGGTATACTCGCTTAGCCGAATCGCGATCCGTAACACCATCACCGCCTCCTAATTTAGTATATCCTTTGCCAACACAAACTCATGTACCATCTTTATCACCAATAAATAGTTCAGCAGAGACTACACCTACATCTGATTCGCCACCAATGAAAATGAAGTCATTCTCAAATAGTATTTCACCAACAGGACGAGCAAAAGCTGTGATAAATTCAAAGATAACAACTCTTACGGCATTTCTAAATGTCAAGGCTCAAGCTAAGAGAATATCTAACAAGCTGAAGTAAGTTTAAAATCAACTAACAGTTCTTCAAATTAATCTCATTATTATAAGCTTTTATATAAATTACAATAAAATTTCTTTACTCTTTCCCAGTCAAACTAAAAATCAAACTTCATTTAAAACGGTTAATGGAAGACCTTTGTATGAAGCCGAGAGTCCAGATGAGCTTGCGCTTGTGAGTGCTGCATATAGTTATGACTGCTGTTTGGTCAATCGTAGTCCAAATCATATACTAGTTAACATTCCTAACTCAGGAATGGCGGAGTATGAAGTTCTAAAGATCTTACCATTTGATTCCAGCCGCAAATGCATGTCAATTGTTGTACGGCGCACTGGCACGCAAGAAATTATACTATATACAAAAGGTGCCGATAGTTCTATTATGCCCGTATTAACTCCATGCGGACGAAACACACCCGAAGGTAATAGAGTTTGAGCAAAATAATATATATTTTAGTAACTTTTTAATTAAAACAGGTATAATGAGGGAGAAAACTCAACAACAATTGGATCGCTATGCACGAGATGGTTTACGTATATTAGTAATGGCTAAGCGTGTATTAAATCCCGCTGAATATACAGAATGGTGGGCACGACATCAAGAAATTGAAATGTCATTAGAAAATAGAGAAAGACGAATTCGTGAGTCTTTCGCCAAGTTAGAGTGTAATTTAACACTACTGGGGGCGACTGGAATTGAGGACAGACTTCAGGATGGTGTACCGGAAACGATAGCTGCTCTTATTTCAGCTGGCATATCAGTATGGGTGTTAACTGGCGATAAACCAGAAACAGCAATAAATATTGCTTATTCAGCAAAACTTTTCACTCAGCAAATGGAATTATTGCGGTAGGCAACTATTTTTAAATTATTTGGAATAGAAAAGTATCTTTGGAACTGCAATAGTGTATTTAATTAAAGACAAAAATTTATATGAAAAGGCCCAGAACATTGCCTTTAATTAATTTAATGATTTATAAATGTGCTGTCTACTGAAGCTAATCTCAGATTTTAATGACTCGCCGAGACAAATAAAATTTCATGGTTACTAACACATATTACATATGTATATAAATATGAATGTATAATTTCACTTTTTTTTTAGATGTTAAGTAATTATTTATTGTACGCTTAAAATCTTTAAGCTTAATCATTTATATATATTTAAACATATACATATTTATAGGCTAACGGCGCGCTCGCGTGATGCTGCGGAGAGTGCAATTAATTTTTATTTAGCTGAATTGGACAATAGCAAGGCAATATATGGCGCTAATCCCCGTCTGAAGCCACGAGCTCTAGTTGTTGATGGCAAAACGTTGACTTTTATTTTAGATCTACGGTAGGTTCTGCAAATATACAATTATGGTAAACAAAATGTATGAGTATTTCCCTGTAAATTAAATAAATTAAAAATTAATTTCGACATTAAATTAATAATTAAAAATAATCGTTCGATTTGAAAACTTATTTTAACACATAATGATTATTTTTGCTGAGAAATATAATATAAAAAAAAAACTTTCGAAACAATAAAATTCAAATTATTATTTTTTGAGCCATTAATCAAAATCGAAATATTATTATAAATATACATTTAAAAGATATCGATAAAACATTTCTGAAATCTTTTTACGATCACAACCTTTGGGCAGAAACATACATATTAATATACTGATAATTTTAATGGAATGTTTAGAAAAATTATTTTGTTATTACATTATTGAAATAAAAAAATATATTATAAAATTATTTATTTTAACTAATTTAATAAACATTTTCTAGTTCCAAGCTTATTAGGCCGTTTCTGAGATTGGCTAAAAACTGTGCATCAGTGCTATGCTGCCGCTCGACACCACTACAAAAAGCATATCTAGTAAAAGTGGTGAAGGAAGAGTTGCGTCTCTGTACCTTAGCTATTGGTGATGGTGCGAATGACGTCTCAATGATACAGGTACTTAACATAATCTTTAGTTTAGTCTTCAATTTACTATAATTAGTAATTTGTATTTCTTTATATACAGATGGCAGATGTTGGTGTCGGAATTTCAGGTCAAGAGGGTATGCAAGCTGTCATGGCGGCTGACTTTACGTTATCCCGATTTCGTTACTTAGAGCCTCTATTGCTAACTCATGGATATTGGTGTTATGATCGCTTATCGCGAATGATACTTTATTTCTTTTACAAAAATGCTGTGAGTGTTTTAAGGGTTTACATTATTTTTTTTTACTCGAGCACAACTATCTGACAATGTGTTATAGTTTTGTAACTGCTGGTTTGTTACGAAATTCCTTAATTTTCGCATGATAAACACTGTCTAAAAAGGTTGCGCCGGGTATTTATCGTACGGCCTAAACTGAACTTTTCCTTACTTTTCAGACCTTTGTGTTCTTAATATTTTGGTATCAACTATACTGTGGCTTCTCGGGATCTGTCATGATGGATCAAATGTATCTGATGTTGTATAATCTAATATTCACATCATTGCCTCCCATTGCCATTGGTGTTTACGATAAACGCGTGCCTGAGGATTTTTTACTACAAAATTGTTATTTGTATAAACACGTAAGAATTGCGCAAACAAATCACGGGACACCTTTATTAAACCTTTTTTTTTTTGTATTCCTCTAGGGTCGGCTACGTCTTGCCTATAGACCACATGATTTTTGGATCGTACTCTTAGATTCATTGTATCAAAGTTTAGTGATATTTTTTATGGCTTTGTGTGCCTATGCTGAGTCAGATGTTGGTATTTGGGAATTCGGTGCAACAATAACGGCATGTTGTTTATATACGAATTTAGTTCATGGCGCACTCGAAATCAGATCATGGGTAAACAAATTTTGATAACTGCTAAAATTGTAACAACTTTTTAAATTAATACACATATATATAATGTATTTTTCTTTTTTTTTTTTTCAGACCATATTACATGTGCTTTCTATTGTGCTAAGTCTTGGGTCGTTTTATGCTTTTTCTATTATTTACAATTCAACATGCGTAAATTGTTTTGGGTTACCTTCTACATATTGGGTGATATTTCGCTGCCTAGGATCAGTAGTTCATTGGCTTGTGATACTTATATCGACAGTCGTGGCTGTTTTACCAAGGCAAGTTATTCCCAGCAATGATGATGTGTGCAAATAATATACATATATAATTTATAATATTAATCCTACACATGTATCATTTCAGGCTGCTGTTCTTAACTGTTAAAAACTCATTATTTCCCGACGATAGTGCAAAAGTATTGATGCAAACAAAAATAAATCGCAGTAGAGGTGAGGATTTGTTAATTGCTTGGTCAAGGTCAGCATCAGCTTCATCAATATATAGGTAAAGAACACACAACACGTGCTATCCAACAATATAACCGGCTATCACCTTTTATGAATATAATATACGAATTTCCGCCATTTGGGAATTTATTTATTTGTATTTAACTATACATAATAATTTTAAATAACATTTCCAATGATTTGTTTAGTTTAGTTGTCCAGATCATCCCAATAATATCAGATAGTATATATGTACAAGTAGAGAAGGTATAAAACAATAAACTCCACAGGGGAGTATCAAAAAAGTATCTATCATTATTAAATGCCGGACTGTCTAATGTCTATAGCCATTAGATAAAGTGCGCCAGTTATTGGACCTAAAGGTCTATATACATATATGCGCTGACTGAATGTTGGAGTGAAACTCTTTTATTAGGTGTGGTGTTCTGCGTATTATTTAAACTTTTGCCACTAATTCAACGATTCCCCTAATATTTTGTTCACCCCTTAATTCCATTAACGGCCAAAATTCACGTTCATGACTTTTGAAATATGTTAATATGTAGAGTTTCGGAAAAGTTCGAAAATTACATTCAATCATATTGTAATTTATATTGGTTGCAATAGTTGTGTGTTTTTTATTTATTAAATTCATTTCATCTTATATTCTGTTCATGTTTTCATTTATTAGTAATAAATATATTTTCTCTTTGAGACGTAACTGGGACTCATACCCTAACACCTTTTATATGTTTATCATAAAAAATGTCTCTGAAGACGCTAATGATAGCATTACTCTTCTGTTAATTTATTTCTACTGTATTTTATTTATTCCTTAATGTATCTATATTAGTACCGCTTGATTATCGATATACTAGAACAGTAGCATTTCGTAATTGTTCGCTAACCTGCCCTTCATGGCACAGCCGAAAAATAAAACATTTAGCGTTATTTTTTTTTTACATAGATTTTAGTTTTGAATACCAAGTCAGTTTCGATTTTTTTTAAACACTTTCATAATCTCATCTTCATCTATACGTTTTTTTTTGCTCTGTTCAGGCTGTAGTTAAGCGCACTTGTAGTGTAATATGTATCCCAATCATTCCACCTTATTCATTTTAATGTTTCCAATGAGTATTCCTCCTCCGAGGTTCTCAAATTTTTTGATATTTGAATCCGCCTAAGTTTAGGCGGTTTAAGTATGAGATTCTCAGTTTAAAATACAAAATACTAAAATTTGAAAGTGTCCATAAGCAAGAGCTCCAATTTCTTAAGATCGCTATACTTGTTTTTCAGTTTTTGAGGAGAAAACATTGAATAAATATTTTGTTTATTCAACGAATTATTGAAATATTCAATTGTTTTAGTCTTCTTAGAGCCATTTCCTCAGTAGAGGACATTGCGCCTTACGTTTTTTCTATTATGACTGTGCCCTAACCTTTAAAATATTAGTATTTTGGAATCCTAAGTTAAATCGTCTCGCTGGTGTAAAAATTTTTTAGCAAAAGCTGTTTGCTATGTTTTTGTTTTTTGACAAATTTATGTTATTTAGGTAACATTTTAGTCATTAGTTATTGATTTAATAAGTTTCTAAAAAGGAAAAAATTAATAAAATAGCGTCTTCCAGTTTTTGGGGTGAGAAAGTCTTAACTACATATTATATAATATTTCTGTATATTTGACGATTAAAAGCTCGAAAATCTTTTTGCTGATTATCTCAAACAACTCTCGTACAATATAAAATTAGAAAGACGAGTCGCCTTCGGTCATGCCGCCATGAACATATCAAACAAGGCAAATTCACACACGGTAGTAGCTAGAATACAAAAACAAAAAGCCTGTGTATTTTGTTTGTGTAATCTTAGTTTCGAAAAGTCAAAAATGAAACTTTTTCAATGTATTTTGTTTGTGTAATAGAAAGTTCGTAATGTCAAAACCTATTTTTAATACGCTTTTATTAGCTTCACTTGTATGTCAGTCAGTATGTCAGACAGTTTGTAACTTTTTAGCGGTGACGCGATCCCAATATGAAATATTTGAAATGCGAATCGTTGCATACATCGTGGCGTTAACAAAATTAATCAGAGAACGTATAATAATCCATACTAATAATTATTATACGTTCTCTGATTAATTCAGAGAAAAAAAATCAAAATAGAGTTAATTAGAAAAATATATAAAATAAATATAGTTTAAAAAAAACTAAAAAAAACACGCTTTTAAAGAATATTAAACTAAAAAGTTGAAAATAATTTTGGAAATAAACTTAAGACAATAGTATATAAAAATAAATATAGTTTAAAAAACTAAAAAAACACGCTTTTAAAGAATATTAAACTAAAAAGTTAAAAATAAATATAGTTTAAGAAAACTAAAAAAACACGCTTTTAAAGAATATTGTACTAAAAAGTTGAAAATAATTTTGAAAATAAACTTAAGACAATAGTATATAAAAAATACTTGTATAATTAAGAGGAAAGCGTGGGGCGCTCGATATATGGAAATTATGGTACAAAGCGCCCCACGCTTTTCTCTTAATTATACAAGTATTTTTTATATACTACTAGCTGTACCCTGCAACGCTTCTCTGTTGCACATACATTGAATATATGAAAAATTAATCATGGGATATCTTTTTATCATATCTTTATTTACTCAATACTTATAGGAAAACAACATTTTTGGTTTTACCATTGATGTTGGTTCACTTCGCGGAAAGTGGAATAGCACGACTTTTTGAATAGATCAGTCCACGGTCCACTTCTCGGAGAGAAGGAGACTCTTCCTACTAATCTAAGCAAAAAGCCACCTTTGTAGGGAATTCCAAGTAAATCGAACCATAACTAATAATTTTCGAATAGGTTAGTCCCTGATCAACTTTGGAGACTACACTTCCGGTCTTTCTGTTAATCTAGGCAAAAAGCCACCTATGCTTCATTTCAAATAAATCGAAAGATAACTACAAATTTTTCATACAGATCAGTCCTTGGTTTGATTCCCGGGGATAATAATAGTCAGAGATTAATTTTTTTCCCCTCAGCGGGGAATGTCAAGCCTCATAAAAATCGATGGGCCGTTAGGATGCGGCTTAGAATAAACTATAAGTCCCTCAATTTGTTATAAAACATCAACACGCTTGACAGTCCGAATGACTTTCCTATCACCGTTTGTTCGCCGTAGAGTGTAGCCTCCATTATTCTCTTGATTTTAGAATCATCTGTAAATACACGAACTGCTTTGTCTGAAAACTTATGTCCCTCACTGATTGGCTTTATTGTAGTTGTCAGTAGCTTCCCGAAAGTCAAGCGTAAGACAACATAGCCTATTCTTGTGAGGTGTTAAGCAATGAAGATCCAATGCGAAAGAGTTAGTAAAGGCCCCACCATCTTTCATATGTGTAAAGAGCTGCTGATGTCTTCTTCGCTCTATTCTCCACATCGAGCATCCAAGACCACTTTCATTCTAATACTATTCCGAAGTGTGACCTTATTTCGAGTAACTTGCAGAACACTGGTATGGAGGGGGACAATAAAGAAAAAGTTCTGCTTAAAGGCGCTTGGAAATTGTATTGGTAATCGCGTCACATTAATATTATTATATATTTTATATTATGGTTAAGAGTTTAGAATTATTATAAAGATAAGGGCTTGCCATTATGTTTTAAAAATGATTTTGGGTAAGTGACCGCTGCAGCTGCCTCGAAAAATCAAGCCGAGGGGCCCAATTTTCGACCGCATTTTGAATAGATCACGCGCCGAATATTCTCTCCCAAGGCATTTGACTTCACATATCTCCACAAAAAATGGTCCAGCGGTGTTAAATCACACAATCTTGGATGCCGTCTTGTTGGGACCAAAGGTAGTCCACATCAATATCCTCTACTTCAGACACGCACATTAATCATTGCTACCCATTGACTGCAAAATTATGGCCGGCGTATCCATATTACCCAAAGTTAGCTTAATCACTGAAGAAAATTTTCTTATGAAAACCGAGACCTAATGTACGACGTGCTTAATAGTCATTCGACTCTAATTCTTGCACGAGTTGAATTTTGTATGCCCGCTAACCAAGACCGTCCGCAAGAACTTCCATAAAGTGGGTGGGCACAGCTCCAATTGATACGCGAAATGACGAATGGACTCATTCGGGCCTTCTGCTTCCCTATTCTTCTGCACAGCAGCAACAGCATTTCGGTCCTCGAACATCAGCAATTGCAAACGTTGTTCCGCAGTAAGTCTCCTAATTATGAATGGCAAACCAAAAAAGGAAAAGTTGTCAAAAAAATCAACACCGGTACTCAAATATCGTCTTATTAAAAAAACATCATGCTTCGATCAAGGCGAATAAGCACCCAAAACGGCAGAAAAAATTAATTTAGTTTATGGGCGCGACACTGTAAATGAACGTGTAGCACAAAAGTGGTTTTCTAGGTTCCGTTCCGGTAATTTCGATGTCAAAGATGCACCACGCGTCGGGAGGCCTGTCGTCGAAAATTGCGATAAAATTTTTTTTTTTTAAATTTGATATGACTTGAAGTCAAATCCTTTTAAGCCGTACTTAAAATTTGGATATTAAAAATAATAAAACACTGTTGGTAACGCGATTTTTGTTTGACTGATGTAATGACGTGGAAACTGATGCATTTTATCTCGCGTGCCGAAACTAATACAAAAGAAACGCGATTTTCGGAACGCGACATTAAACTCCTCCTACTATGTATTCTGTGCTCCAACGCACACACGCACATTGTTTTGATAGATATGATCTTTGACGTTAGGAACACACCTACATTGCTTAGACAACAGTGAGTGCTTGTAATTTAATAAGAACTTTATACCATAGCAATAAAGCTCAAATTGACTACGTTTTAGTTACAAATCATTTGTATGGGAAAAAGAAAAGGGCTATATTTAGGGTTTTTCCAGTAATAATTCTAAAAACCATCCTTGAACTTCAACGAACATTTTAAAAAAAAATTTGGCCAAATTGGTCCAGGCGTTGTTGAGTTATGCGCTTACCAACACATTTTGCGATTCATTTTTATATTATAGATTGTCTTAAGTTTATTTTCAAAATTATTTTCAACTTTTTAGTACAATATTCTTTAAAAGCGTGTTTTTTTAGTTTTTTTAAACTATATTTATTTCATGTATTTTGTTTGTGTAATTTGTTGAAATAGAAGGAAGAACAAGCAATCATATGATGTGACAACTACACCTTCTATAAATTCGCCTTGATTCTATAAATTTTCGCTTTGAGTATTTCGTTTTAAGATTAAATATTGTTATATGTTTAAGTTCTCCGTGAGTAGAAAACGTTAATTTCAAATCTTTGGATGCATTCTCTTCCGATTTGGTTGATTTTCAGAATAAACATTTATTTGTATTTGGAATACGAAATTTCACGCTCTGAGCTGCTGAATTGTCCCAAAACCTCATATTAAAAGAGCTATATGATATATATCCCCGATTTCGATGATTTTCGGTGTCAATGTTAATTAGTAGAATAATACTAAACTTCTTGCTATTACTTGTTTTTTTTTTAACGGAGTTTTGACCAGAGCTTTATTTCTGAATAAATCCGTTTTATGGGAGCTACATGCTACATTTTCCGATATCGAAAATTTTCAATATCTATTTGTTATTCATTATATGTTTATGTACATAAAAGGTATACAAAATTGGAGACCCTGCAGACGTCTTCCTAAGATGTATGTACAAAAAATGTAAGAGTAGCTTGTGCCTGCATGGAAATCCAAAAAAAAAAAATCTAATAAGATTTTAAATTGGTTTTTAAGTTATTCCCTTTATTATAACATATAAATTATTATGTTAAAATGCTTGAATAGTTTTAAAATATAGCAATTTATTTTGAATACAAGTATCAAGAAAAGCGAACCGTAAATTCTTTTTTTCATATTGACCATTATTAAACACTTCCGGGAAACCAAAGTCTGCCACATGTTAGCCTAGACAAAGGGCTTCCTATGTTCTAAGTTTCAGGCAAGTCGAAACATAATTTGTTTTCGAATAGATCGGTTCCAGATCTACTTTTTGACTATAAATGTCCTCCGCATACTAACCTAGGCAAAGAGCTTGCAAATCGAACCATAAAAAAACACGGGTAATAAAAGTTTTCCACATATTAACCTCCACAAAGAGCTATCTACATACGAGTATGTTCCAGCATATGTATGATTTTTTTGAAAAAATCGATATCAGGCCCACTTTCCAGAAGAAAAAATATTCCCTATGTTAACTTAGTTCAAAACCAAGTTATGAAATTTTAAATAAATACAAATTTTTCGAATAGATCGGCGTCAGGTCCACCTCCCGAAGGGAAAAGTGTTCTACCTCTGAATCAAATTTCATGTAAATAGAAGATTTTAAAATAAATTAATTTTTTTTCGAATAGATCAGCGCCAGATCCACTTTTCGGAAAATCCTTTCTTATGAGTTGCCTGTGTCATACACAGAACACATATTTTATTCATTTGAAAACTATCGATAAAGTTTCTCGAAAACTAGACTAAGCTAGTATTCAATCTCAGATTTAGATTCTACTGGATATCAGTTTCGTTAACCGATGGAATCGTAATATTTTTTTATTTACTATGCTGATGATGTATAGCTTTTTAAAGCTAATTTTTTTCAGTACAAAGCTCAAAATATAATGCTCTTACGATCGGAAATCCGAATCTGGACAAATATAATGTAAATTTTTTTTTTTGTTACACACCAAACTTCTACCCTAGCCATACCAAGGTGATCGTGCAGGTTTTTAAAACTATTTGTATTGGATACTCCAAACATTTCTGCAACTTTTTGTATACCTAAGTTCTGACGTGGTCACCACAATGCTCGGATGATCTTTAAGGTGTTAAATCGCAAGATCTCGGTGGCCTTTCTCGATAGCGCGATCCATTCATTTTCGAAAAAGGAACCGGACCATAAACCACACCACATAGTTACACGTTGAGGATGGAGAGGCTTTTCAGCAATAAATCTTGGGTTTTCCGAGCCCCAGATGCAACAGACTTGCTTATTTTTTGAATGGCGTAGTTTTTACTTTTCAAATATCAAAAAAGCTCCCAAAGTGACATCTACCACAATAGCAGGCTATTCAAAATATATTATTGGAAAATCTTTAAGTTTTTGATGGACGCGAATCGCCGTAAACCAATTATATCTCATTCATTATGGTCTTAACTGCCTTTCTTGTTTGGTAAGGCACTTTAAATTGTATAATATCCGATTTTTTCCATTTCATTTAATGAGCCTCACTCCCCGAACATAAAAGCATTACCTGTTTGTTTGATGTTGTAGCCGCAAAAATATTCGTTTTTTGGGAAATGTTGCGGTAGGGAAAGTCCTTGGCCGGATATAAATCCGGGTCGTTCAGGTATAAAGACCCGACTGTCGTGGAACGTTTTGGACTTTAGTCGCCTCTTAAAACAGGTATGCCTTACCACAGGAAAATGCTTGAACCTCTCCCCTGTGGGGATACGTATACGTTGCCCTGGTATATTATGCTTTATTCCCTGCTATTCCTTTTACTCTTCCGATAGTCGAAAAAAGTGAGATAATTCTACTGAGGACATCTAGTTATGATTTCATGGTGATGGTGATGGTGATGGTGTAGAAGAAGAACAATCTTTCTATTTACATTAATTATTAACTACAAAACATTTTATTTATTTGTTTATATTTTCAGAATCGCCGATTATGGGTCTAAGAATCAGATTATAACAACGATTTCCTGATAACCATTTTGAATATGACAAATTGACGATATTAATCACCGGATGAAAATGATATTATAAATATGCGAGTGTAGTTATGTAGTGGTTTGTTTGATTTGGTGGTGTATGTGTTTTGCGCTTATATGTATGTACGAGTATACGTATGTGTGACTGTGTGTAAATTTAAGGGCCATTTAATGTTACAGCCCCACTAAGATAATAGCAATGCAAAGTTATAATTAGTATGTAAGCACTTAAAATTCTCCTTAACATATTTGTATTATTTCTCATTAAGTTGTCTAGGAAAAATTTGTATTATATATGTATGTATATTTTATTGTTAATAAATACATATATTTTATCATTTGTATAAAAATTATAAATTATAAAAATACTTAATTAAATCGTCATAATTGAATGCTTACAACTACTTCAATCGAATATTGCCACATTATTTTCATTTACATATTTATTATTTTATGTTAAAAACTATTATTATTTTATATTATGTATTACAATTTCATGATTATGTTTAGTTAGTGTTACATTCCAAAAACTTCCCTGGAACAAGCTGACCAGCAGAGAATGATAAAATTTTCAATTAAAACTGATTTAATCTGTTGCAAGTTTATCACTGGAATTTCCTATGGATCTAAACCATCCTGTCAATAGAAGTTACTCTTCATTTTAATATATGTATAAAATATTTTAATATTTTAAACGTACTTACACATATGTATTTCTAGCAGAATTTTACAAAGAAACAAAAAAAAAAAAAATAACAAAATGTGTCCTTTAGAATAGTATTAACCGTGTTTCCTTTCACTAATATTATGCTCGGCTGTACTATGTACACAGGGTACATTTGCGGTGTTTGAGTAGGGGTTATATGTAAAGACAAACAAAATTATAAGAATAGAGATAGATATATAAATCAGACGATACAATTCGATGTACCACCAGATGGTGGTCCGTGTGTGTACACGATTACTCTAATAAGGATGGTGATGTTTTTATGAATTCTGGGTTCATACGAGTGAGTGTTTTTGTGGTCGCGGAATGTGTAGGTTGTAGGGAGGGTATTGTTCTTGCAGTAACCGCAAAAATATTCCCCAAATAGGTTTTCGGAGAATATTGCGGGAGTGACAGTCCCTGGGATGATAAAAATTCGTGTCGTTCCGGTATAAAGTATCAACTGTCTTGGGAACTATTGGATTTTCGTCACCTCTTACGACAGGCATGCTTCACCAAGGGTAAATTTATGAAAACCTAACCCGCAGTGGATTGTTGGGGGATGATTAGGCTCGGGGACTCATAATTACTATAAATACGAGGTTTCATTATTATTAAATAATTAGCCTTGAAGCTTTCGTCAACAAAGGGACAAATTCGGGATTGGAATAATGAAAAAATGAATGAGATATTTTTGGTTTACGGCAGCTCATCGCAACGGCTTTTTGGAGCTTGGCAGGAGGGACTAAAATAAGCCATTAAAGTGAAAAGATATGGAAAATTGATGAAAAGTGCGTAGTTTTTGCTTGGAGTGCGCCCGTTCACAGGTGCCACATTGCGTTCTCTGCTCTCCATAAGGTGGGCTTCGCTTCTCACATACGCAAGCAGTTGTATCTTCAATTAGGCTCTAAATTTGAAACTTCATTCAGTGTTAAGGGGGGAAGTCCTTCCCGATTCTGACGACTCTTATGGTGTTGTTCAGTGTGAGCTTATACGGTCGTATTAGTCTTCAGATATAGTGGCATAGTGGTAGCTCTTTTTCGTGCTGTCGTGCTATTTTAAAATCCTTTTTTCACGGAACTTTTTCGAGACTTAATGAACCAAATAAATATCAAGGCACACGCCGCAAATTGGAAGAGGAGCTCAAAGTATACATATATAGATCGGGCGGCTTATAACTGCTCGAGTGATTTTCGGTTCTCTTTGGATGGGTGGAACTTTTCGGCCGCGCTCCTCCTCCAATTTGCGGCGGTATAATTATATATAAAAATTTATAGACTTACAGTAATGCGTAACCGAGGATTTTTAAACTCATGAGTGAGAACACAGACGAAAGTTACACCAGCTTAAGCAAGAGTTGCATCAGAAGTATCACATCTTGATGGCTTGACACACGGTATAGGCACAGTGCCGCTGAGTGGTCACCAAACGTGGATGGAAGCTGAAAGTGAGTCATGTTGTGTGCGGTGGAGCCACGTAACATGCGGTGTACTTCATCTCAGCATGTCTTAATATGGTACAATTATCTGTATCCAACATAAATATTCCGTAGTACCGGCTTTGGACTCAATGTCAGCCCATAGTTTTTGGCTCAACCGTCATAAAAGCTTTATTTTATGCCTTTTATGCCTAGGGTAAACACTGGTAATAGATTCTCAGCAAAGTCAATACAGTTCTTTAAATATTGTATTATTTTACGATTACAAATAAAAGCATTGTGTGAATTTAAATAATGATTTCTTAAGAAACAATTTGAAATTGAGTTTAAATCCGATGATTGTCTTCAACGGTGATACTAAATGAATATTACTTTATTAGATTATTTGGGTGTTAAAAAATTTCGAACATACATACATATATTAAAAATTACATTTACCTTATTTATATACATACATATATTAAAAATTACATTTACCTTATTTATATACATACATATATTTAAAAATAATTAAAAACTGGGAAATCTATATTTAGCTACTATCATTTTTACATGTTCCAAAACTTTTATTTGTTAGAAAATCAAACTCAGCATGTCGTAACAAAATTTTACCTATATCCTGTACGGTCAAATTTAATCTGTCTGCATCAGAAGAACTTTGTTTACAGGCTATTGCGCTTCTTACTAATTTTTCGATAAATACATTCAAACATTGGGACATTATTACTTGTGTGAGTGGAAATACCACATCAGGTACCACTTGTTCGGGTTGTAGTTGTATGTTGTAATCTCGACAAATATCACTTACGAGTAGAGATGTATTTTCTAAATGTGCCGGAATCGGTAGATAATGTTGTGTGCTTTCTCTTTCGTAGTTCGGTTGATTTGAGTGAGAATTTTTAATATCTTTTATTCTGCAAGTCTCAGGCACTGGTATACTGACAATATCAATTAGCTCCTCAGAGGATGCTTCAACAGTTTCCTTACTAACTGCTTTTTCCAATACTGCATCCAACCAAGTAGTAATACTATATATTGGCGTTACTGATTCATATTGGAAAAATGGTTTTTCGGATTCTACCTCAGTTTTGACATGCTGTGAAAACAAATTTTCCTGCTGAAGATTTTTCGTCTGAAGCTTAGGATGCAAAGTTAAATGCATATTTGATGTAGACTCTGCTTCAGATGGCGTGTTTAACACTTCTGTATGTGTACAGCCAGACATTAAATCGAACGATTTCATTTTTGGTGAAAATGCATGATATCGTGCATAAATTAATACCTCACGGGTGCTCCAAAAGCGCTCTTTATTATTCATATTTAGTTCTATTAAATATTTATGGTTACGTATAAAACGCGTTACATATTTTGCTCTCAACCATTCGCAGGCGCGTTGTTTTAAAACGGTTAGTGCGTCAAATTCCGTGTAGCTATTGTTCACGAAGGAGAAAGCCGCAGCTAAAGAATGCTTCGGTGCGATCAATGGTAAATGTCGCAGTATGTAATCAACAGCAGAGCGCATTGTATGGAATTTTTTTTCCAAAAAGTCTTTTTCAAATTGAATACGTTGTTGTTGCAGTAATTCAAAAGTACTACTTGCTTTGGCGCGCGTTTGACGTATACCCAAATGCACTTCTGGAAAGTGATCAAGCGGGTTGCTTATTCCCGAAGTCTTTGTTGGATTGTATGAAGAATGAGCATCTTTACCAGCATTAGTAAGCGTTGAAGAGTAGTCATGATCCGATATCCGATTTTGAAAAGGAGTTGATTGTACTTTTTGTGTTTGCGTCTGATGTGGGTACTTTCTATGCAATATGGTTTGAGGCTTTAGCAGCGAAACTTGCTTTTTCTGTTCCTGCTTTAATTTCATTTGCAAGGGATCAATTATGAACAATTTGCCTTCTTTTTGGAATACCATTTGTTTCGGCAGACTTAAGCTGCTGTTGTTATTTTTTGAATTTACTGCGTTACTGGTAGATTGCGTGTTGCCATTCATTGGTAATCGTGGCAAATTATTCGTAGCGTCAATGGCTTTGGAAGTAAATCGGTTTGACGCAACGCTTTCTGTTTCCATTACAACCGATCCAGCACTTGTCGTTGCTTCTGGAGTTAATTTCTGGTCTCCTGTAGAAATTTATAAATTATCAGTAATTATTATTTAGTGAATAAAACTAGAATAAAACATATTTTAATACTATTTCGATCTATCGATCAATCTATCGTACTCACCACTTTTCGATTTCTCGAATCCAACATTGCCTACTTGTGGTTTATGCATTGTAGCCACAAATACCTGCATTAACTTAATTTTACCCTCCGCATCTACCAGCTTGACAAGTTTTTTTTGTAAAACAGTTTTTCCATCCGAATTTTTGATAGGTAAATTTGATACGGGGGAATTATTAAGGGGCGTAATATTATTCGTACTTTTTATTTTTAATGGCATAAATGTGCCTACTCTACTTAGTGGCACAATATTTTTGTTGTTTTTAAAGCTGTTTGTTACATATTGAGAATTGGCTATACTCGAAGTGTTTAACTTCATTACCATTGGTGTTGTGAGCTGCATTGATTTACTAATATTTGGAGTGGTACTCAATTCTTTGCTTTTTTGTGGAGTCGCTTGTGTCAATTCTCCATTGGAGACACTTTTATGTAAAGGAATTGCTACCTCATTCTTATTATCGGGTAACGGCAATGTGTTTGTTTTACTTTCTATAAGTGTTTCACTACTATACGCTTTGTTATTTTGTGTTTGATAGGCACTATTATATATATATGGCAATTCGGGTGTCACTTTCGAGGTTTCAGTTTTCATGGAATTTAAAATATGTTGTGTACTTTTGCAGCTTATTTCATTGAGAGTGTTTGTGGAAATATTTTCTACAGGTTCGCTCTTAACTACAGTTGACTGTATATTTCTTAGATCTGTTGAATCGGGATTGTTTAATAAACCAAATAAGCAATCGTCTTCCTCTACTCTGTGTTGTATGGAAGATGTCACATTTGGTTTCGTGGTATTTCCATACATATCATCATTTTCATTAGGTTTTTTATTTGATTCATTTGATGTCGATTCTTTTTTGCCAGGCACATTTTCCTTGGAACGAAACAGCTCAAGACTTTGTTTTTTAGAATAATTAGTACGAATCCAAATTTCCATTGTTGTCTCTGCACCTAGAGTGTGCATACCACTTAGCGTACGATCTAACACCAAATTATGTATGAGTTGTACAGGTTTCTGTTGCAGATGATCATGAAAGAAAAGTTGAATTCTCATTGGAAACTCGCCCCAGCCTCTTCGCGCTATTTGGAAAGGTGGAGCTTTAATGTCCACAATGTCATTTGGTCGATAAGAAGGATGTAGGTGGAATCGAACTTTTTTGATAAAGTCATCGAGAGGAACCTCTGGATTTTTGGGCTGCACATAAACTAACCACTTATGGGTTAACTCGTTTAATCCTATTTTATTTTTGCTCTGCAAATTATCACCATCTCCACCAATAAAAGTTGAAGTATTTCCTATAATAATAACGTGTTTTGTTTTATTATTTAGCCGCGTTGCATTCAAAGCACTGCTAGACTTTGAAGGGAATGAGTTATTAGCATAATTAGGAAACTTTTCATCAATATGCTCGCTAGGAGTGTGGCAAACTTGACTTTTCGTTTGTTGGAGTGCAGCAATTGCTCCTGCTAATTGTTCATTCTTTTCTTTAGAATGATCTATTACTAAACCGTGATCTTTTATTATTTGCTGTAGTTGCCTTTCTTGTCGTCGCTGTGTATCAGATACCGACCGCATTGTGGTGAGGGCGTTTTGGGCCGCAGTCCGCTCCGGCAGCGGACGATTTGCAATTTCTAAAATTTTTGCTGACTTTTTCCCAAGTAACTTTTTAAGAGATGGATGCAGCTCGAATTGAGGGCCATGCAACTCTTTCTCAAATAGGGTACCTTTTCCACGAATCGCAGATATATTACTCATGGATACGTTTAGTTCTTGTTTTTGGTAATATTCAGATACGATTGCCATTCGTAAGCGATCTAGTAAAGCGCGCCCTTGATCCAACCGCCTTTCAACTTCAGATAGTTGTTCCTTTTTGAAAGTAATTTCGTTTTTAAATTCCTGCGAAATTATATCGAAAATTGTGTGACATTTGGAATTTGTATATTCACTTTTTTCCATTTTAATATCATTACAGCGCAACTTTTTAGTTGGACTATTTTGTGTGCGGACATAATCTGGATCATAGTACTCATTGCATTTCCGCTTTTGTGGAGAAACTGTTAAAGGCATCATCTTTTCAAAATCACGGCTAAAATAAAACACTTTTATCAAAAACAAATTGTAATGTATTTTTAATTAAACGAAATATAAATGTTTTCGACTCATTTCTGTTGGTGAAAACAACAAACCCGCGTCAGCTGCCACATTTGTATGTTAAGTCAAAACACAATTTTGAAAATAGTGAAAAATGGAACATAAAGGTTACTTCACATAGAACGCTTGCGTCAGCAACAGCGTTGACAATGACAAAGCGGACGTAATTTTGACTTCAACTTCATTATTGGGTGATTGCACTATCCCAACATTATTTAAAATTTGACAACCGAAACCGTAAATCAAATACAAAACTCATCATGTAATTATTGAATCAAAATATTGCTTGCAAGGCAAATCTGAAGAAGTTTCAAGATTATAAAAAGAAATATATATATATATATTAAAGTAGTTTCCTTGTGCAATAATATCAATCGGAATTCTTCCAATATTTCTTAATTATTCTACTTAGTTAACATTAGGGTTAATACTGTAATAATAACGGCCATCATTCAATACTTATAGCTGAGATAGATCTCGTCTAACTGTCGTTAAAAAGTTTTCTTTCTAAACTTGATAATTAAACAAATAAGTTTCGATTAATTTACAAATCATCTTTATTTAAATTATTTCTCTAGCCAATGAAATCGAATAGCTACGCTTACTTCTACGGAAGTAGCACTTTATAAACTCGACACAAAAACGAATGTATCACAAGCCCAGCTACCATATCTTCTTAGTGTACATTTTTTTATATTTTACCCTGGCAATTCCGCTAATCTTCATTAATTTTTAATTTTTCTGCAACCTTTTCGAAATGCGGAAGAAGCCTTTTTCGATTTAGCACCAAATCCCAAATTTTTTTATGCGAAGAGCATAAAATAGCCAAAATTCTTTTCCATTTTTATCGTTTTATTTTCAGCGGTTGTCAATATTATGAATGGAGCTTGAAAATGGAATATTACTACGAAGGAATTTCGGTTGTTGAGAAACGAAATCGAACAGATGATCTTAGCTGAAATTTAAAACAAGAAGCAGTTGTTAAGTATTCCTTCTTGGACACTGTATTATCTTCTCTTTTCACAAATGCCGCTTGTTGTACCATCGTAGCCAAAATGTTCAAACCTTTACTAGTAAAAAACCAATTCACAGGAGCTTCTGAATGACCCTTCATTTTTTTCCATAAATCTTCATTTCCTGTTACTTCACGGTTCCATTATTTTTTAATTGGTGAATACTAAAGGAATGCACGTAATTATCTCTACAACCGATAAATATTTGATTGTTCAGGTTGCAAGGTGTAGCAAAAACTTCCGCATTCAATTCATGTTTTGCAGCTATTTCCCCGTTTTCAACATATAACAAAGCTAGTAAGCCTTTTGTAGAACAACATAACAAATACTTTGTATTCTGTAAAGTTATTGTTATAGGCGATGCAAAAATGTTGCTATCAAGTTGTGTCTTCCAAACAAGTTCCAAGTTTGATGATTGATTTCCTTTATCCATTGCATGAGGATTCTTTAAACAGTAAACATGTTTATCATAGCAGCCAAAGAAAATCAAATTTTGTGCTGAATTAGCATCTATGCCAGGCATTGTTGTTAAACCAGAAAATACTAACGATCCCGCGCAGAATGTGTTTATCTACAATAAAATGGTATATTTGCATATTTATACTTTGGTATATAGGATATATATTTCAACAACGTTCAGAGAGACAAAAAGCCAGTAAAATTTGCAATGAGTGCGAAGTTTTGACATTTCGTTACTGGCTAATTTTTACTGACATTTCTAATGTACATACATATATTAATATTAAAGGTATTCATCCATATCTTAACTATGTTTCTTATTCAATCTAAATTTTGCGTAAGTGCCGAAAATGGCTAGTATTCGCGCCTAGAGAAATATCTTCAATAACAAAATTTATGCTTTTAAATGTTGCTACATTTTTATCACAAAGCCGATGGCAGATAAAACTTCTGCGCGTTGCGTGACATTTCCAATTTTGCCAACAAAGCAAAAAATGCCAATTCTATGACACAATAAAAATTTTTCTAGGCAATTATTTTTTTATTAAATAGGTAAATAGGAAACGCACGCAAAAAGATTACAGATAACTAACTCTTGGAGAGAAATTTCGTAGATTTGCATATATTCATCTTAAACGTTATAGTTAATCTGTCACGCAACGCGCGGAAGAAGTATTCTTTGCCATAGGTTTAACAGCAGTACAATAAACAGAGTTACATTCTTGATCTAAATCCACACAGTAAAATTTTGAACTTAAAAATTTTCTTTCAACTTTTTCTTAGTTTTTTTTTTTTTGGATTTATGTGGTATTTAAGAATTTTAATGTTTACCCTTAATATCAGTCGTAAATAAAAATAACAACAAATACAAACCAATTCGCCATTTCTTGCATTGCAGATGTGTATTTTTCCAGCAACTTCAGCTAAAATAACAGTGTCATTTCTATTGATAACAACTGGTGTTGAAAATATAGCCGACTCACACTTTCTCAACCACAAATATTTGCCAGAATCTTGAAGAATGCTGCAGTAACTACCGTCTAGAGTGCAAACAATCAGTGCAGCGTTGTTTATTGTTACAGGATTGGCGTAGATACCTTTTGTTCCAATTTTCTTGCGCCAAATATAGTTTTGAGTCTAAAAAAAAACAATAAGAATACGAAATTCAAAAACATATTTCTGTTAAGCCTTAAGCTTTATTTCAAATGGCTAAATCAAGCGATAAATAATTGTTAAAAATTCCAACCTTTGAAGAAATGCAGACAACGTTGAACTCCTCGCTGTAGGTGCATATTACAATTCCAGAAGAGCAGTTTAAGGGTTTAGCTTTAATTAATCCACCTAAATCTTTGCTCCAATAAATAAGTCCATTCATGAAGTTAAATGCGTACAAATGTTGATTATAGCATCCGACTACTGCCAAATTGGGATAATGATCACTTGAAACTACCTCCACTTTGCATTCGATTCGATCAGGGAGCTCTAACAGAGCAATTAGAGTACCTTGTTTGCTATCAAGTGTGGCTAAATTATGTGAATGTGAACCAACGCAAACCCATTTATTTCCAAGAATAGCAGGAGTGGAATCGACGCATTTATTAAGACTGGTGCGCCAAAGAAACTTAAAAATGTTTTTCCTACGGCTTTTGGGCTCTTCGCACGATGTCCTGGACATAAATTCATGTTTTGATAATGAACGCGTTGCAAGAAAATTTCGTATGCATGCTAAAGATTTGTGCGGGCTGAGCAACATTTGTAATAGTTCATTTTTATCACATTCATTATCCAAACTCACGCCAATTTCGGTAACCAAAGTTATGGCTTGAAAAGAAGTGCCACCAACAGCAGTAAACGACATAATTGATTCTGAGTTCTTTTGAAGTGTATTAGGTGTGCTTAACAAGTCAATTCCCAAAGTTTTTGTAACAAATTCGGTAAACATTTCTTCAGGATCTGTGTATTTCTTTTCCAACATTTTTGAAAGTAAGCAACGACAATCTAATTTCCCATGCGAATTTAAAGGAAATACTGCAATAAATTCTATATTATCCGGTCGTTCCACCTCAGACAGATTTTCCATTAAACCCCGCCGGATACGTGCCCTCGAATATGTAATATCCATGTTAGTTTGCACAAAGCAAATTAATTTTTGTTGCTCTCCTTGCCAGAGGCATTTAACATTTTTACATTCATCTCCTATTATGGATTGTATCCTCTTCTGCAGAGTTTCTAAAAAATTTCAAAGCAAAAATATATACATATAGTAATTGTTATTATATTTTAAACCTTTTAATAGTAATGTGCTGAGTTCCGATAGAACCCAACACTTGATAGCTGACTGTCTGTGATGTATGACAAAAAAGGGATCAAACTTTTTAAGAACAAATTTATGTATCCAATGCGGATAAGTTCCTAACAACCTTTAATTTTTAAATGAGTTAAAGCTATGGGATATACTCAACTTAACAGGTAGTTTTAAAACAATTGCATATCCACCCCAATCGATTTATTGTAATTTAAAAAGTCATCATTATACTTACCGAGATTTAAGCGGACTCCCATTCGTTTGACTACGCTTCCTACTCTACCAGAAAAGAAGATGTTCCCGTTTTCATCACAGCTGACTAAATCACCAGTGGTACGGTAGCATATCTTGTTACCACTATCACGCACCTGACCATCTATAGAGGGAATATAACACTTTCGAATTGCACTACCGACTATTAATTCTCCTTCGCATACTCCAGACAACTCCCTACCATACTTATCGGTTATACGCAATGAAGTGTGATTGTCGAGTACTCTACCAAGCGGAGCTCTTTTCCAGTCTTCATGAAAATTGCATTCGTGTATTGTACACCAACATGACAATTCAGTTATTCCATATATATTGAATATACGCTTTCTTAAAGACAGATTTGGTAGCCAATTATTCCATTCCCTATGTAAGGGAAAATCTTCCCCTCCTAAAATAAGACATCGCAAGGTACTGCTTTCGTGCAATATGACATCTTTTATGATAGAATCGCCAAATAACCTCAAAAAAGAAGGTGTACACTGCAGTATTGTTGTGCCTTTTTTGTGGGATTGAGGTTGAGATTTTGGCCATAAGATATATACCAATTTATTTGGATTTAAACGTAGGTCCAAGGAAGATATTAATAAAGATGCCCCAGTATTAAGGGCTAGGAAAAAATCTACTACAAAGGGATCAAAAGTAGGAGGTGCACACATATATATTAAATCCTCCTGCGTTAGTTTAAACTGGGCACTATAAAATTGTTATAATAATATATAAGCGAAAATTTTATGAAATAAAAATTTACCTTAAAGCATCGATATTTGGTTTTATACATGTATAAGGAACTTGAACAACCTTCGGAGGTCCAGTGCTACCGGATGTTGAAATGCTATAGCAAGGGTTTTGAACGCCTTCATAAATCTCATCTAACATTCCTAGATTTTCATGTAAGCACAATTGGTACTCAAATACTTTTAAGCATCCTAATCGTTTGCAACTTTTGCTAATATCGCAAGTTTTATCCGATATTACATATTTAACTCTGTGTGCATTTAAAAAAGATTCGGAATTACAATTCGCGCTTTTATAATCCCAGGGGACAAAATAACAATTGCTGTTCAATATGCTGCAAAAGTAAAATTATTGCTAGACTTCACAAAACTTAAGTCTTATTTAATCTTACCTAAGCAGCACAACAATACCGGAGGGTGTAATACTCTTTAGTAACAAAGCAATGCCAGTATTTGGAGAAATATTGTATGTTCTAATTTGTTGTAAAACTTTGTTTACTTCGTCCAAAACAAAATCATATGTGTATAATTTTTCCTTATGTTCTGTTCTATAAGCAATAAAGACATTCCCTCGAAACTTTTGCAATAATGAGCATTCAAATATCTTTTCCATATCTCACGCCTTTTTTGTTTCTTTAATTGAAGAGAAGAATACTATCGCTATTCCAGATTCTGTACATAAGGCTTAATATTCGAAGCAATTGTAATTTAAATCAAATTTAAACTATAGAATACTTTTGGAGTAGTGATAGCGATAGAAATAAACATTGTTGAATATCGATATTCTGTTCTGAATATCGCCATCTCGATACATTAAGCTAATATATATACGCTAAAACAACTGAGATTTGAGCACTGAATAGAAGAAAATTTATAGCTTTTCTTTCTTTCAAATCTTTTTCATGCAATAAGTTTTCATTTAATTTGTTATTATTTCTATTTTGTTCTTCCCTAAGGCTTAAAGCTGATTCACATGAAAGTTTCGTCTCGCCTTTCTTCAGATTTGCGTTCAAAGATGATTTCAATATCCATTTTTTTTTAATTTTCCGCAATTTACAAAGAATTGAAATTATTACTATTTAACCGATGTTTAGATTTTTGATAGAAAAATAATTGAAGTGCGCCCGTATTAATAATCTCTTTATGTCAGACGTAAAAAAATCGATATAATTATGTTAAAATGTATTTGTTTTGAAATCCAAAATGATCGATGTAAAGAAGTCACAATGTATTTGTTTCGCACGTTTACATGCCTCAATTAACAAAGTTGAGATAAGGATTACACAAATATGGGAGTAACCGGTCTATGGAAACTTGTTGAGCCATGTGGAAGCCCGGTACCCATAGAGACTTTGGAAGGCAAGATTCTGGCAGTGGGTTAGTAAATATTTTTATTATTTTTAACAAATCCGTTATTTATATTAACGTTTCCTTTATATAAATATGCAGATATTTCCATTTGGCTTCATCAGGTTGTGAAAGGGTTTCAAGATAACAAAGGGTCTGTGCTACCTTATGCTCATTTATTAGGTCTTTTTCACCGTCTATGCAAACTGCTTTATTATCGTATCCGACCAGTTTTTGTATTTGATGGATGTGTACCAGATTTAAAACGAGATACAATAGTAAGATTATAGAATTAAAAATATTGATATAAATACGAATAATATTTTCTAATTTAAGGCTCGAAGACATCAACAACGGAATAAAATTAACAATGAAGTGCACCGCATACAAGCTCTCTTACTTCAATCGCTTGCAAAAGAAGAAGTGGTACAACGAGCTCTTGGTGGTAGCACTCAACTTTTAATGAAATCTCCGAGCAAAAGTCAAAGTATTAATAATCAAAAAGAAAATACAAAAGATGACATGTTTAAATTACCAGAACTCCCTGCTATAACCGTTAAGGGAGGTGATCAGGAGCGCACAGATACTAGTACAGATACTTTTTCTGAAACTTCGGAAGGAGATAGTTCGTTTGATGATTCCAATACTTGGCGTGAATACAATGCAAACATACAAGCAATTGATGTTCGAAGTGAACACTTCAAAAGCTTGCCACCTGAGATCCGGCATGAAATATTGGTAGATATAAAAGATACACGTAAACAATCTTCTTGGGGCCGTCTACATGAATTGCCTTCATGTAGTTATGACTTCAGCTCTTTCCAAATGAAGCGCTTACTTAAGCGGCGTGCGGTGCAAGAGAGTCTCGAGGAAACCGAAAAAGAAATGGGTGAACAAGCATTAACCTATACAGATTTGCAAAACTTTTTTGCAGAAGAGGGAATTTTAGATCCGCAAAATCTTAATCAAGGTTTGATTGACTCATTTCCTTGAGCTAAAAAAAATTTTATATATTGCAAATTTACAGGTGCTCTACCACTATGCTCCGATGAAGCTGTTCGATTTACATTAGTCCGCGAGTTACGGAAAAACTCGAATAAAGGTGGTAAATGCAAAATAGAGCAAATTTCAGAAGAAAAGAAGCCTAATGTTGATGAATTATGTATGACGGACATAAATTCAAGCAAAGATGAAATTGATAGGAAAACTACAGAATACGATATTGATTTGGAAATCGCAATTGCCAAGTCTCTGGAAAATGAAAGTCAAATTGTTTATAATAAAAGTGACTACGAATATAAATCAAATCATAATATCAAATTGAATCCTCTGCAACGTAAGCAGTTAAAAAGTACCACCATCGGTCCAGCTCGTACTTATATGATTGAATATGGTGGTATGAATGACGATGAAGTTGAGGGAATAATGGACAAGACAGAAGTAGCGTATGATACGGAAGATGAAGATGTGAATATTGCTAAAGCAATTGCTGAATCACTGAAAGCTATGTAAGTATCTCCTTCTTACACGTCCAGTAATTTTGTAAATTGCCAAATTAATCTGGGTATAAAGTAAGCAGGATTGAAAACACTGTCGCGCTTAAAGTAATGGTATTATTAAAAAGGTATATTGGTCAACAATATACCATCGATTCCCAGTTAACAAATAAATTTAGAAGTCGCTTAAAAGAACCACACAAAAACGTGTTCGAAATTTTTGTTATTATGTGCAGAATATCAATTTTTATATTCTTCAGTCTAAAAGCTTTCATTTATTTTATATCGCCTTTTTATACGAATTGTAGAAACACAGATCGAGAGGTTGCAAAAACTAGCGAGACAACTGAAGATATATGTCTGCAAGTAAGTGACAGCTCAGAAAGTGATTCTGATCTCGAGGAAGTTGTTGAAGAGGTCGCTGTTCAAGTAGATAACAAAGAAGATATAAGTCTACGAGTAAGTGATAACTCTGAAACTGATTCTGATCTTGAGGAAGTTGTAGAAGACGCTGCCGATCAAAAAGTTAGCAAACAATCATCCATAAATACTTTAGAAGTTGTTATAAAAACCCAAGATCCCATACCACCTGAAGAGGACATATTTTCGGATATTTTTCAAACTTCAAATCAAAGTTCTTCGCAATTGAAGCAGCAAGATAAAGCTCAAAATATGGAAGATAAGTCAAAAAATATGGTAAAAGTGGAAAATGTAGCTGAGAAAAATAAAAACTCTTTTGTATTAAATGACCTTAAAAAACAAGATCCACAAAAGAATGAAGAGAATAATGAAGGTAACACAGAAATTTTCTCTCTATTAAATGAGCTAAAAAGGCAAGCGAATGAAGTGAAAAAAATAAATTTGGATGTTATTAATATTGAAAGTCCAAATAATAGTGAACCTATTACTGAAAGTAACATAGAGAGAGATGGAGCTGAAAAATTAAATCTGAATGTTATTAATACTGAAGATACGAGTAATATTTTACTTAACAATGAAAATAGCAAAGATATCTCTTCTATATTACACGACCTCAAAAGGCAAGCGAATGAAGTGGAAAAAATAAATTTGGATATTATCAATATTGAAAGTTCAGATAATAGTGAACCTATTATTGAAAGTAGCAAAGACATCTCTTCCATATTACATGACCTCAAAAAACAAGCGAATGAAGTGGAAAAAATAAATTTGGATGACGTTGATATTAATAAAAAAGACGGTGAATTAACACCAAACACTGAAATCATTGAAATATATGATAGTGATGATCAGAGGCTAATCTTGGAAACCACTCCAAGTAAATCACCGAAGCAGGGAACACCTTCAAAAAGTAAAACTATTAACGAATATTTCGAAACAAAGTATATGGTAAAGCGGACTCCAGAAAGTAATGTGGATAAGAGTGCGGAGAACCGATCGCCTCATGTAAAATCACCATTTTTTGTAAAGAAATCGCCAGCTTCGAACCATAAAAGATCCGCTGAAAAGAATAATGACTCATCAGTACTTGGCAAAAAACTTTCTAAAGCGTCCAAAACACTCTTCGAAAATGAACCTACATCGGCCGAAAATGCATTGGGATCCAAGCGACAAGATACTAGAGCAATTACTGAGGTATATTTGCTAACGTAAAATTGTCAATTTTGGTATAATGAATGTAATTTTGCAGGGCTTGTTGAAAGATGCAGCTGGTGCTCTCAAAGAACAAAAATCAACGGAAGAACTACAGGAATTAGCTAAGGATTTAGCCAAAGAGCGAAGTAATTTGGAGAATGAGCGTAATCGCCAAGACCGTATGGGCACAGCCATTAACAAAAATATGCATACGGAGTGTCAGGAGCTCCTGAGACTGTTTGGTATACCTTATGTTATAGCGCCTATGGAGGCTGAGGCACAGTGTGCTTTCCTTGAATCTGTGAATTTAACACATGGCACCATTACCGATGACAGTGACATTTGGCTATTTGGAGGCAGAACTGTGTACAAAAATTTTTTCGAACAAAATAAACATGTTTTGAAGTTTGATGCTGATAAAATTAGTCAATCTTTTAACTGTGATCGTCAGAAATTAATACAGTTGGCTTGTTTGGTAGGAAGCGATTATACAACAGGTAAATTTATGACTAAATCTAGAACTCTGTAAAGTTGAGAGATAATTAACTTGAGCATAAATTATAGGTATACATGGTATAGGTACTGTTACAGCTTTGGAAATTTTGGCTACATTCTCAACACCAGCAAAAAAGTTGAATGATTCTGCTGGAAATAATACTAGCTTATCACCTGCTACTATTCTGTCAGTACTTTACCGTTTTCGCGACTGGTTAAAAAGAAATAAAGATTCAACACAGCCGGTTGGTAGTTCTACACTCCTCAATTTGAGAAAAAAATTGAAAAACATAGAATTATTTGATGGTTTCCCAAATCCTGCGGTAAAGTTGAATTTTGAATTTGAATTGAAATATTTATAAATAATCTATTTAAAAATTACAGGTCATTGAAGCATATTTAAGTCCGACAGTTGATGAAAGTAAAGCTTCATTTAGCTGGGGATACCCTGATGTGGATTCAATACATAACTTCACTAAAAAAGTATTTGGTTGGACAAAAAATAAGACTGATGATTTGCTTACACCTGTGCTAAAAAGATTGAATGACAAGCAAACACAGTCCAGCATACGTAATTATTTTACAGTAAAAAGTGTTACAAGTTCGTTAAAATTAAAGGTGAGCAAACGAGTTCAGAAAGCAATAGCTACCATGGCTGGCGAAGTAAGCGAGAGCGAAGTTGTAACCAAAGTTAACAAGCAAACAAAACCAAAAGGTCGTAGAAAAAAACAAATTGAAAGTAATGAAACTAAGAAACAGGCAGAAGAACAAATAATAGATACATGTATGTTAGATGGTCCAAGCACAAGTGTTGCTGCTTTGGAGCATGAAAATAAAAAGCGTATGCCGAGAATACCAGAAACTAAGCAAGTTATTCCGCAACGAGAACATGATAAAGAAATTATGCGCCTGAATAAAAAGAAAGCAATAGCGTTATTGAGAAAATCTACAACAGCAACGACCAGGAGAGGCACAAAGAAAAGTCGTACAGATTAAATGAAAATAAAATTTACAAAGTTTACATTACTTTGTACTTAGATATGATAGCGTTGAAAAACAATTAACGACAAATTAAATTACAAAAAAGAAAAAACACATTTATATGAAATGGGTAAAGTAAGGAATATAAAGGCCATGTGTATGGAACATTTAATTATTCATGCTCTTATGCATGTTGCAATTCTATCAGTCGGAAATCCAGTCATTCTAGTGATGGAGTATTTGGACTAATTACATTTATAGCCGATGTTGAGCCACAGAAAACACAGAAAAAATTGTGCACTGTGTATGCTTGTACACTAAAAGCTGCAGATTTTTCACTGTAATATATAGAATTTAAGTATATGTATATGCACAGCAATTTTATATTCAATCGAAAATATCTTAAAAATTATTATTTTTTGTTATTGTGAGCATATTTAAAGTTTTTAACTATTGCTATTAACTGTCATGCTCCAACATAATCCAAGTACAAGTTATATTGTCGATTTTTAAGTTAATGAGTGGTCTGAAATATTTGCATGTAAAGAAATTGGCAAGTACCCGGTGTACAGCGCTGCCCCTTGAAAGTACAATATATCTTCTTTTGTTATATAAACTGCTTTTGTAATTTGTCATAAACTATGCTGTTATTGTTATTGTAACTGCAAAGTATTCCCCGAATTGGTCTTCGGGGAATATTGTGGGAGTGACAGTTCTTTGCCGTATAAAAATCGGGGACGTTTGAGGTATAAGTCGCGGGAACTATTGGATTTTAGTCCCCTCTTACAACAGGCATGCAACAGGATTAGTGAGACGCAGAGGAAGAAACTAGAAGCCTGTCAAAACACCACCCTCACGACAGTGACAGCTAACATCCTGTTGGCCAGTGCCAGTGTATCATCCCTTAACTCGTAGCATGGATGCTTCGCTGTGAAAGAAATTGCTGCTGGTATGCTGCCGTAGGAGGCACCCCAAAAGACACTTGCCACCTAGGCCCATCAGAAATAGAGTACTCGAATTTAAGGACTGCATTCAGCACCACATATAACAACCGCTGAACAAGACTGCTTGCCGATAGACATTAAAGGTCATTCACACCTTCCTAATCTCTTTTCCAGTGAATGGCGTTCTCAGTGTCAAACTACCACCTATTGCAGACAAAGAGCTAGGGCTACCTCGAGAGTTTCGTGCAGTACTGGCGCAACTATGGTCTGGATATTGTAGTAGACGAAACACCTACCTATACAGACTTGACCCCGAAATATCTAACGTATATTCTGCTTGCAATGAGTCCCCGCACGACATTAATCATCTCTTTGTATGCCCCCTATAACCAACTCATCTAACCACCCTTTCCCTCTGGTATGAATACGTCGAAATAGCTAGTTTTAGACTGATTGTGTTGGTATTGGGGTTAGCGAAACGCTACAACAATGACAACATTGGAACCTAAATGTGCTCATTGCCATCAACAACCGCGGTGTGAGTTCTGCTTTCTCCAGACTGGATAACAAAGCGAAGCATAGGGGTATGGTATTGAACGATAACAAAACGAAATATCTTCTGTCATTAAACAAACAGTCATCGCATTTGCGACGCGGTTCCCACACCACTGTTGACAGTCATAGCTAATTGTCTATTTTGAAACCTGTATTAACACCAACAACACCGTTAGCCTGGAAGTCCATCACAGAATTAATCTTGCCAACAGGTACTTCTTTGGACTGAAAGTAAAGATCTGCCTGGACAAGCAAAGACCAATCCCTACAAGACACTCATTCTTGTTCTGATATATGCGGCGAAGGCATGGTCGTTGGCAATATCTGATAAGTCGGCGTAATAAGGTTTTGAGAGAAAGGTTTTGCGTAAGATTTGTGGTTCTCTGCGTGTTGGGTACGGCGAATACCGCTGCCGATAGAACTTTTTATAAGCTGTACGAGATATACGGCGATAGTTCAGCGAATCAAGATGCAGGGCTACACTGGCTAGGTCATGTGGTCCAGATGGATAAGAATACTTCAGGTCTGAAAGTTTTCTATGCAGTATCCGCCGATGGTAGCAGAGGAAGAGGAAGACATCCACTTCGTTGGAAAGACTAGAAGAAGGACCTGTACTGCTGGAATTCCCAATCGGAAGGAAGGAATGGCACGGTGTCTACGCATTTTCCGTAATAGCAGAAATTCAAGTTTAGAATTAATCGGAGATATTTTTATAATTTTATACTTAAGTTAAAATAGCAGTTCTTTATTTTTATTTATTAACATTACAATAAAACTTTCTTTTTTTTAGCATTTGCTAATCGTATTAGACATCTTCGTTACAGAATGCATTAAAAACATTGCTTAGTTTAATTTAGTATATACATACAAACATAAGTAATTATGAATAAAACTTCACACACACTCGCACACACACACATATACAGGCAAAAGTCTCCTTTTTGTACAGAAATGCATTTCAAAATCATGTCAACATTTTCGATTTTCTTGATTTAATTTTTTATATTCAATTTCCATGACGTTTCTGGTGGTCGCAATCAATTCATCCATATCATCCTTGCCATATCCTGCCGTAGGAATTTCCGGTAAAATTTGTATGATTGCATGACCTGGACGGAAGAGTTTTTTCTCGCCATTTAGAAAATAGTATTTCGATATAACAACCGGTTGAATAGGACATTGGCTTTGTAGGGCAATATGGAAAGATCCTTTTTTGAATGGCAACAGTGTGTCTTTCGTATTTCGTGTGCCTTCCGGGAAAAGTAATAGCTTACAACAATGATCTTGAATGGCTTTGGACTCTTTCTGCAAAGTGTTGATGGAATCCTTTTTACTAGAGCGATTAATAAAGAGCGTACCCCATAACCAAGCGCCAAAGCCAAAGAAGGGAAAGAAGAGAACTTCTTTTTTCGATACAACCGTTGCACGTCCAATTACTGGCCACAAATAGGCTAATCCTATGGAATTGTAGAGAAAAAAATTAAAATTATATTTATGTACGTACAATAGTCCTATTCGGTGAGCTGATCGATAGTAATAATTGTTATAAATTTTTATTCAACCGCGTTCGGTGAGGCAAAAACTCAGTAAAATTTGCACCGAGAGACCATAATTTTGACATCGATACTGGCTAATTCTTACTGACATTTCTCACCGAAAAGACCTAATATGCATACATATGTGTGTGGAGGTACAAATTAATTCGGCCCGTTCTCGAAAGATGCCTCCACCTGCAAGTTATGACCGATCTTGGAAACGATTACCTATTTCATTGGTCAATAATAAGTAGTCTGCATCAGCGTCTGCTTCTGGCTACAACTTTGCCTTTTGCCCCTTCGAAATTTGCGTTAAATAAAGAGTCTTTGCGGAAAGTTTTAAATTTATTTTTTAGTAGGAAGAAAAGTGCTGCTTAAGACCATCGAATGCTTATGGCAGTATATGATGACCAATAAGACATGCAGAGGGTGTACTGCTGCGAATTGCTAAAACAAAGGGGAACCATTATCGACAACAACTAATGTGTTTGACAACGCTAGACCTCGTGTAGCTGCTACGGTCGAAAACCACCTCGCAATGCTGCAATGGGAGATCTTACCCCAACCGCTATATTATCCAGATCTTGTACCTTTTGACTACTGGCTTTTTCGACGGATTTGGAGGGTTACCGGTTCGGGTCTTTTGAAGAAATCGATGTATGGCTCAATGATTGGATTATACATATATGTATATATAATTGGCGCTTTGTAACCGCTGAAGCGATTTTCGGCTGAGCTCCTCCTCCACTTTGTGGTTTTGCGTCTTAATGTTTTTCCTACAGTTTATACTAAGCCGCCTCCGAACGGCAGATGGTATTTTTATGAAGCGCTTTATTTCTTAATTTATTATTTATTAATTTATTATTTTGAATAAATTTTTTATCACTTTTTGAAAGTTAGTACGACACCAGGATTGGAACCCGAGCCTTCCGAATGGAAGTACGCTATGCTAACACTAACTAGTTTTTTAGAGATGGTATTCGAAAAGTATTCACTTCCGAGAGACAATATCTTCAATTATGTATTTTTTACTTGTTTTGAACACGAAAAATGGACCGAACTAATTTGTACTCCCAATACAAATATTAAAAATTTTCCAAAATTCTGCATACCACATAAATCGATAAAACTTTGATGATTGATGAGCACAACGGCGCCGTGTTCCGTGCGAATGTTCTCGAGACCGCGTACTTCCATTGTAACACCAAGAGCTTTACAAAGTTGACGGCAACCCCAAGCAGGTATTCTGTTTGGAAAAAGACGATGTTATAATTTTTCTAAATATTTTATTAAATACATTCATATGCATATGTATGTATGTAAAAAAAATTAATATCAGAAAAATGCATTTTACTTGCACTTACAAGGCATTTCGATAATCGCGCGGTCTAAAAATCATTAATGGTATGCAGATAAGAACGATAGCACCAGAACCTATTGCAAATATAGCCATTTTTAGTTGATACGGTGCCTTTGATGAGAAACTAAGGAAGAGCGCCAAAATACAGGCAATGCCAATCATTTCGCACGTGCAGCTCATTTTTATGTTGCTAAATAAAATTAAAGGAAAATAGTTAATTGTTCTGAATTCTTTTACCGAAAAATCTTTGTATCAGAGATATGTATTATAACTCACTCATATATACATATACCATATATACTTACTAGTGTTAAAAATACCAAATTTTGAGCCAAATTTATCTTCAAGCGCAAGTCAAACCTGTTAAAAAAATATTTTTCATGAGTATTATTAATTATTAGTTATTAATTATTAATTTTCAATATTTATCCAACGATTTTTAGGTTATGTTATATTTTTAATATTATTTGAAGTTGAGTTAATTGAAATATAATTATAATTTTATTTCATTATTAAAAATATTGCAAATAAGAAAATCTCCAAAAGGTAAGGTAGGCTAAGTTTGATAGAGGCGAAATATTAATCTAAGACGCTTATGCTTGTTCCACTGTGCTGCTCTTCAGGATAAAATTAGTTTTAATATTCGTAGTTTTGGTTCAACATCAAAACATTATTTTGAACGTATCAGCTGGAAGAACAATATAAGAACGCATGCATTGCTGTGCCTGGTAGTACGAAAGTACCAGATGGAGAGAGATAAATCTATCACAATGTATGGTATACCGACCAGATCTGTATGACGACTTGAGTTGAATTAACCATGCCCGTCTCTCTGTCTGTTTGTAAACAAACTAGTCCCTCAGTTTTTCCGATATTTCAAGCAAACTACATACAAACTACAGGTTTAAGCGATCTTTTGTCCTAATCTGATCGAAACAGAGACGTTAAGCAATACCTTCAGCTCCATTAGGATCGGGAATAACCTTCAGCGCCGTTCGATACCAAACGAGGTTTCAGACAAGATGATTTGTTATCGTGTGACTTCTTTAATTTGTTGGTGGAGAAAGTGATACGAGTTGCAGAGCTGAGTAGAGAAGGTACAATCTTCTATAAGAGTATACAGCTGCTGGTATACGCCGCAGCGTGAGTTTTGCTTTCTCCAGATTGGATAAGAAAGTAGAGCGTATGGGTCTGGTAGTGTTCGACGGCAAGATGAAATATCAACTGTCATCAAACAAACAGTCATCGCATTCGCGACTCGGATCCCACGTCACTTTTAACAATAGCTGCTACTTTGTACTGAGTGGACAATTGAAAAGTAAAGTCCTCTATCGACAAACGAAGACCAAACTCTAGAAGTCGCTTATCTTTCCCGTCCTGCTATATGGTGCAGAAGCATGAACGATGACAACATCTGATGAGTCGGCGCTAGGAGTTTTCTGGAGAAAGGTTTAGCGTAAGATTTATGATCCTTTGCGGGTTGAGAACGGCGAATATCGTCGAATCAAGAGACAGCGGCCCCATTGACTAGGTCATGTGGTCCGGATGGATAAGAATACTTCATCTTTGAAAAGGGTTTTCCAATATGAGGTTTATTTTGAATATGCTGCTATTACGGTAAATGTTACTTTTAAAGCTTTTTTTTGACATTTGACAAGTAAAAATTATGCCACTGAAATTATTAAAATTTACTACAAAAATTTCATAGAAAAATCTTGTTGACTGATGAGACCCATTTACACCTCGATGGTTACGTCAATAAGCAAGTCTGTCGCAACTGGAGCTCGGAAAATCCACGATTTATTGTTGAAAATCCTCTCCATCCTCAACGCGTAACTGTTTGGTGCGGTTTATGATCCGGCGGGGTCATTCGACCTTACTTTTTCGAAAATTAAAAAAATTTTTATGCAGAGTGTAAAGCTGCTTGCGGCGGCCGCGGTAACCGAGTGGTTAGCATTGCACACTGCCATTTGGAAATCTCGCGCTCAAATCCTGGTGTCGTACTAACATCGAAAAAGTTATAGAAAACTAATTTAAATAAAAAAATTAAGCTAAATTTTCTAATTGCGGTCGCCCCTCGGCAGGGAATGTAAACTCCTCCGAGTGTATTTCTGCCATGAAATAAAGCTCCTCTTAAAAAACCATCAGCCGTTCGGAGGCGGCTTAGTATAAACTGTAGGTCCTCCATTTGTTGGAAAAACATCAAGAAGCAGAGCAACAAATCGGAGGAGGAGTTCGGCTAAAAATCGCTTAAGCGGTTACAAAGCGCCAATTATATATAAAGCTGCTCGCACTGCTCGTTACCCGGGTATCTAGAGCTCTAATACGTTTATATACATATTCGTATACATATATGTACATATATTTACATATGTTATATGTATGCTTCTATAATTTTACAAACATTATTTTTCGAGCCTAAGCTTTCAGTTTTAATGAGGTAAAAAGGTCAACTTTTTAACTAAAATTCACCTTTATTCACACTCATATGTACATATATAATATGTATGTATATAGTATAAGCTGATAAGTTAGTATATTTTTTCACTGCCAAGTTCAAAAGAAAAAAGAAAAACAATTTGAAAATATGCATAAATGTTTTAGTTTGAGATCAGTTCAGCGGCATACAAATCGTATGACCAGCGCATCCAGCTCGAGTGCGAGTGTGGCGTGATTGAACTTCCGATTGATCAAGAAGTGGTATATTCTCTCTTGTAAATTAATTGAGCTGATCGTTACTTCTATCCTCTCATAGTATTTGGTAATTTCTCACAGCGAGCGTAGCGTGTGCAGTGCGTGCTACTGCGGAAGGTCATTTAAGAAGTTCGTTCTTAATATACATACATTCATGCATACATACGAGTGGCAGGGAATCAACACAAATTTGAGTAATAATCTAGACTCAAACAACTTTAAAGTGCCACATATTTATTTACTTGAAAATTATTCAAAAAAAAAAAAAAATAATAATAATTAAGTTTTTCGCTCCTGCACTTTTAATCTCAGTAGATAACAATACATTTCCTCTGGTGTTAAGCATTTGCAAATTGATATATGCACATATAGGGTTACCCATTTCGTGCTTTAAAAAGTACGAATACAACGCTGTATCTTGACATCTGTCAAACATCACTGTGAAACCAAACATGTGTTGTTTTAGTTAAAATGGATCGCATAACAACCGCACAACACGTTAAAAATGTTAAACCAACTACAAAAATGGTGATTCAAACATGGAGAATATTGTGGTGCACATAATCCTCCAACTACTCAAGAAATTGGAAAAATTTTAAAGAAATTTAAAGAGACTGGATTGGTTCCAAATATTGTAAGGCATGTGCATCAACGCTTTGCTCGTGCCACCTCAAATATCGATACTGTTAGTGAAAGTGTAGCCGAACACCCTAATGTGTCTATTTCTCAACGTTTTCAAGATCTGGTACTACGGTTCTTACGGCAAATTATAGCGTATTTTGTACTTGGTTTTCCACCTATATATATATAATTGGCGCTTTGTAACCGCTGAAGCGATTTTCGGCCGATTTGTGGTTTTGCGTCTTGATGTTTTTCCAACAAATGCAGGGACCTACAGTTTATACTAAGCCGCCGCTTTATTTCATGTCAGAAATATAATCAGAGGGGTTGACATTCCCTGCCGAGGGTCGACTGTAATTAGAAAATTTAACTTTTTTTTATTTAAATAAATATTCTATAACTTTTTGGATGTTAGTACGACACCAGGATTTGACCCCGAGCCTTCCGAGTGGCGGAACGCATTTGAACGCAGTTACATCCATATAATGTCCAGCTTACACAACAACTGTAACCAGCTTACCATTGAAAACGACGTACATTCGTCGATTTTTCGAACAAAACTTTCTCAAGCGACGAGACACATTTCTCACTCGAGGGATACGTAAATAAGAAAATTTGTCTGCTTTTTTAGTCTGCAACTGAAGAACACGACTTGGACCACATATACATATACATAGGTATGTGGTTCCAACAAGATGATACCACATGCCACACAACACGATCGAATATGGCTTTATTGCGAGAGAAGTTTCCCGGCCGCCTCATCTCTTGTCTTGGCGAAGTCAATTGGCCAGCGAGATCGTACGATTTAACACCGTCGGACTTTTTTTCGTGGGGCTACGCGAAAGACTGTGTTTATGCGGATAAAACTTTAACTCTTGAGCACTTAAAAACCAACATTCGTCAAGTTATGGCTGAGATAACGCCCTATTTGTGCCAAAAAGTGGTCGGCAATTACCTCAAATAGATCGAAGTTTGCAAAGAAATTTGCGAGGCAGCCATTTGAATGACGTATGTAATGTTTCACATATAATTTCATAAAAAAAATGTTTTTAAATAAATTTTATTTACGTTTATTTTCCAAAACTCAAAATGGATAACCCTATACATACATGCGTATGTATGTACACCAAACTATTATTTTTCAATGTATTCGGAGATTAACCGTTTTGTTCGAAAAATTCGTTAAGCAATTTAAAACGGTATTTACACAAGTTTTACCGCAAATTTCAAAGTTCCGCCGCGCCCAAACTTATTTACGTATACTTTGTGTTATCGTAACTTAAAACTTAACACTCTTTAGGCACATATCAAGGAAATTTTTATTACTAACTAGATTATTTTGAAATGAACGCGCTTGTAATGAACGCAGTATTCAAAAAGCAGCCAAATTTCTGTGCTTTTATATATATACATATATGTATATATATATATATCTGTATATGTACATATGCATGTGTATGTATATTTTTTAAAGCACAACAGTTCAAAGTTTCCCTTACGCACTAATTGATTAACCTTTGCCTTCTCGGAAACTCAAAATTTCCGAATCCAATGAAACGAAATTATTTAAATGACACTTAGCTTAGAGCTTCTAGTCTACACATTTGTCATCAAATGCCTAATTAATACTGAACACTTTGTACGCAACTTGGGCATTTTTTCGTCAACAATTTACCTTCAAAACATCATACAATTCTTATCACCAAATCCCGCACAGTGGGTGTAAAGTAAAAAAGCTTCTATTAAATTTTGTTTATGTACATTTGTATGTATATGTATATAATCATATGTATGCACATACTCGTTTGCCTAGCTCTTTGTTCGACATTACCATTTAAAATAATTTGAGAATATACATATGTATCTACACGTATGTAGCTCTATGCCAATCAATGATTTGAATTGAAAATGGGGTGTTCATATAATTAAAAATTAAAACATCCTATTTTTTGTAATTAAAATTTTAAAACCTAAACATGCAAATACATAGGTATTTAACATTAGGGTCTTGTCCTCGTTCACTACCAAAGCAGAACTGACAGCGCGGTTGTTTACGTGCTGTCGAAGGCTCCATTAAAATTGATGAAGAAACGGTCTGGTCTAAAGAAATGATCATTGACGATGCTCTTTCTTGGGTCTATTTCAAGATTTGGCGCATGTTCAATGATGGATTTATTTGGTGTTGTTGTTGTTGTAGCGGCTACGTTAACCCCGCTTAGTGACAGGTTTAAAATCAAACTAAGTCACCGAGGTCATCTAATGAGAGGTGCCGTTTCGACGGGATTGGACCAGAGGGAGAGGGGGGTTAGATGAGTCGGCTTAAGGGGGCATGTGAAGAGGTGGTTAGTGTCGTGTGGAGACTCTCCACATGCTGGGCATACGTTGTTGGGGTCGAGTCTGGATGGTGAATGGCGTTCAGTGCTTGTCCGTATGTCGTCCTGTCCAGCGGTTGTTGCACATATTGCTCCTTAAGTCATAGCATAGATGCTTCCCTGTGCAAGTGATGCTCCGGGGAAATCAGGAGGTTTTCTGTCGCGGTTCTGAGGGCAGTATTCTGACAAGCCTGTAACTTCTTTAGATCGGTGCAACATAGTTTACGACCCCCCGCCCAATTGCTTTATAGGTTGTCAGCAAGGTTTCTTTATCTATACACTAGGTGCTGCCGGCTAGCGCTTTGAGAACTTTGTTGCGGCTCTGGAGTTTTGCGGCAGTTGCGGCCGTATGCGGAGTGAAGGAGTGCAAGCTGTCGAGTGAGACTCCCAGTATCTTGGGGTTATTTATGGTAGGAATTTTCACGTCACATCTAATTCCAGCCTGTATTCCTACGTCCAGCTGGTGAAGAATGTAGCCGAGGACTTCATCGATTGTATCTTAAGTTGTCTTGCAGTGAAGAAGTGGGACAGGTCGGCTAGATAGCAGTTCACCCTCGAACAAAGGTCATCAATATCCTGGCCAGACGCCAATATCCTACAATCATCGGCCTACGAAGTTATGGAAACTCCTTCTGGTGGAGAAAGGAGCTTCGAGATATAGAAATTAAACAATAGTGGGCTGACGACACCACCCTGCGAAACCCCTTGTTTAATTTTCCTAGGTTTCGATGTTTCACCTCGAAATATTACCGATGATTGTCGAGAACTCAGGTTGCCAATGATCCATCTCTGCAACCCCGGCGGTAATTAGGATGCTTCAATGTCCGATAGTAGCACTGAATGATTGACAGTGTCGAAAGCTTTTGACAGATCCAGTGCTACCAGGACAGTTCGCGCGCAGGGTCGGTTTTGGTTAAGGCGATTGACTATCTGAGTGTTTATAACGTTTAGTACTGTTGTGGTACTGTTCCCTTTCCGGAAGCCATGCTGATGTACTGCTGGACGCAGATAGTGAAATTCGGGAACAGCAAGGCCTCAGGTGTCTTCGCTCCTGGGGAGAGGAGAGTTATCGGCCGATAAGACTCTCTTATGTTGGCTGGTTTCCTCGGCTTTTTTCATATATTTTAATTTATTTTCTATAATCAACCTGCTGCTAACCCCTCAGCTACTGTGGTTACCTACCAACCAAAAGCGACATGCAGACTAGTTGCGTCAAAAGAACTTCAACTTTCGAAATTTTAGAAAAGTTGTCTTCGGACGAGTTTCAAAAAGACATACAATAACTCAATGGTTGGTTGGTTAAAAGAGGAATTGAGGACCTGACCGCAAGCGGCCACACCTAGGCCATTGTGCAGGCTCATTGCGCTCCCCGGTGTATCCTATCTAGGCGTTTGCGAAAAATTTGCTCGATTTTATAAATTTATTAAGTTTCTTCCAACCAATCGTGTCCACCTTTGTGACTGCTTTTAAAAGTAGTGCTCAAGCATTTCGTCATACTCTGTGCATGTTCTGCACACCGCCGATTCTATTTTACCTAACATATGGAGATTTCAGGCGTAGGTGTTCCGTTAAAGAATGCTAAGTTCTCTTTTGCTTGATGTAGGTAATCGTTTGGTCTGTGTAATATCCACGCTGCCCAGAATCGTTCGATTCTACAATAACTCTCCGAGCTGTCTAATACCAGAATGATTCTTTATCGTATGTCTAACTCCACCTAATGTTGGGGAAAATATGCCGATGCTATTGCCATCATTGGCCTCAGCAACTACGCCATTAGTTCTGCTTCACCAGATTAGTCAAAGAATTGAAGCGAATCGGTCAAGGTGAAATATCGCCTGCCCAAAAACAAGCAGCATTAATAATAATGTCAGTACCACACTTGTCAGCTAATGCTCTTTCGACTGTGTAGGCAATTGATAAGTAAAGTCCTTTATCGACGAACAAACCATTCCCGCATTGCTATATGGTGCAAAACCGTGAACGCTGTCGACATCCCACGAGTCGACTCTAAGAGTTTTCGAGACATTGATATATGTAGCTTAGCGATAAAGAAGCGGTGACTACGGAGGAAATCACTCCTCAGTAGTAATGCAATTATAGTCAAATTCGGTACAAAGGATTGTTAAGTGAATCCAGGTCCATCCCCACTTTATGCTTATCAAACTCAATGAGTGCGACTGCACCACGTTTGGGCTCTACACCTACAAATCAACCAATTATGGTTAATATTTATATTGCAGTACAAGGTGCTACTTATTAATTGCTTTTTTTATTGCTCTTTTCCATAAATTTCGTGTGGTAATAAACCGTGTATAGAGCAATGTGCAAAACAATTTTTAAATAGACTATGTATTATTATTATTCATTAAACAATAAAATTTTTTTTTTTGCTGTACGTTATCAGAATGACTTATCTGTGTGATTCACGTAGAAGCAGGTATCGATACCAGAAATGCGTGTCCACCTTTACCCTTATCTAAATCGTTAGAAAACAATTATTATAGATATACATATGTACCTATACATTTTTTATTTAAATAAACACCCATATGTAGTTACATACATATATATTCCCTTGCAGTACCAGCAGCGAATAGTCAGGCCTTGGAAGCGCACCGGTGAAACTCAAATTCAGTTTATAACTGAAAATTACCATGGCGACGTCATAGCAACAAAGGGAAGTTCGACGTCGACACACAGCAGACAGCCAGGCGGCCAGGAATGCCAAACTGTAGTGAATAGAGACTGCCCACCTCGCAACATCGTGGTCGGCTCCAACATATGGGACAAAAAAACAAAAGGTCGAAATGTGCGTATATGAAGAGTTTGAGAAACTGGCCGAGAGGCGTAATAGTTGAAAATTCAAGTAAAAGATTCGGCTACTTAAAGAAGGTTTCAAGACATGGAGGGCACACCACACCAGCCTGCTGAGTGGCAGTGAAAGTGACACACCCAAAGTTGGTGAACCCGGATCCCTAATCGGTAATAATGGAAAAGACTTTCCAATACCCGACAAAGACGAAGTTCGAACAACAATTACTCCCGTTTAAAGAGTTGTCAATATATCTAATCTAGCATATAGCTATATGCCTTAAACGCCTGTGTAAACTGACACTGGAAAATATCAAAAGCTAAGTTAGAAAAGGGAGGAACTTCTCCGAGTCGCTTGATACCAGAATGGCTTTAACAACCACACCGTAAGTTGAAGTGAGGTAAGAAGTGAAGCGAATGAGTCTTAAAGTGAACGACGAAAAGACGAATTATCGCCTGTCACGATTAACACCAATAATAATGTCAGAATCACACTAGCACGCAGATGCAAATGCTAAGTTCTCTCTCGACTAAATGAGGCAGACATCTCTACGATGTCGACATACCAGGAGTCGACTGTAGGAGTTTTCGAGACATTGACTACACTGGCTGGTTCAAGCCGAACGAATGGGGGAAATTACTCAAGCTTTAAAGCTATTCGTTGCAGTACCTGCTGGTGGATGGGAACAAAGTAAGAGAAATACATCCGCAGTTCTCTGTGCACTTCTAAATTTTCTGGATGGCTGTTAGGGAGGTGCACAAAAAGGGCTCATAAATAAATGAACTAGTTCTGAACACTCTTTCATGAGCACTGTAAATCTTTGGTATGCGTATTGATGTTTTTCTAACAGATGGAGGGACATACAGCTTATACCAAGCCGTTTCCGAACGGCTGATGGTTTTTTTGTGAGGAGCCTTTATTTCATGTCAAAAATACACTCGGAGGGGGCGACCAAGGGGCGACCGGAATTAGAAAATTTAACTTTGGTCGGACCAGGACTCGAACCCTGGTCTTCCGAATGGTAGTACGCAATGCTAACCACTCAGCTATCGCGGCCGCCATATAATTTAATAAAGTTTCTTAGCGAAAGGTACAAAGCATACACCAGAAAGTAAGTGTACTGAGGGCCCCATGGCCGGAGGGATTTTATTTAATGTCATGTTGGCGACAAGGTAGTTTAGCCAGACTTCTGTCATTTGCAACGAGACGGGTTCGAGGTCAGTGCATTGAGACCTGCCGCCGCAATACCACGTTTCGTGGACAATGTCAATCCGGTGCCCCGCCAAGTGCGAAATATGCCGCTTCAATCCTTATTTCGTTTGGTGGAAAAACCTCCGTTTGAGATTAATAATAAGGTAAAAAACTGCATATACTATGAGGGATCCCAACAAATTGCGGAGTGTGATTCAGAACAAGAGTTGAAAGGCATGCTGAAAAAAAGTGTCTGCCTATTGCACGTCAACGACAATGCCAAACCACACACAGCCAATGCAACGAAGGAACTGCTCGTGCTCGCCTGGTTTAAATGGGATGTCCTGAACCATCTAGCGTATTCTCCTGATCTAGCACCTTCAGATTCCTATCTCTTTCTTTACCTACCTGTAGCTGCGTATAGGTAAAAAAATATAAATAAATAGAAAAATTGATACCCTGTTTCACCAGCAGCTCAGAGAGGAACGGTGACTATATAGAAAAATACCTTAAATTATATACTAAAGTATTACGTAACTTTTTTGTTGAGATAGATAAAAAATACAAAAATTTAGTACACGTACTTTTTGGTTATGCCTCGTATACTCCACTGCAGTACACTTTCCAATGTCTCTTGCTAAGAAATGGTACAGATCTCTTATGCCAAAAAGACTACCGTGTCGGTTAAACGGCTGGCAGTGACTTCAAACGGCACTACGCCAATCAATTGTAATCAAATTTCACAAGGCTAGCGTGATGTGCAAGCAAAAATTACAGAAATCACATGAAGCTCAGCTGCATTAGCTTCCTCCCTCCTCAGTCGCTGTCCCACTGTTAATAACATGACGTCAACGGAAAGCCCTTTATACTAAATATTCATTATCGGGTGTGCAAAAAATTGAAGCGTTTGACTTTATGAAAAAACAGCCCCACCCTAATATGAGAAAATTTATTTCCTTTCGTGCAACACGTGTGCTTTTCATTTCGTCTTCGGTACAATAAAATTTAACAGAAGCCACATAATAATATCCTTTTCCTTCTGACCTACTGACAAGCAACCACCACCAGACAGTAACTTTCATAGAAATTAAAGCTTTTTAAGCGCACTTAATAATTTATTGAATTTTTTTTTAAACATGATTGGTAATTTTGTGTATATTTTTACTATTTTTATATATTTATGGTACATACATACGAGTACACACCTGTGTGCCAATTCTGGTACTTTACATGTAGATTTGCTACTGGATAACTCATAACTATGTTTTAAAGAGTTTTTTTTAATTTGATAATGCAGTTTGTTTGCTTAAATCATCGTTGCATTGGCTATTCATGTATATATCTACATATATGAATTAATTTATATTTATATTTAAATACACGCCTCTATTGAAAGGATATACAAAAATTGGAGCGGAAAGTTTCGGACGAATCTACTCCCAAAGTAAAATTCACTCTTACAATATGCACTTATTTGCAAGTCATAACAGTTAAAAAAAAATTTAAATTTTTTCAGGATAATGCAAATACAAAAAATGAAATAACAATCCAATAAATGTTATGTACTTGCATATCCACAACACAGTTTGAAGGTTCGCGATAACGATTGCCGTATTACTGATTAAGAAACCGATACGTGCAGGCTACGCATACTCCAATTTGTTATGTATGTATTTGTGTACGTAGATGTGCTTTTGAAGTTGAAAAATCAATTGGACTCACATTCATCCCAGCCAACCATTTTAAGAGCACTCTGAAGCAAAGACTTCTAAAAGAGTTTAACGCTTAACTCTGCTTTTTCTCAGCACTTCCATGAATTATTCTGCCTTATGCTAAAGATCGTCATCGCCAGTGAAAATTTCGTTATGCCGTTTAGCGTCATCGTCAACAGTATCCTTCAGCGTAATAGACGAAGCAGAAATTAAAGCGTATAATGACAGCGTTTAATTTGAGATTCTTGTTACAGACCAAAAAAGAGTCAAAAGCCACCGGCGGAGGGGTTTACAAGCAGATGGTATTGACTCCCTTGAAGAATCTGTTGCGAATTTGATGGGATTCGTAGAGCTGTTAAATCCATCTGGTTCTATACTTGCTGTGAATGGTGATAATAATGAACCACAGCGCGACATTAGCAGCTACAATACGTCAACAGATTCAGAGAGAGTTCATGAAGTGTCAAACGAGGAATCTTCTCAAGGATTGCATAGTTGTATTAGGTATGTGGCAATTGCCGGAATTTCGCACTGTATAAATTCGACAACGATGGCCACAGTACCAGCTCGACAAAAAAAGGCAACAAAAATTATAGAAAATTAATTAACTAGGTCCCGTCATTTGACGCATACCACAAATGCGAGGAAGAGCTAGACAGAAAATCGCTGCAGCGGTTACAAAGCGCCAATTATATATACCATATAGGCGCCATATGATATTGATTTCCGATTTTGATGATTTGCGTTATCAAAATTTATTTGGCCAATCTAGCCAAAGGGTTACCTGAGTGCACTACCTCTCACCAATCACTTGGTGCGAGGTCCGTTCTATAAGCTTCTAGTGAGTCACTATCGATGTGTGTGGTCTGACGTTGCCTGCTAAAACACAATTTCCCATCTGCAATCCAAAGCCGGACGCTTCTGGGTGATTGTTTCCTTCAGATGGTCTAATTGCTGACAGTAAAGGTTCAAATTAAGTGTTTGGCCGTAGCTCATAATGGATGTTTCCTTTGATAGCTGGCTTGGAGGCTGGCTCTCTGCCCTTCCATCACGACCATATTTGTTTGACGTTGCTATAAGGGATACACTTTTCGTCACCAGACACTATTTGTTCCAGAAATGGGTCGATTTTGTTACGATTTAGCAACAATTCGTGTATGGAAATTCGATCCATGCAATCGAAATCGCGCTCGCATGATGGTCAGACTCGACAATTTACCTTATTTCATGGACATTTTCGACCATTGGACTTCCATACCGTGGAGCATCTTTTACATAAAAAATTATCGGATTATTGTAAATGTTTGACTGTTACAGTATCAGGACCATAAACACTATCCTTTTTTTCAGCCTATGTGATATAATCGACCGAACCGATGACAGCTAAATGATCAATACATTACAAAAACACACTCCCGTATTAAGCTTCGTTAAAATTTCTCAAAAACTGAGAGATTAGTTTGCGTTCAAACAGACGGACGGATAGATAGACAGACAAACATGGCTAAATCAACTCAGGTCATCATTCGGATCATTTCGGTATATACCATTCCATGTTCATGAAAAGTATTAGTTCATTTACGAATCCTTCTTTTTATACTTCGAAATAACTCCATGGTATTTATATTTAATGAGTTTCGTAAAGGTTTCTAAGCTAAGTTAGAATTTTGTTCCAGAAAAGCACTCAACTTAAGTTAAGTTAGACTGGTTGACTTCTTAAGAAGTCTCACATAGATAATAACCAAAGCCCTGTACTTCTGGCTGTGTCCTTTTAGCGAATTGGAGTTGGCCGTTTGTTCTTTTGCATCTTGCCGATTGAGTTACATCAGCTTATCATCGCCTAGTATGATTAGTCTTTGTCTGCTGAGCGCCACACATATTACGTGTTACACGTTCTTCACAAGTTCCCTGCATTTCCTGCATATATTCTCATCAAACATACTTAATTTGATGGCAGCTGATGCCAACAGGCAATGCTTTACCAAACTAGAAGCCTGTGGGTGAGCATATTAACTGTCGCTTACATTCCGTCAATTACTTCAGAGCCATATGTAAATATATTCAACATTTTGTTCGCTTGAGCTCTTTACTCCAACCGAGCGCCTTTATTGTAGCTGTCAGACGCTTTCTAAGTCATTCTAAGTCAGACGCGGGATAATGTAGTAAATTCTAGTCCTTAAGGTCAACGCTATATTACTGTGCCCGTGCGTTCCGTTTCTGAGTTGATTTGAGGCATGTAGCCTCGAGGTATCTAGGGGTGCTCTGTTTTTGGTAAAAGCTTCGCCGGTTTGTTGTCGATGGTAGTGAAGCACTCAAATGAAATTCAATTGCCTCGTACCAAGGCATGAGTTATTTCCATATAAGAGACTTGAACCGAAAATTCTACGAAAAAATATTTACCGGATATTCGGGGAAACGCTCGCAAATTGCCACGGATAAGATTAAATATTCAGCTTTATAACATCTGAAGCGATTCTCGGTCGAAGTCGCCTTCGAATTTATGGTGTGCGTGTTGATGTTTTTCCAACTATAGGCGGGACCTCCGAACGGCTGACGAAATTTTTTGAGGAGCTTTTTGCTTCATGTCAGATATACACTCCTATGAGTGGCACACTCTAGCGAGGTTCGACGGCAATTAAATTTATCTAGCCGCCAGGACTAAGTATTAAAAAATAAAAAATAAAATGTCATACCTATACATATATAAAATTAACTGAGCTTCACACTTATCGGTTGCTGGGATATACTTGTACTTATACATACATATGTATCTAAATATGTATGTATGGTAGGACCTTCCATTGAATAGATAGTACTACAGGTGTGCACTGAATGATGTTTTGGGGGTAGTTTTAAATGTTTTATTTTGTCTACAAATGTGGAACACACACACACATGTTGAAGAGGAAGAGCCAATAAGTACTTATGGTCTTTTTATAGCCGGCTGTTCAATTTTTCATGTTTTTGTTGCTAGTATTTTTTCTGCAATCTTTGCTCGTTTCATTAAGTTTTGCTCTGATAAATAAGTAACCACCTACCCTAGTCATCCCCACGAAAGAAAAGATGGAAGTGACGTGGGAGCCGAGTTGCGATTGGGATTTCTGATTGTTTGAAATTAGGAACCAAGGAGTCATCTTCTCTGAAACCTCGTTTGGTATCTAGCGGATGGGAGAAGTTCTTTCCGGGGATACCAAATTCAGATATAGTGGGGTAGACGCAGCAGTTTTTCACACAGTACGTTCGATGCGATATTAAGTCGGCCCCGATTGCCAGCTTTTCAAGCTCAAGCATTTCGGCCTCTTTCTTTTTTTTGTCTGTTCATGCGTCTTGCTTCCCTCTTCAGGTATCTATCCCATCTTGTATGTGTAGTGATCGAATGCAACGTTCCGAAACAGCCAGCTCGTTTTCTTTCAATTCTCAACGTACCAGCAGTTTTTGCGACCTTTTGATTTGTTTCCAGCTGTACGTAGGGAGCACAGTTCTCTTATACCGAGTTGCTTATAAGAATTCTCAGAGAGGAGAAGTGCAAGTTGAATAAAAATAATTGTTCGGATGTCTGTTGTGATTTGCAGCTTTTCGTAGATTTCGTAGATCACTGAAGTTGGTGCGTATCTTTGCTGGTACAAGATATTTGAAAAACTTCGTTTTCTTCGGATTGTGGCGAGAAGTTCGTCCACCGGGGTGAATGTCAGGACTCGGCGATGGAGTCTTTCTTACAGCACGAATCCGAAACGCGTGCCTTTATATAGCCGCTGCAGTAAATCTCGTGTCTATCATTGGACCACCCATTGCACCTCTTGGGTGGCGGTGATGTCAAGCTTTATTCTTAGGAGTGAATGAATGAGCTGGGCAACAGCCTACTCCCAATTAAGAGATCAGACATTCCAAGTGCACACATTTATATAGCGAGCCGCTTTCTTCAAGACCAGTGCCGGCTCGGAATCTGGGGAACAGTTACTGCAATTTGACTTCATTGAATCTTTAAAGCTAACAAGTGAAAGTGCAGCCGAAGGCCCGAATGCGTCTATTTCTCGATGTTCTCAAGAGCTGACACTTTCTTTTGGCGTATTTTCCACTTTGACTTACACCTACATGTATCCATATAAAATACTGCTCACACAATAACTGAAGCTGATCATTCATAGCGCCGTACATATGTATGTACATTGGGTAATTGAACAACAAGCAGAGAACGTCGATTTTTCGAACAAAACTTTCTTCAGCGACGAGGAACATTTCTCACTCGAGGGATACATAAATAAACAAATTTGTCGGCTGCGAGGCTCCAAGAATCCTCAAATGATTAAAGAGAGATAATTTCATCCGAAAAAACGTACTGTCTGGTTAGCTCCTTGGTCTGGAGGTGTGATTGGACCTTACTTCTTTGAAAAAATACAACGTCGAAACTGTCACTCTCAATTCCGACTTTTTGGTCTGCAATTGAAGAATGGGACTTGGACTACATATACATATACATATGTGGTTCCAACAAGATGATATCACATGCCACACAACACGATCTCTCGTCTTGGCGTAGTCAATTGGCCAGCGATTCGTTCGATTTAATACCGCTGGACTTTTTTTTCGTGGGGCTACGTGAAATACCTTGTTTATGCGGATAAACCTTTAACTATTGACCGTTTGAAAACCAATATTCGTTGGCCAAAAAGTGGTGGAAAATTATCTAAAATGGATCGAAGTTTGCAAATAGTATGCGAGCCGTCGAAAGCCTGAGCCAAGGACTTGATAAGCTAATATATAGGAACAAACCGAATTGATTGCGTTTTCATCATAGCACATCAGCTTCAAATGTTGCCAAAAGAAGCAGCTTGTGCAGATATACGAACTAGTAATAACTGTTATAAAGCTCCCGTGCAAATGAGTATTCGACCATTTCTTATTGTCATCCCGTGAAATATGGTGAATGCTATATATCGACCAATTTGTTCGAGATGTGGTGACAAGGATTCGTGGTGAAATAATCTTTTAATATCTCGTAATTATTTTTGGAAGTTACCATATTATCTTTACGTTATACGTTCCTTTAATACGATATTATCTTTATATATATACGTTCTCTGCAAAATACGATATTGTTATGGGATTATACGCTTTTTCAATGTAGATAAAAATTTAAATGAAACTGGAATTACAACCGGATATCACTTTTGAATGAAAAAAGCTTCTGTACAAAACAAATGGGTGGGTGACGCAGAGAATCTAATAATTCTTATAGATTCTCTGCTGAACGGTTGAAGCACTGGAATAAAATTACCGCTTGTTTAATCGTGAATTTTAAAATTTTCCTTTTATATTTTCTAAATTTGAAATTTGTGAATTATGACTAGGCGCTTTTCGAAATTATACAGTTATTAATTTCAGAATCTTCGAAATAATTTATTCATAATATGTACTGGTACATACATACATATTTACGTACTAAATGTGGTATATAAATTCATAATTATATTATATGCAATAATTCACTCTATAACTAATAATTAAATTTAAATAGCTTAACTTAGCTCCTAAGATTTCATGAATAAATGCGTTATATATCGGCGCAGGTTGATAATGACTCCTCCTATATACCGTTACGGTCTTCAGGGCGTGTCTCACTGTAAAATCCCAGATTCATGGTAGGCACTAATTGGCTATAGAAAGACATATCGGACGCAGTCGGCCGTTGCTGATTGCTGGATAAATCCTTTGGTGCCATTGAAGGTTGAATTGGTGGCGGTCCAACTACACCGGATGGTGTTGTGACTAAATTGAGAGCACCGGCAGTATTAGGTCCGCCTGCTAAGCCCAAAATATTAGTTGTAGGCGCATTTGTTAATCCTGCCGCAGCACTGATAGCAGCCTGCGTAGCTATTGCCGCATTCTGTTGTAATTCATGCATTTTCATGTGTCTTTCATACTCATCGTGTTTGGAGAATAGTGTACGACAGATATCACAAGGATATTGCGGCGCATGGAATTCCAATTCATGACGGGCGAGTTTCTCGCGTCGATTAAAACCTTTACCGCATTGCTTGCATGTGAACAGTGTATCTAGATGCAGTGCTTGATGTCGTTGTAGGTCACGTTCGCGAGTGAAGGATTTCTGACAAATAGTGCAAGTGAATGAGCGCGAGTGAGATGATTTGTGGGACGTCGGCTTCGGAGGTCGTTGTTGAAGCTGCGCCGCTAATATACTATGCTGGCGATATTGGTCCTGCGATGGTGAAGATTGTGCCACCTCCGAGTCACCATATGGATTCACTGCAACAACCATGTTCTCTGTTTGCACTGCAGCACTACCATCATCAGCTCTTACACTACTTCCATTGCTTTGATTAAGTGAAAATTGCGTATCTTGACGATGTTGTGTTTGTTCATGTATATGAAGTTTATCTTTACGGGTGAAAGTACTTGGACAACGACTGCACTGAAACGTCTTGGAATTTGTATGTGAACGTATGTGACGCATTAGCTCCGGGGCACTGGAGAAAGAACGTGGACAACGAGTGCACACATGCGGCTTAACACTACTGTGTATGCGTATATGTTTTGTCAGGTTGGTATTACGTGAGAAACTCTTAGCACAAACTGGACATGAAAACGGTCGAACCCCAGTATGCACAATTGTATGCTTCTTTAAATCCGAACGACGACAGAAGCCTTTCTTGCAGAAAGCACATACGTATGGTCTTTCTGGATCATGCAATTCCTTGATATGATATATTAAGTTTTGACGACTTGATGTACGTTGTGAACAGAAGCTACAAACGTAGGGTGCTGCACTGTCATGTTGTGACTCGTGTTCTTGGCAATCCACTTGCGTAGTAAACGCCATATCACAATACTGACAAAGATATGTATTTTTAATTATTACTTCACCACCAATAAATGAATCGTTGCCGGGTACAGCAAATGAAGAAGAGGTATCATGCGACGGCTGTGAGTTTTCTATGTTATTCAAAACATCCAAAGGTGTGGGCAATGTTGACATTGCATGCGGGTTCTCCCTTTCATTCCCCGGTTTATGTGTTGAATTCGAAACTGAATTAGGTACCGGCGGTATTGATGACATTTGCTCATCAGCCTCGGAATCCGACTCCATAGAAAATTCATCTTCTGAGCTTTCGTAATCTTGATTGGGGTCAATTTCAGTAATAATGCAGTCATCTTCAGGCTCAAAATCGCCAGGATTACCATTAAGGCCTGGTCGTTGATCTGCACTAGTTCTAGTTATGCTACTTTGCTCTAACCAACGCTGCAACTCAGTCTCGCATCTCTGCACATTTTCCCTAAAATCAGCAAATGCTTCTATTGTGGCAAAACAACGTTGGCATATGCTACTCGGTAGCGCTGATGATTGTCGAAACTGCAGAGAGAAAGACTTTGTTATATCATTGTAAACTACAATGACATTCACTTTGCTCACCTTTACGCCTAACAAATCAAACAAACGGTCTACCATCGGTATTTTATTTTCCGCCACTTCATTTTCAGGCGCATCCACTACAGCTGTCTGCGTAGATTCCTCCTCAAATATATTTACAATAGATTTATCATGGCGCAAGCAAAGGCGGCAAAGACGAGTGCCACTGTCCACAGCTGAAGGCTCTGCTGGCGCAGCAACGACTTCGAGATCTACCATAGCCTGTGTATTTTCTATTTAGTAACCGTTTTTATTTCACAACACTTTTTCTAAGTCACCAATTAAAGTTCTTCTCTGTATTTCTTTTAAATCGTACGCTACTCAGTTTATCCTCACACAATTTCTTGTCGACAGTAAATAGTAATAAATGAAACAAACGCGTCGCTTAAGTGGGCAAATATTACGCGAAAAAAATAAATTACGACAGGGTTGTTAGCAAGCGCAGGGTTGTATTTGGACATGGCCAGCTTGTTTTTACACTGCGACTGTACTTATGTATTTCCATAGCATGCATAATTAAAATTAATTAGAACTAGTATTTCATGTGTAACGATCCTTCGTATATAAGTAAGAGTTTGTCCATAAAAATGCAATGTCACTTGGAAGGTTCGTACAAAATATTTAAACGGCTGAATGACGTGATGCATTACATTCAGACCATTGGCGGTATTTATAGTATTTATAAAACCAGACATAGGTGGAGGTTGTGAAAATACGATTGCCATATAATCAACACATTTTTCATTGTTCGCTATCGGTAGCATTCCATGGCAAAATGCGAGCAATAATTGGGTATATACGAGTGGAGGTGGATATCCCAGCAGTTAGTAGCAACACCGGTGTAAGGTGAAGTTATTAAACTGTTTAAAAAGTGTGGGTTTGCAAGCGAGTTTTATTTTACAGTAAATAGTTCTGTGGTAGTTAATTTATAAAAACCGTTACAATACTGTGGTAAAAATGCAAGCACGAATATCGAATGAAATGGGGAGACTAATAACTACAGCATGTTCCAGAGCGCGTCTATCGAGAGTTCGTTACCGAGATTTCCGAAAGAAAATCTTTTAGAAGACACATGCGAGGAATCTGTAGTTATATAAGGGCGAATTGTTAATTGTGTACAGAGCTCGTTAGTGTGTTTAAAGTAGAATAAACTGTATATTAATAGAGAGCTATATAGGTAATAAACTGTGTGTTTCCAATAAAGAAGCTGAAAAACAAATCTTAGGACTTTAATTTAATAATCCAGTCATCGAACTCAACGAATTTGAGAAATCATAGAGCCAAAATCGTTACAATACATTTTTTGGTACAATCCTAATTAATTTTCGCTATTTTTTACGCTCTAAAAATGTTAAATAGGTCAAATCTACCGGACATCCTATTCGCAACTCTGGGTGCTAACGGACAACAGGGGCCGCTATTAAATGTTTTATGGCACAATAATTTTGAAGAAAAAGACATTTCCCGCTAACCACCGGAAATGTGTGTATAGTGTTTAGTGCAAAATAAAATCAAAGAAAATTCAACGGTGGAGCCGTGTGTGGTCTGCAATCGTTCCTGGAACACATATCCCGCAACGTGATAAATACTTGTACGTAATTTGTAAAACGCTTAGTAAGTATACATATAAATATGGATTAGAGTTTCCACACAGAACAGTTGCACGCCCATTCACATCATGCCGTTTGCGGGAAGGAATGCAGCAACGGTAAATAAGTTAATTATATATACATACACATATGAAGTTATCGCATCTGAGCTCATTTTGCAAACGTTTACAATTCTTCCGTTTTGCAGCTGATATAGCACAATAGTGGGCGCGTGTATCCACCACAGTTATCTATCCATCATATCAAGAAAGAAAAAGAAAACGAAAAAAGAAAGACAATGCCAATGAAAAGCGATCGACGGTTGAACGATAAGTGTCTGTAGAGCAAGTGGTCACAAGTGATGCAATTAAATGCCACGCACGTTGTATAGCGAGCAACCTTTTAAGGATATTCAATTATAATTCGATTAAAATGCTTCACACATGATCATGATTATGGAGCAAACAGGTAGCGATGACGTCTATTAAATGGCAGGAGGCATCACAAGAAATCGATGCATCAGCTGAGGCATCCTGCTGTGACACATCGCTATGTGCCAATATATGTACATGGATGGATGATGGTGTAGCATGAACAAGAGCATACGCACATATTTGCAAAATATCCATTTGTAGCAGAGTGTGTGTGTGTACACATACATACATATGTATGTATGTATACATTTAAAATAGTGCTTTAATGTTGTCACTTGAAATCAAACCATAAATGATGGTTGTCCATGACATGCTGTATCAGTGCAATGAACGAATTGAATTGAATTGACGAATTTCCCATCAAATAAATACACATACACATACATACATATAAATGTGTAAAGTGCAGATGATGGTTAGCGCGTGTGTGTTAATGCGTTCGAAAGTGTGCATATTTGAAGAAGTAATTAATATCGAACTTTTATTGATACTCAACGCACGATTGCACTGACAACTTTATCTCGCAAAATATTGCAAAAAAATATGTACATATGTGCATATATTAAAAAATGAGTCGAGAAATAATCAATGAAGAACATGACGCGGAAACAGTTAATTGCTGGTAAGTGAAATAATTTTATAATAAATAATTAATAAAATAACTCCACTTCGAGTTTAACTTTCCAAGCTGATAGAGTGGACCCCACCATAGTACCATAGTACTGCCTAGTTGTTTTTATTTTGCACTTGCATAGCAGTGGCTTATGTACGGCTGAATGTTCACTACGCGGAGACTGGAAAACTTTCGCCTGTTAGGTCCTCACACTCTCTGCCAAAGTGCTTCGGAAGCTTTGTGTCCTGCTAACCCTACTTTAAAAAGTCCTAAAAAAAATCTTAACATTCTAGTGGATTAATGTATCTCGCTGGCGAAATGAGTTCTACAACTGTACTCTAGGTTCTTCTTTTCTTCTCATTAATTGTTGTTGTTGCTGTATCCGCAGAAATATTCCCCAAAGTAGTTTTTGGTGAATGTTGCGGCGGTGACAGTAATTGGCCGGATCGTTCCGGTATAAAGCCGACGACTGTCGCGACAACTATTGGATTTTAGTCGACAGGCGTGTTTTACCGCGGGTAAATTCTTGAACTCCTGACTTGCACGAGTTGTCTTATTAATTGTCGTAGGACCCGCTTACGCGACTATAACCGAGTCAACAAAAGCGGAGATCTTCCTCTTTCTCTACTTCCATAAATGAGTACTGTGTTTAATATTTACAAAACTGGAGAACTTCGCTCACTCCTACTCAGCACAGATGATGCTATCTCTTATTTTCCTAAACTATGTCAATGCTGTCATATACTTTGGACAGTTCATCAATGCACAAATGTCCATAAATAATTCGCCAGACCTTTCTCCCGAAAAATCCTTCGGATGTTGTGCCTTCGCACCATACAGCAGAACTGGAATACTTGTAGAGTTTGGTCTTTATTCGGTCTTTATTCATCAAGTGTCGTCATATACTTTGTACATCTCAACAATGCACAAATGTCTATAAATAGTTCGCAAGACCTTTCCCTCGAAAACTCCTAGCGTCGGCTCTTTAGATGTTGTCCGTGTCGTCCATGCCTTCGCATCATACAGCAGTTCGTCGAGAGAGGATTTCATTTTTCAATTGTCTACTCAGTCCAAAATATCACCTAATGGATTTCGAGGGAGATGAAATTATCTACAACTTCAACGTTATGACTGTCAATAAAAGAGCTGACTGGTTGCCTCATCAAAGGAGATATTTTAACTTATCCAAACCCATTCCCCATACCCAGAACCAGCACGGCATCCCATTAATGTTAGATAACTGAATTCTTTGAAATATCTCATAAACCATGCTTCTCTGCATTTTCATCTATGGAAACCACAAGTGGTGTTAAAGGGTGGTTAAATTGTAAGGGCCGATGTTGAATGTGAACCACACCTAAACGCCAAGTTTTTTTCCGAATTTAATTTGACATTTCTCTATTTCAGACTTACTCAATTTGAACCATGGAGAGATACACAATCCAACAACGTGTTAAAGTTATCCAGACTTATTATGAAAATTTTCGAAGAAAATCATCTTCAGTGATGAGGCACATTTTCACCTCAGTGGATTCGTCAATAAACAGAATTGCCGCATTTGGGCGAATGAGAATCCAAGAGTGATTGTCGAAAAACCAATGCACCCACAAAGAGTGACTGTTTGGTGCGGTTTATGGGCTGGCGGCATCATCGGGCCGTATTTTTTCCAAAATGAGGCCGGTCAGGCAGTTACTGTGAATGGTGTTCGCTATCGTGAGATGATAACGAATTTTTTATGGCCACAATTGGAAGATATGGATGTGAACGATATGTGGTTTCAGCAGGACGGTGCCACTTGCCACACAGCTAACGAAACAATGGCTCTTTTGCGCAACAAATTCAATGGCCGTGTTATCTCACGTAATGGCGATGTCAATTGGCCCCCAAGATCATGTGATTTGACACCGTTGGACTTTTTTCTCTGGGGTTATTTGAAAGAAAAGGTGTACGTCGATAAGCCAGCAACAATTCAAGAGCTAAAGGATGAGATAATTCGGCACATTAACGGCATAGAAACTCCATTATGCCTCAGCGTCATCGAAAATTTGGACCATCGTATGGAGGTGTGCCGCCTAGGTCGCGGCGCTCATTTGGCCGATATTTTGTTACATACATAATTGAGTAATACCAATATATCATAATAAAATAAAATTTCAATAATTTCCTAAATAGTTTGTGTTTTATTCAAAATCAACATCGGCCCTTGAAAATTTAACCACCCTTTAGTTAAGAGTGCATTATTCTTATGACCTCACGTAGGGCGAATCGACTTTGCCTGAAGAATCACAGTAGCTGTTCTTTATTAATTGAAGAAGAGGTGTTTTTTTATTGTAACTGCAAAGCATTCCCTGGGGTAAGCAGCAAACCACAGTGACTATTTTTGGTCGAATAAAAATTCGTGTTCTTCCAATATAAACATCTGACGACCGATTTACCGAAGCTTCTCGTCTTATTACTTACGAGCGAAAAATGGGTGAATAGGTTTGACTTTCGGGCTCGCAGTAATCCATGTAAGATTAGTGAAGTTGCTTCCACTCGCAGTTCTCGCTAAAATTAGTTCATGTTTGATCTGCAGGCGGTTCAATATTCTAGGAGAGCGAGCTTTAACTAAGCCTGGCCTGTTGTTTAAAACTGAAATCGACCATTTGTTGTTGGTATTTAACTGGCCTCAGGCATTCCTTCGAGCTGTGTTCAGAAATTACTTCTAAGTCTAACACGATCCTGTGGGGTCAGGGAAGTTGCTTCCACTCGTAAGGTTTTAACATCCGCTAGTACAGATTCGTGTTTTACCTGTTTGCTGTTGAGTATTCTAAGAGAGCACACTTAAACGCCCAAATTAACAGTTTTTTCAGGTGTTTAACAGCTCTTAACCATTCCATCGATCTACGTTCAGGAACTACTTTTATATAAAAACAAGCATGTGAATGAATCAGTTTCCTTTATTCAATTCTTCCATTTAATAGCTTTATGAAAGCTCAAAAGTTCAATCTCCCCCAACAAAACTTCCATGTAACGCACCTGAACATAATCTCGGTGGTGTTTTTCCTCAGTTTATTGCAATTTATGCATTTTGGTCATATGTACTCACCAGCTGCACCATGGCTGGTGGCTCGTCGGCTTTTGCTCTTTCGCAGGTTGATTGCAAACCTTGGGCTAACGAGCTGCACATTCAGTTCGGATCGGCGCGATCGTACGCACGCATTCGCTACATCAACTTCGCAAGGAGTTTTCATTTGCTTATTTATTTATTCGTGAGCATATAATGTGTGTTCGCGATACGTAATTGTTCACTCTGTGCTTTGTTTACAATTCACAGTTTAGTTGTTGATACTGCTGAGCGGTTTCTTGTTGGTCGCGTGGTCTTTTCTGACACTGATTTATAAGCAACAATCATATAAACATACATTAATACAAATGTACGCGTATTTAGTAAATTTATCTGTGCCGTGCCACCGATTTGTTTCAAAAAAACGCGTTGACATTGGTTGTAATTAAATGGTGGTAATAATGTGTTGCTGATAAGAGTGGAGAAAAAGGTGAAAAGTTCCGCCAAAGTCTATATTAAAATATAGTATTCTGGTATGACATAAGCTTAAAGATATTAATCAAGTGTTCATACATACATACATATGTGAAATATACGAGTAAATAGTGCTAAAGAAATTAAGAAATGTTAAGAATGTGAAATAAGCGGTTTTAAAGTGCAAGTTTTTTTCGGTGTTTTGGCATTTTTACCTTAAAGATTTCGGAAAAAAATATGGAAAGAAGAAAAGGGTAACAACTGAACTATGTTGTGGACAATTTGCAAACTACACTTAAACGACTCCTTCGAACCAGTTTATATTAGGTTAAATTCGGTTGTGTCGGCTACCGGTCTATAACATCGGTTACATCGATTAGGCCTGAATAATATGAAAACACTCTAGCTTTAAAAGTATTTGATGCAGTACGCGTTGGTGGAAGCAGAGGAAGAGGAAGAGGAAGACCTCCACTCCATTGGAATGATCAGGTGGATAGTGACCTGGCCTCACTTGGTATTTCCAGGCTTCGCTATCGAACCATTTCGAATATCTAATGAACTTTATTAGCTCTATGACTTTCACCTCAGCTAACAGCGTTAGACCATCCATCTGAGAGTCTAAAACCTAGCACTGCCCAAAGTAGGATAATCGCATAGGCGTTGTGTGTTTTCTTACAGCGTCTTCTGCATCTCCTGTAGGTAACACCTAGTCTCTCTGCATGTCGCTCTATCAGAGAGTATCCTAGCACGGCTCCAATTACCATTTGGACATGCTCCATTGTTTTAAGGTTAAAGCATTTCATAATCTTTTCACGTGATATTTTGTGATCCCGTTTTGGCCAGGTTTGCCTGGATTTGCGCTAAATTGTAGTTCCATTCCACTTGAAGGCGGCATGTTTATATGCATGTGAATTCCTTGAGGAGCAGCTTGCAAGGGCAAATTATCCAGACATTTTGATTCTCTAATGAACCTCATTAGATCCATGACTTTAACGTCAGCTATCTTTGTTAGACTATAAGCAGTGGGGTTCCGAAATTCCAAAATCGAGTCCTGCTCAAAACTGAACAGTTGCATAAGAGATGGATGATATTTTCCTCCTCCTCATCTTCCTTGTAGCTTCTGCAGCAATTTCTATAGGGAGCCCCTATTCTTCTCGCGTGTCGTTCTATCAGACAGTGGCCTGTCAAAACTCCTATTACTTTGGACTTTGGCCCCCTCTTTATAAGAAGTACATATCTCGTGATCTCTTCTTATCCCATTTCGGTCAGGTGGGCCAGTATTTGCGGAAGGTGGTAGTTTCATTCCATCTTGACGCGGCTGGTTCATCTTTATGTAAATTGAGAAGCAGTTTACAAGTGGAGAAGAATCTGCTTGGTCGTACTTCGCCTGGTACGTTCATCCGCCTTATAGTTTGCGCTCGATGTGATCAGGAAACCACGTGAGAAACAGTTCTGTTCTGTTCTGTTTGGCTATCTCCTGTAGAGATCGGCGGACAGCCCACCACTAATTTTGAATTTAGTGCAAGCGAGTCCTTTTATTGCTGCCTGACTGTCATTGAAAATGAAGATATTCTTATTTTTAAAATTGGCTCCAATTCGCTTTGCTGAGAAGACACCTCCATGAACTCACCCCTCAAGCTTTGATCCGTCCGTGTATATTTTGAGGCTGTCATTTGGGGTATGGCTATTATCTACCCATTCTTCTACTACTGAAACGGAGATCCATCGGAAAATCCTGGGGTCTTGCCTTACCTATTGCTCTTTTGCATGGACCCTCTATTCGGATATTTTATTAAATTTAAATATTAAATCAGTACTTTAAAGTCGCTGATGTGATTTCCGGCCGGGTTCATCGTCCAATTTATGGTAAGCCAAAATTTTGTATGTATCAACGAATGGAGGGATCTACAGGTTTAAGGCTTTTCCGAACGGTTAATGGGTTATTTTTATGAGCAGTTTTTATTTTATAACAGAAAAACACTCGGAGGAGTTCATTTTACCGTAACTTCTAGCGATAGTTTCGACGTTCCGTCACTCGATTATGATGATTTTCGAATAGCGAATGCCCGCTTAAAGAACAACAGAGGGGCTGGAGCTGATGACTTACCGGCAGAGCTATTCAAATATGGGGATAAAGAGTTGACGAGGTGCATGCATCAGCATACATGCAAATTATGGTCAGGCGAAAGCATGCCTGACAATTGGAAACTGCATTTGTTCCACTATGTCTCACTTTGGTGGAAGCACTGACTACAGTGGGTGGTCGCTTTACATGATATGCAGGAAAACAGGCATGAGACGTTGGAACACCTTTTCTGTCTCTTTCCGGTCTTTCGAGAAAATTTAGGGCATTCGCAGTCAACTAGAACAAAAAGAAGCGACTAAACTAAATGTCTAAGCGCTCTTAAACTTCGCAAAAAGCATTTGAGTCTTACATGACGACTACTACACCCCGCATTAGATTGAAGATATAACTGATACTATCTAAGGCTTACTAGCTACTCAATATAACGTAACTAGTCTGTACTGATCACACAATGTCCCTCTTTTTAGAAGTCAACTTCTAGAAGAATAAAATTGTCGTGACGAGTACGGAACACTAAAGCTCTATGTAATTGTAATGTTATAGGGACTCTCTAATACAAATTGTGATCGCTCCTCGGCTGGAAAAGAGTTTTTTATAAGATTTTTTCCCCAGAATCTGGGTTTATCGTCACTCGTATATCTCTACCTATTTACTCCGAATACTACATTGTACGCAAAGGTGTTATGTAGAGTTTGGACTTCATCGAAACCAGTGCTTTTCTGAATTGGCTTCTAAGACACTTAGAAATTTTAATTTCTTCCTTGCGTTAGTTAAAGTGTCTGGAGGAGAGCATTAGTTAACCTCTCTACATGGTAGGGGTTGGCCATCGGCGGTATATCTATGTTAGACATATTGTGCATTGGCTTTACATAAGTTCCGTAAGACCCATACTATTGTAAAATAGCACTAGTGTGGTGGGCGACATTAAAGGACAAGTGTCAAATTAAACCCTTGGGTCAAGTGCAACGTACTTGTGTATTTAGTATAGCAGCCGCAACGAGGACTGCCCCAACTCTAAATATAATAGATATCATCCCTGACATTAGGCCAATGAACATAGACGTGATGTATGAAGCAGCGCTAACAGCTAGCCGCCTAAATCTTCTACACAGTTGGGCTCAGTCGCCAAATTGTGAAATACATGATGTCGGGTAGAGGCCAACTACTTCTTCTCTAGTAATTGGCGCTTTGTAACCGCTGAAGCGATTTTCGGCCGAGCTCCTCCTCCAATTTGTGGTTTTGCGTCTTGATGTTTTTCCAACAAATGGAGGGACCTACAGTTTATACTAAGCCGCCTCCGAACGGCTGATGGTTTTTTTTACGAGTAGCCTTTTATTTCATGTCCGAAATACACTCGTAGGGGTGGACATACCCTGCCGACATTGTATATTGATGGGACTAAATGGGAGGCAGGCCCAGGAGCATGGTTCTTCTCTGACCACGCCAATAACCAAGGTAGTTTAATGACTAAAACTCTGAGATTGTGGGCAATACTAAAGATGCCAAATGAGCAACTGCTTTAATGGCAAAATATATCAGGCTTCTGGTAGACAGTCAAGCGGTAATTAAGGTAATAAAGTATGTAGAAGGTAATGGAAAGGCGAATAAGTTAATTCACGCTGTCACTAATAATTTCCTCAGACCCTTCAGCGCCTGTTTACAATAGTGGACCTCCGATTAACGCTAAAAGTCTTGGAACTCTTCCCACGTTGAACGTACCACTAAATTATTGTATGACAGTGTGGATAGTAGAAAAAGAGTACTTAGCATTCTTATGGGTGCATTAACGGAGCCTCTACAACTGAGATATCATTTCCATAAGCTAGGTAAAGTGGAATCGGCTGTGTGCAGCAGATGAGGAAATGCTGGATCGATGCCTCCACGATTCTCCCAGTGTCAACTTCACAGAGGCATGCATGACTGGAGGAAACTTGAACAATTTATAAAAGCGAGCGAACTTCCCGCAAATGCTTAGGCGGGCTACACGGGGGAGCATAATGAGTCTGCTCAGTTGCTTAGGTGCTGTCGCTTGCTGTCGGCCTCCAAGAAACTAATCTAACCTTACCACACTTTCAAAAGGGATTTTGGTATAAAATGTCTTCGTCTCTTACCGCAAATCAACTTATCAATTTATACCTATAGCAAAATATTTGCATTTTTCCCTACATACAAACATACTTAATAATATGTGCAAATCCTCGAGTATCGCCAAGTTTTGCGTCTTAAGTGCACTGAATGATGAGTGTTTAAAAATTTGTTGAAATGCACCAATTTATTGCGATGACAAGCAACAAACAGCAATGAAAAGTACAAGAAGAGCCGAAGAAAGGGATAAGAAGATAATTTCCACACTTAACCTTCGGCCATACAGTACTGAGTGGACGCTGGCGGCTCATGCAAAGTATAGGAAAATAAAAAATAAATATTTATATATTTCTTTTTTATTTTTTTGCTTCAAACACTCTCCCACTCAACGGCCTGACCGAACGCTTAAGTTAACAAATGACTTTGACAATGGCAATGAGTTGAAGAGCGCTTTGTGGCCGCAGAGATAAACGTTGCGGTGACTCGTTTGCTCGTCGTCGTCGGCGAATTTATCCTGGCGTGCATACACACAGACGAAAATACTTATATACTCATACATATATACATATGTATGTGTCTTGTTTGTAACAGTCATCTATGCGGACGCTTACGGTATGCCATACTCCGTAGCGGCATTAAATCACGCACGCGATATATTGCGCGGTTGAAGTTGGCGTCAAAGCTTGGCGAACTGTTGGTGGAACGCACGCGAATCGCGGCTATAGTGCGGGGCGACACATTTGCCTGCCCAACTGTTGCAGTAGACGTACATACATACGTGTACTATGTAGGGGAATTGCCGAGAATGCCACACGGCCGCCACAGTTCATCAACATGCTTAAGTAACGGTCTGTTTGACGCAATGTGTTGCGGCTGCACAACAGCAGCCAGCAGTGAAATATGCAACAAGCGACATAAAATGAAGGAATAACTAATGAAAAATTGTTTCGAATAAAAACAGTAATGAATAATTTATTGATGTGTTGTGGCATGGTTGATGGGTGAAAGAGTGGTTGGTGGCGGCAAGTTCGGAGTTCGGCATTTAATATAATATTTGGCAATGTGCGCTCGTCGCAAGCAAAAAACTCCGCGCTGTCGTCGCCAACCCGCCAACCCGCTGCGCTTGCGCATTGGTGGTTTTTTGGAAATATTTTAATTTATTTTCGGCGCAACGAAACGAATGAAAAGTACGAAGAGAACGAAAACTGGCTGTGCGCTACCCCTGCTGCCCATGTTGTACAATATTGTTTTACAATCAATATTAAGCAGCGTCTTGCAGCGCGCGGCATGTTGGCGTGCCGCAAATCAAAATCGATGCTACTGTGGTGGTTTGCGTGTTCACTCGGTGCTGCTACTGCAGGCGACTGTTGTCAACAATCGTGTTGTAGCAATATTATTATTGTTGTTGTTGTTGTTGCAATTTTTTCATGGCATTACTACAACATTTCATGATTATTGATAAGCGCCCGAGCGCAAGAACAAGAATATGTTGTGCATGCAAGGCGGCAGCGATCGTGTGTAATTCCGCAACAAATGCTATTTTTAATTTCTGTCGTGAGAAGACCTGCCGGCGGGCGGGTTGTGCTGAGCTGAGGTGAGCTGAGCTGAGCTGAGAGAAAAACTCAATTTGCCTGCTGTCAACACACGCACAACGTGTTGACATGGAAAGTGGGCCAGCATTAATTCCAAGCAGTATTTGTCGGCGGCAATGAAATTGAGTTGTGGGAATTGACAGCAAAACAGCAAGAGCAACAAGAAGAAGCAAATAAATGAATACAAAAACTCTCAGGGATTAACGAATTTGCCAAAACGTCAAGCGGATATCTTTTTATCTACGAATATTATATTTTTTTTTCGTTACTACTCTTCCTTCAGTTGCCGCGGAGCAAATTACGTTTGCTGGTGATTTATGTATGCATGGTATATAAGTATATATGTACTTATATGCGTATATTTGTTTTTGTATTTTATTGTATTTAAATTCAAATTCTAAACAACCTCGGTAACAGATACCTAACCGCACCCACTTTAACTATGCGCTTCACTTACTCACAGCTTAGGTCATCCTGTCTGTCTCTATGTCTGTCTGTTGGTTCGCAGGTCCATCCGCTGGCTTGCCTGTGTGGTTGGTTGGCTTGCCTGAGAATTGCGCTTCGCCTCTGTGTACTTGTAGGCTTTAAAAAACTTCATGGTCAAGCGCTTTGCGGAATCACCTACACACAAACACATGTACAATATTTTACGTATACGTACATAGGTACATACATAAGTGTTTTGCAGGGATTACCTTGAGGCTATTAGCGATTTAGAGGCGATTAATCAAAGTGCCGATCTGAGTAAAATACAAAGTGAGGCATAATATACACCGTTAAAAAAATAATATGAAAACATAAAATTACTTAAAGAGAGTGTAAAAATTTTTTAATACAAGATTTTAATTTGTTCAAAAAATTTATTTCATTTTTGATCACTGATATTAATTTTTTAAAAATAAAAAATTTTAACAAAAAGCCAATTTTTAATAATTATATATGTATGTGTGTTTTTGGTAAAATTTTATATTATTTTGTTTTTATTGATTTTTTCTCTTCGAAAATCAATTTTTTTGTTGTTCTTATTTTCTTGATTAATAATAATCATTATTTCATATAATTAATGTTTTTTCGTTAAGAAATCAAAATTTGAAATTATTTTATCGTACTATATTTAATTTTTTAATAAAAACTGTAATTGATAATTTTCTTGAAAAAAAAAACAAAATTATTATAATTTTTTTAATATTGTAAATTTTGTTTTTTTGGTTACTTGTTATCATTTTTCTTTCAAAACTAAAAATAAATAAATTTTTAAATAATTATATTTGACGAGAAAACTAAAAATTGGTTTTAATTTTAATACTTTGTTCAAAGGTAATATTTTTTTGAAATTCATTATTTTTAATTTTTTTTATAAGAAATTTTATATTTTTTTGAGCTATGCTTTTCTATTAAAAATAAAGTAATATTAATAATATTTTTGACATAAAAATAATATTTTTAATTATTTTTATTTTCTGTGAAACAAAATAAAATTTTTTCTAGCTATTTATTTCTATTAAGGGGTTAGGGGTAGTCAGAGGCACGAAAAAATGAAAATTTTCAGTATTTGTTTTTGCTATTAAATAATTTTATTTTACAAAAGTAGTGATATGGTATTATTAAACAATGTTTTGACTTGAAGTCACGAAAATTTCAAAAAAAAAAAAAATTTATTTCCGAAGTCTGTGTTAACCCAGTTCCAAAAAAAGGTACTTGCGGTGACAATCATAAGTCCTTGGAGATTCATCTGAAATCAATCGGATAAAAAAAATTAGTTTTATAAATAAATAATCCTGGACCTGATCCAAAGATTTTTTTTTTCAAAAATTAACAAAATGGCGGCCTCAGGAAATTTTTGTCTAGATTTTTGGGAAAAAATCAACAGTTAATTGGTCTTAAAAAATCGAAAAAAAAATTTTCAGGCCCGAGTTTATTATGTATTCTAAAAGTTGTGTAAATTTCATTAAAATCAACTGAGCGGTTTTCGAGTTACAGTTGTCATCAGTTCAAAAAACATAGTTTTGAGAAAAACGCGTTTAAAGTTTCACACAGCGCTTTGAAAGGCCCGAGCTCTCTTTGTTATTTGTCGAATAACTTAAAAACGAATTATCGGATTAGCTTGAAATTTTCAGAGATTATTTTTAAGATATTATACTTAACGAAAATGCAAAAAATGAAAATTCTGACTACCCCTAACCCCTTAAAAACTAAAATTTAATTAAATTTATTAAACATTCTTTTCCTATGAATTAAATTTATTATTACTTTTTTTTAAATCAAAAAAAATTTTTTTTATTTAAAAAAACAAAGTTTAATTCAATTTTGAATTAATTTTTAATACTTGTATATTTTTTCTATTTTAAATATTATTAATTTTTTTAAGCAAAATAAAATTTCTTCTAAGCTAACTATTTTCTATTTAAAAATTAAATTTAATTAACTTAGCTTAAATATTTACTTTAAAAAAATGCTCTTAGTTCTAATTTCTTTTCTCTATTCAAAAATAAAGTTTAACTAAATTTTGAAAGGATTTTTAATATGATCTACAAAAATATAAAAAAATTATATTTTCCTAGTTGTTATTTTTTTTTAGCAAAATAAATTTTTTTTGCTTTAAAAAGTTGAATTTAATTAAAATTTTAAAGTAGTTTTAATATTTTATTAAAAAATTATATGAAGTTTGCTCGAAAAAACTATATTTTTCAGTTATTGAACAAAATATGTATTTATTATTATTGTTGTTGTTGTTGAAGCTGCTTGGCAACCCCGTCTAGAAGCCAGCGAGGCTAGTCTAAGTCATCTAACGAGAGGTCCAGGAAGCGGGCTGCTTTAAAGAACTCGAACCAGATGAGTTGGATTTAGGGGAGGGGGTTAATGCTATCCGTGGTCCCATTGCATGCAGGAAATACGTTGGATATGTTGGGGTCAAGTCCGAGTAGCTAGGAATTAACTCTACAAGAATATCCAGATAGCTTGAGCTATTGGCCTACAAAGGGTAGTGTTTTGACTTTGAGAACGCTATTCACAGGAAAATAGTCCATGAACGTGTTAACAAACTATCGGGGAATGAAGTTTAGAGCCTGTCAGTAATCCATTCTGTCTAACGGTTTTTGTTTAAATTGTTGTCTGGAATCGCTGTAGTTGAGTACTTCCTTATTGATGTGCCAAGGTAGAGTTCCGGCGTCAATTATGTGTCTGCTGGGATAATATTGCTTGCTCAGGAAAACATTATGCTTTTTAAGTGGAATCATAGATGTTTCCATGTGTAAGTGATGTGTGAGTGATATCAGTAGGTTACGGAGTTCATAGTCCGTCTCTTCAACTCTGGCGGTAATTAGGAATCCTCCGATAGCAGTGCTGACTGTTTGACGTGACCAAAGGCTTTTGACAAATATAGTGCTACTAGGTCAGTTCGCGCACAGGGACGGTTTTGGTTAAGGCCATGAACTACCTGGGTATATGGTGTTAAGTGCAAGTGTGTGTACTTTATGGAAGCCATATTGATGTGTTGTCAGGGTCAGCTGGTGTGTGATAGACGGGAGCAGCTACTGGAGAATGGAGAGGTATCGGCCGATGAAACTCTATTTTCGCTAGTTTCTCCGGGTTTTCCAAACCACTCCACACAGTTTACACATATCGAGTATTACTAGAGTGGTTAAAGTAAAGTTGTGAGCCATGGTGAGATAATCTGCTACCGCTGGACCCATATCTTTTAGCATCAGCATGGTGACTCTCTTGTAATTGAGATAGTTAAATTGGGCTAAGATTCAAACTTCTTTCTCTTCATCTGGATTATCATAAACATCGCTTAAGTTATTATATCCGAATGAACAATTCATCCTGGTAGGTCACTGTTGTTGGTGTTGATGCAAGTTTCTAAACAGACCAAATTACCTATAATATATCCAGATTCGCATCTGGACGTCTTGGTTTAAGAATACTAAATCACCCTCTGGTAGATGATATCTGATTTTAGCTTTGAGGTTCAAATCAGTATTACCAGATACAACACAAGAGAAGCATCATAGTGAACACGCTGATACGGCATTTGGTAAGATGTAGAGCCTAAAACTGTCGATTGGATTTATACTGTGGTAGTTAGTTCCATTTTATTCTACGGGGTTACTGTCTGATGGCCAGCACACAGGAGAAACCTGACCAGCACTTCTGGAGCGAAATGCCCGGCGTTCAGCATCCAGCAGCTATTCTTACTACGGTAGCGCTACTGCCGACTTCTATAAAAGCCCTGAAACTCTTCTCAAATTTCTTCCTCTACAACACAATTAGCCTGAACGCTGTTCCAGGACACGCTCAGATATTGTCTTTCGCACAAATTCCAGCTGAGGTAGACTACGCTATTTCCAATTGTTGTTTTGACAACCCTATCCCACATGAAAACCGGACAGGAACGAATGGGAAAATACAAATGATCTGAACCAGAGTGACACAACTTTCTTCACGGATGGTTCATCTAGTTTTAAAAGAGTAAGCTGTGGAATTCGTTGTCGGAATTCTTCAACGCCTCCGAACGACTGATGCATTTTTTTTTGAGAAGATTTTATTTCATATCGGAAATAGGTTCGAAGGAGTTGACATTATCTTTCGACGGGTGATCGCGTTAATTATCCGGATAGTAGTACCCGGGTCCAGTGACCAAGTTCTTCAAGTCCACTTTTATAATTACTATAAACGAAATTCACGAGTAGAGTTATACCAATAGTCAATCTCTTCTCCACAAGAAACCAGGATAAGAATGAATGAGAAAATACAAATGCTCTGGATCAGAGTAACATACCCATCTTCACGGATGGTTCATCTAGTTTTGAAAGGGTATGATTTCTTTTAGAAGGAGGTATGAGATATGATTTCTTTTTCGGAGGAGTTGACATTACCTTTCTAAATGGTCCGGTCTGCCCGGGACCCACGAATATAACTCTCCGGATAGTTACACCCGGGTCCACTTTTATAATTACAATAAACGAAATTCATTGCGGAGGGATACCAATATATATAATTATACAATTGGCGCTTTGTAACAGCTGAAGGGATTTTCGGTTGAGCTCCTCTTCTAATTTTTGATATGCGTCTTGATGTTTTTCCAACAAATGGAGGGACCTATAGTTTATAATAAGCCGCCCCCGAACAGTTGACAGTTTTCTCTTGAGGAGCTTTATTTCATGTCAGAAATACACTCGGAGGGGTTGAAATTCCCGGCCGAGGGGCGACCGCAATTAGAAAATTTAGCTCAATTTCTTATTTAAATTAATTTTCTATAACTTTTTGGATATTAGTACGACACCAGGATTTGAACCCGAGGTATACCAATAATATAGGTTATTTAAGCTTTCATTTAGTGTCTAATCAGTTGACATTCCTTGCATCGGAGGGCTCGACTACATTTACACTAAATAATTAGGCTTTTTGTTGATTTTATAAGCAGGAAAGTTGAAGTCCTCTGAGAGTTCCTTCTACTGTGGTTTAATACTTAGTTCCCCATAGCTAATTAAAGTCGACTGACGCTTTTCAATATGCCTTCATTTAACGGCTAACTATGGAACTTTCCTTTAATCGGTGGCCTCAGCATCTCAGTGTAGTGTGCTTGGTTATTGACCATCAGATCAGTTTAGGGCATCATAATGTCAATCCCTTCAGAACATACACCAACCCAGTTTGATCCTATTGTGATCTCTTCGAGTTGCAAGGATATGTTCCCCCGGTCCTCTAGTAGATGGGCTATAATCTTGCTCTTGCTACTATATGGTACAGTATAACTTCTTGACTCAACTCAAACTACTCTGAATCATTCATTGGGGGGAACCCTGAGTGCAAATATTAAAGGAAAATTTTCACATCAGCTTAACCACTCAAAGTCATCCACACATGCGAGCCTATTGTTTTTTGAAACTATAATAAATTTCTTTCAGTGCACACAAACACAAATCTCGATAAACAAATCCATACTTCACCCGACCACTCAAAGCGTTCGTCCCTACCTGCCCATCAGACTGTCTGCGCATGTTCACAGCTACATACTAGCAACGACAATACGCGCGCCCTCCTGACCCTACCAACTACCTGCACATAGACAATCTGTAGCGAATGTTATATGCCGGGCATCAAGCAATTTAGGAAACTAATTCGCTATGAGGTCAGTCATGGCTGTCATCTTAACAGAGGATCATAGCAACTATTATGGCAACAACAAAAACAACAACAATAATTGCAAATACAAACTATATAAAAAGTCTTGTTGTGCTTAAGACAAAAGAAACCGAACCCATCCGTAGATTTATCGTACTTCGTATGTATGGCCTGCGTTGGGCCAAGGGTATGTGTGGGCAGATGCGCATGATTTATACATACATAACTACATAATCGTACATATTCGTACATATCTAATTGTGAATGAGAGCGGCGGTCTGCAGTCTGCATATCCTGTGAGGAGATGGAGCGCAAAATCCAATGCGCTTAGTGAAGGAAACTTACAAAAAAAAAAGAAAAGAATAACAACCAGAACATGCTTACATACATACATACATTGCACGCCACTCACGTGATTTTCGCTTGTGGTGTGGTAGCAAAACGTGCGTTGTCTTTTGGCTTTTGTTGTAGCGCGTTTGTCAGATACACATCAGAACTGACAACACGACGGCTCTCAGTCTTAGTCTCACGGCACAACCGTGCAACAAGCAAAACTCAACAAGGGAAGTGGGTTTGGGGAGGCTGCAGAGGAATTCCACGGCGCGGAGGGCAAAATATTTGTTAAAGATTGTGTTGGTGACGGTAGTGCGGGGTGAACTGCAGAGAGGCGTGCCACTTTGAAGTTGAGCTTAAGTTTTGGCAGTGCTTGAGTTCGACCGTGAGTACGAACGTGCAATTTTAACATCTTTTGCCTAAGGATGTTCGAAATCAATGGATAATCATGTAATTTCTATAATGTTACCAAACAACAATATGGTAACTACAACAACAATGCTGAAGATTTAAATAAATGAGTAGTAACATTGTTGCATAGTGGGCGTAGAGGTGAGCTTTAGCCAGTGTTTGGTTAACGCAGATCGATCATAGTGGAACGGCTGAAGTACGGTGGGTTCTTAAACCATTCTGTCCACTCCTTGCTTCTTGTTGAATGGACATATATTTTTATAAATACATATATAATTGAAGCTTCGTAATCGCTAAAAACCAGAGTCCTCCATCAACATGTTGTACAATGTCCCACACTCGAGCCCTGATCTTTCGCATGGCAGTACGAACTGCTAACCCCTCGGATATTTTGGCCGCTGATGAATGGTTAGTTGGTCGGTTGCGTGGCATCAGCTCACTTAGGCCACCAAACGGGCTACTGATGATCCTTAGATGGTACGACCAACCTCTCTGCATGCCGGCCCAATAGAATATGTAATGTAAGAATACCTATAACTCTATATATCTCGTTTCTTTTTAGCTCAATAAGGTCACGTTACCTTCTTCTGTTTCATTCTGGCCATATTATCCTGGTCATATTACACGGATTAAGACTTCTTCATCTTGAGTTAGCATCTTTAATGAATAATATAGGAGAATTGAGCTTACAAGTGGAGAGCGACATGCCCAAACTCTTCCGAGATGGCGAAAGTGGAACTGAAGTGCTCTTTCTTGCAAGCTCGTACCCGGTATGTTACTGTGTTCAGGCACCCATACCAAGTTCAGAGAGAACAGTTTATCCATCACGTTAATAAATAGATATGCGGCAATTCCCTACGGGCTTCGATTTTACAGGTACAGATTCCAAGTCACTTAATGCGGCCCAGCTACTAGAAAAGATATGCGCATGACATGTATCATGTACAGCCACCCATTCCGCCTGAAAAAACACTACAGCGATCCGGTCAACGAAAGGATTTGCAAATACCAAGATCCCTTGAGTAGACTCCGCCCCCCATCTGTATAAAAATGAATCGAGTGGGTGCTTGCTAGTATTATCCTGTCCCATTGGTTTCTATCCGGGATAACTACCTTGAAATCTGTCGAGAAGTTAGTCCGCTGATATTTTGTTTCACTTTTCAGTAGAGTCAAGTCTGAGTGAGGTCGAGGGGGGAAAATTTTTCTGAGATATAGTTTAGATCGTTTTCTTATCACCGGAAGATGTTGAGTCTGAGTGAAGTCGTAGCGGGTAACTTTCCATGTGCTATAACCCAGAATTTTTAATCTTAGGGTTGGAAGATTTAAGGTTGAGTAAGTGAAAATGCTGCTACTCAAAGCCCAATGTGTGTTGATATTTGTTAAAATAGCCAAAGCAAAGAGTATTGAGAAGGTTCTGAGGGCAACTTAAAAAGTTTGCCCGTTCAACACTTGCTTTGGTGGTAGAAAATTATTCGCATTCCCTATCTACAATAGTAAGCTTCCACTGTACAATTACGCTCTACTTGTCTACGAGTCTTAGACTAACCAAAGTTGGGGGGGCTAGCAACGAATTATCCACATTTCCTTCACAATTCACAATGGCATGAGAACAATTCCTAAAGCATGTTCTTGTAATTTCTGCGATTTTGATTATACTTACTTTGTTGCTGCGTGTTGTCTTTCTTTTTTCACTCTTTGCTTTGCTTTTTTATTTTGATTGAGGTAGACAACAGGGGTATATTACTTTTGTCTAGCTAACAGAATAAGAATATGAGAACGATTGGTACTACTTACGTGATCATTGTCGAATGCTTTCATCCATCCGGACAACATGATCTAGCCAGCTTAGCTGTTGACTTTTTATTTACTGGACTTTAATCCTTCACACTATATGCTAAATATGGACTTGGATTCCAATTGTCGAGCATGCTTTCGTCCGTCCATATTCTACAAATAAGCTGATGCTTGCACATTGTGAGTGGTTCGCAGACATATTTCAATAGCTCGGTCTGTAAGCCATCATCAGGATTCGGGCCCACCATCACCGTGTGTTGCACCTTCACTGCCATTGAGCAGACTGAAGAAGTATTCTCTCCATAAACTCCGTATGCTCTGGACAACGGTCATAAGACAACTTTCATGGTTATTATCTTCGCTAATGAATCCTTCTGTAAGTTGTCGCATCTTTTCAAAGAATTTTCGAGTTTTACCTCTATCGGCCAGCTTCGCAAGCTCTTTATACTTACACATTTGGATTTCTTTCTTGGTTCAATCTTCAGCTCCTGGTATCCGTCTCATTCCCGCACGTAACTTGGTCCATTGCAATGTTGCGTGGTAGGCAGTTTCTTTTCAGTCCACTGCAGCTGGACATTCTTCATCTCACCAGCTCTTTTCCCAACATTGTCGAAACGCAATTGTTTTTTAATTGTTTTTTTTTTTTAGTGGCGGTACGTAGGGAGCTTGAAATGCGCCATCTATCAAGTGACATCCATGTAACTTGAAGAAAATTTCAAACAGAATCCAGTGCTACAGAAAACTGAATTTACGTCTGCGGAGAAGTCGATCAGCCTCATTTAGTTTTGATAATGTTGAATTTTCAAACTGTTGCCCGAGCCGACTCTTTTTTGACCCTGGCATTTAAATTGCTAAACACTAATTTGACTGCACAGCGCTTATGGTCATATCGCTCATCCCTTCCGTTGAGGTTAGGGGGTGGATCAGCGATATCTTGAAAAATTTCGCTTTGATGCGGATTCTGGCTAGAGGTTAATTCATACACCGTGTGGAATATCAGGACTTGGCGCCGGAGTTCATCTTCCCCCACAAATCCAAGATCAAATTAGCGCTCATTTATATGGCCACTGTAGTAAATTTCAGAAGAACTATCTTTCTTCAACGTCTGTCCCATCCATCGCACTTCTTGAACGGCGGTGAAGTCAGCCTTTAGTCGTACGAGAACATTAAGCACCTGAGTAGCGGCACCTACCCCATTAAGGGGCCAGACAGTCCATTTGCTTGTCCTCAAATTCAGATATTTAAAGTGTTCGGTTTCATCATCAAAAGAAGGTTCTCTCATCCGAGGCTTATTTGTGAATTTGTATGGGTTCCAAACTCTACGCACAACCACAGAAGGTTCGCCTTCCGTCTTTAATGCTTCTTCAAATAAATATTTGTTGGCTACCCGGTGGATATTTGGTCTAAGACCGATAGTCATGAGCTACTTGAACCATCTGCGAAAGAATCCTTTCGGGCCACTCCATCGAAATTGACATTCAAAAGCTTTTCTTACTTGCATGAACTTCTACAATGGGATGCACACGGATCCTAAATAATTGCAGCTCATCTTCTACCGAGTTCCAGACAAAATCGGCTCTTCCCTACTATTTTTTATTTAACTTACGCCGCTTTGGCTTGAGTGGATGAATTGATGTTTTATTCGTGCATAATTCCGCCAAACGCATATACGAGTGCAACACACATACATATGTACTTATGTATGTATGTATGCTAGTAAATAAGCTAGCATTGCATGTCTTTACATTCAAGCGGGTGGGTTGGACCACACGATCTCAGCAATAATAATCAATTTGTTGTAAAAAAAAAACGAGTAAAAGAAGAAGAAAGTATCGGCATTTGTAAGCGTCTAGTCTACTTTTGGCATTGAAAAATTACTGCCATGTGTGTGATTAAGTGTGTGCGTCATTGATTGCAATTACCGCTTGTAATGCTTGAAACCACAAATTAACAGCCATAAGAATTTTTGTGTGTTTGACCGCGAGCTTTTCTTTGAGATCTCTTTAAAGTGACTCTCTCCATCCCTTTCTATCGAAGCTGGAGCAAGCCAAGCCCAGTGCGGATATTTTATTACTATTTACCATCCTCTATATACGTGTACTATACGCTACATGTGTTTGTTTACCTGATTCCGCTTGATTTCCATTTGCCATGCGGCATGCCTCCGCCAGCGAACTCATTCAATGATTTATTTATTTTATTTAGTTTCGCTTTGCATTAACATTGAATGATTAAATATTCTGCATTATCGCAATTTCTATGTTGCATTTAATACATTTACAAAAACATATACTCGTACATATGTATCTACAGCAAAAGGATTTTGCTTGCAGCGTTCGCTCAATATGCGGCTGGCGCATTTAATTGCCAACCGAGAGTGTGAATTTTGTTAAGTGTCTGTTTAAAATTGCAACTTCATCAGCGGCTGGTGTTTAGTGCGCGTTTCCGCTACCGTTTGCTGTCGGTGCTGGCTGTTTCCTTGTCTCCATTGAAAGTTCCCACACACACGTTTGACAGCAGCAACACGTGTTGCTTCTGTTGCACAAACAGCTCGGGCTAGCTACATAGCAAGGCTATTCATTAATGTGTGAAACTACAAATCTGCTGTTGCTGGAACATGGGTTATTCGTGTTGTGCTTGAGTACAGTGGTGGGCAAATAATGGGGAAATGTGAGACAAAAAAGAAAGAGGTGCTGTCATGACCATAACCGGTGATATGATGAAGTTTTCCGATTTGGATGATACTCGGTGGTGATGTTTATTTGTATACCATATATGTACGTGTGTAGAACGCCAAATTAATTTAGAGGAATTTTTGACCAATTTTAGACCCAAAACCTCATATCAGAACAAATCGATTGTATGGGGTGTGTTTGATAAAATCCTCCGATTTCAGTAATTTTCAGTACCAATTATGCTCTTAGTTGTTTTTTTTTTTGAAGGTTTTAAGACCAAAAATCTCAAATCTGAAATTCGTCCCTATATCTGTTATATCACTTCGAAAAATTACCATTTAAATTTACCAGTCCATGTTTGTAACAAGTTTTGTTGAAATATCTCAAAATGAGGGACTAGTTTGAAAACAAGCGGGTGGACTCTCGGACATGGTTAAATCTACACAACTTTTGATTCTCACCCAATCGGTATACATTTTGATCTCTTCTCGTTCTGATACTTACATATTTCGGATCAAAGTTAATATACCATTTCTTGTACATAGAAGGTATAAAAAGCATTTTAATCCATGGATCAGTCCATATGGCATCTGAAAAGTGATAATTTTGAATCGATTTATATCAAACAAAACAAGCTCGCGTAGGACAAAATCTCATCTCATGCGCCTATAATGACCGACTTCTTAAATGAAAGAGTTTCTCTGCCAGATTGGTTAATGCCTTTAAATAAGTTAAGCGTACAGGAGATGGAAGATATGGAAAAACGCTTTACAACAGAGCTCATGAAAAAAGAGAAAATTTGGTACTAAAATCAAAGTCTAACTACGAGAAACAGTTTTTTCTACATATCGTTACCATACCTAGGTAGCAGAAAATGGCTGGAACTTATACGGTATAAAAAATCCCCAAATGTGGTTATCTGTATTCGGCATTGCTGACTCCGGATTTCCGTAGAACTCGAAACAAAATCGATTAAGTTGTAATAGACGGAGAAGTGTCGAACGGCATTTCAAACACTTTACTTCTAGCCACTGGAAAACTACTTGTCTTCGACAAGATTAAAAGAAGGGGATTATCGCAAGGCAGTGGAGGGGAAAAGAACTGCCTATTCCGCAATGTTGTGATCTGGCACAAAGCAACAAAAAACAAAAAAAAAAGAGAGGCTGAAATGCTTGAGCAACAAGAGCTTGAAAATTCTATAAAAAATGTTGCGATTTTTCAAAATTTACCCCTATCGGCCAGCAGACTTACCGCAAGTTTCCAAGAGCGGAGAGGCCAAACCAGATTCCTCAATAGATGACGATGGAATACGACTAGGACTAATTCCAAATAGCAATTGCCCGTCCTCAGAACAACAAAGCAGCGGGAGCTAATGGCTTACCGGATGAGCTATTCAAATATTGTTGCTAAGAACTGGTACAATATATGTATGCATGCATCAGTACCTTTAAAATTTTGTTCGACCAGTGCGTGTGTAATGGTTGAAACCTATGAGCAGACTAACTCAATCCACAGAAACGTCAATTATTTTAGGATAAGTCTAACCAATATTGTAAAGTCCTATAGGATGTATTGTGTGAAAGATTAAAGCAGGAATAAGGTAGCGAAGCAAATGGGGATGGTAGTGATCGAAACATAAAACAAACAGTCAGCGAATTATCGTCTTGGCTGGCGCATCACAGTTGACAGTCATAACTTTGAAGTTGCATATAATTTTTTTTTATCTTAGAACCAGCATCGACTTTACTAACAACGTCAGCCTTGAATTATCTCTTGTCAGCAAGTGCTTTTTTGGACCGAGTAGGCTCGACTAACAAAGACCAATTTCTACACTAGGGTTTTCAAGAGAAAGATTTTACGGAAGATTAATGGTCCATTACGCATTAGCAACAGAGACCATGGAACGATAAGCTTTAAATGGCGGTATTGGCAGAGTCCAGCGTATAAAGAGACACCGGCTATGCGAATGGATGAAATCAGTGATTTTCGGAATCCAAAGGAATCCAAAGCATCTCTAGATTAATCTGCAGATAAATCAGAGATAATACCATTTCCGTTAGGAATGAGCAAGAAAAAGCTTTACTAGAAATTTGAAAACGTGGAACAAAACAGATATAAATCCATATCCAAATGTAAGATAGAGAAACAGTTCTGATCCTGATATGACATGATCAGAACAAAGGACCTATTGAAAAGTTCAAGTGAAACTATACCTACATATACTCGTATATACAATATATAGCCAATACAACGGGTCGGAGTTTCAGGTCAATTTCAAATTCGATACAAAACACTTTACGGTCTGCAGTCTTACCTTCCTATCTATCCATCCACTGGTGGAAGCAGAGGAAGAAGGACACCTCAGATCTGTGAGATGGGATAGGGAACCATCTTACTGTGGTTATCATTGCGTACTGCCACTGGAAAGGGCAGGGTTCGAGTGCTGGTCCGACTAACATCCAATTAGTAAAGAAAATTTATTTAAATAAAAAATTAAGTTAATTTTTCTAATTGCGGTCGCCCCTCATAAAAAACCATTCGCAGTTCAGGGGCGGCTTAGTATAAACTGTAGGTCCCTCCATAAGAAAAAACACCAAGAAGCACACTACAAATTGAAGGAGGGTCTCAACCGAAAATCCCTTCAGCGGTTACAAAGCGTCAAATATGTATATTTTTACTGTTGATTCAGCTATAAACGCTCAAGTGGTGCCTACGCCAATGAAGAAGAAGACAGAGACCGATATTTAAAAATATAACTTTACTAATTTCTACGGTCTTCACTGTAACAAAAATGCCTACACTCATCTATGCAGTTATGTTCTGAGCTTTATATTCCTTCTGCTTCAACTCGGTTCAACTGGGTTTACGAAAAAATAACTGTTATTGTATTGTCATGCAAAGTTGCTTTACTAAAAATATGTAAGAGTATGTTTGTGTTCGGATATAAGTTTGCACAAATTCAATACCCCGGCAGGGAGAATGTAGACTAGTATGCAAAAATTATAGTTAAATACTAGTATTTTATGGATGAGGATGGTTATTTGTATTCCACTTCAACAGTAATGGGAGTAATAACAACTTCCACCACCGTGTATTGTTGTTAGATCTTGAACACCACGGTTGAGTTTCATTATCAATTACGCTCTGTTGAAGTGGCCAAAATGATGTTGTTCGTTACATCTCCCTGATATCCGAGTGGTTTGAGATAATCGCTGTCGGAGGTGAGGTTTCTGGTACCTGCAGGCAAGTTCATTTTTGTCTTATTTTTTATTTTTGGTGAAGAAGAAATGGACTAGTATTTAACTAGTATAAACCTGATGCATAGTTGGACAAATGACAGTTCGTCGGTCATTGCCGTGTTAAAAATACAAATTGCTTACATGGGAAATAGTTGGAAGACAAACTAGCTGGTGCAAAAATACAAAGCAGTCGGGTTCTAGTAAACAACTAGTATTTTTTCTTACAGGGATAATAGAAGTTTCCAAGTGATTATCACAATACCACCTTCGCCACGGTATGCTCATAGTCAGAGTCACAATTGCTACATTAAAAAATTTTTTACCACACTACAATACTAAACTGTTGCTGCTGCAATACAACTCCTGCCAGTTGTCATTGTCATGCGGCTCATTAATTCCCATTGTGATGTTTGTGTGTAGCGGCATGGAAAAGTCGGTAAGCGTGATGGTGTTGATGCTGGCGTTGACGGCATTAATGGAAGTGTTAATTAATTGTTTGTATAACAGCAAAAGCAACAGAAACACTACAATTGTTGCACAAAAACTCTCGTGAGTGTTGCACAAAGAAATGTAAAATTTATTTAACTGTTGTTGCAGTTGGTGGTGTGGGCGTGTCTCAGTTGTATGGCGGGCGTAGGTAGTAGTATGCGAATGGGAAATATTTGTTGTAACTCATAAACAATTCATAACGCACTTTTTTCCAACAACTACATACTGTATTTACACAACGGAACGCTGTGAACTGCTGAGTAGAAAGAAATGAAGGAAGAAGATACTAAAGAAACTAATAACCCCTTAAAAAAGAAAAAACATCGCCAATTAGTAGCTCGAGGAAATGTGTTTATTGACAAAAGTACTCAGAGGGAATAGACAGCAGAAAGTCGCTTATAAAGCTCAGTAGACTGAGAATCAGAATCAGCAAGCGTATGAGTGCCATTGAGACGCACTGCAGCACATATACGAGAGTGTATTCAAAAGTTTCTGGAATGGTAGGTTTGAAGTAGAGGTTAGGACGCTGTGTTAATATCATACTAAGTGGTTACGTGTTATTAGTATATTATTCAAATTTAAATCCCTTTCATGTACACGAAATGTTATATTAACTTTGGTCCGAAGGAGACGGGATGGACTTATAAAAATTTATATCGACATGATCAGAACGACGAGTTGAGCTGTCTGTCTGTCCGTCCGTTTCTACGCAAAACTAGTCTCTCAGTTTTTGAGCTATTTCAATCATCACCAATTATTTGTCGGTGCCAGCCAGATTGGGCTACTATAGCTCCCATACAACCCATTTGTTCAGACTTGAGTTTTTTGGTGGTAAATTTTAGAGTCAAATTTGGTATTCTTCACCCATATAATGAATTATATATTATCCCCTTTCATTAGTCATCATCATCACAATTGGAAGTCTAGTGTATATTACATGACCCCTACACAACCGATGTGTTCAGATATGAGATTTTGGGTCGAAAACCCGTCAGAAAAGCATCTTAATGCGTGAGATCTGGTATTCTGCACACGTATATAGAAATAAACATTGACTGCCTTGGTAAATTTAAGCTTTATAAGCAGCAAATAAAGACACTTCCCTTACACTTGCGTCCTTCTAGTGTATTTCCGACTTGAAATGACAGCTTTTCATTAAAGTCGATTATCCGTTCGGAAATGGATCTTTCTCCATTTTGTAGAAGAAACATCAAGATGCGTACCATAAATTGAAGGAGGAGCTCGGCCGAAAGTCGCTTCAGCAGTTATAAAGCCCCTCTAACATATACTAGTGCATATATAAGTAGTCGTCGCGAGGGATCTCAAGACTTTTTAAGGAGTTTACGGGTCTCTATATCTAGTTTTTAAACTTCTTGTAGTCCTCCTGAACGGTGCGGTTCCCGGATAAAAATAAAGTGCTACAATGTCTTCTTCATGCCTTTCTGCATATGCCACTGCTAGTAATGCCCATTCTAGTAGTGTGTGGCCTATATTGAGGAATACAACTGTCCGGCAGTTCTTTCGAAATCGTGTGGCCAAAAAACGGGCGAGTTGTGTCTTGCGTTGCCTTTGATAGTCCATTAGACATACTATTTCACCCTGATTTGCCCTCCAGCCCTCTCGAAAATTTCATTGCGCTGAGTCGTTTGCAACTTTCGAAATTCACGAACTGGCTCGGCTGTCAGATGGATGGTTCTTTGTCAATTTCATCAACTATTTCGTTCCATACAATATCCTTGTTGCTTGGAACCCACTAAATGTGCAGTTGTTTTACTGTATCCTAGGTTATATGGCGGCCTATAAAAGTACATGCCTAGGCTTTTGGATTCCTGTAGTGTTAGCTAGCATAGCGATATTCCTTCTCGTAAAGGCAAGGGTTGCCTGAGGACTAGCCAACGAGCAATAGATTCCGGCTTCCGTTATATCAGCCATCTACTTACTGCGGATGGAAACCTTCTTCCACCGATAATACGTAAGAGTATGCAGTCTACTTTGTCAGTTTTATCCTTTTGGGGCTCAGCCCGCAGGTTCTAGCCGAAAGTTCATCTAACACCACCAATTTCACACTCCATTGCAATACAAATCCTAGTACAGGCGTTGGAGCAGTTTTTAGCGCTTTCGTTATGCGAGCAACACTGATTTTCTGTATGATAATTCTCTGACTGAAAGGTATCGTAGAGTAAGTAAGTTTATGTAGAGTAAGTTTTACCATGAGCTCCCCATGGGCTGGGCCAATTTTCGTTGGATTAGCCTCCTAAATATCGCTTATAAGGTCCTATCGAGCGTATTGTATTAAAGACTGAAGCCCACCGTCAAAAAACTGAATGGATTTTATCAGTCTGGCTTTAGACCTGGAACGATATCGATATCCGATGAGTCGGTCTCGGGAGATTTCGAGAGAAAAGTTTTGCGAACGATTTAAGGCTCTTTGGTGTACCAACGTAAAAACCTATGCTCCTTCTGCTGATAGTACGCACTCTTATGAACTTGTCGTCTTTCCCTCGTAGGGCAATAAGTAAGTGCAGTTAGCTTGAAGACACTTGAAAGTAAACACGGTGGAAACATGTGCTTTCACGAGTTGAAGCCTGGCAGCAGTAGGCCATTGAAGGTTTGCTATTGTACATACTTGTGCGTCTTGTGCGTTGTCTTTGATGGCGCAGCTGGTGTGTAATGTGTCAATCACATTCGTTTTACAACATGTCAACGCCGAGTTGTTTGCTGACAACATTACAATGTAGTTGCACTGTTTACATTTATTTTTTTTTTGAATATCGCTAAAAAACAGGCTTTTCTATGAAAACTGTCAATCATGGTTACAGTGTGTTTCAATAATGTTTTTTTTTTTACAAAAGTTCCCCCACCAGAACGTTCTGCTTTGAGCCATAATTCGGAGAAGACAGAGATGTCTAGAAATCATTCAGTCGAAGGAAACTCATATTAAATCAGTCAACTCCTCAAATCAGCTAGGATTTCTAAGGCCTTTAGGATTGATTGATGTAATGTCAAAGAATCAGAGGACACGATAGGAATATTCCGCGGAGCATATACTCTCCTCTATCTATCTATCTAAAGAAACACACGCGGCTAGTAAAGTGTAAAATACTTTTTATCAATTATTCGCTGAGAGTGAAATAAAGCAGATGTATCGGCGAGGAATCTAGCAGGTCACTATTCGATTCGAGTTTTGCAGGTCTTCGGTCCCATTTCAAAGTATACAGATCGCTGGCATTTAAATTGGTTCCTACCAAGCACTTTGTCACTTCCATTCCTTCCAGAGATAATTAATTTATTGATCATGGCGCAGGTAGAGTGAAGTTCTTCATGATTGAGTGGAATAAAACTTAAGGCTTGGTGGTCAGTGTAGCCTTTTTCAGTGACAGCTGTGGCCATAAAAAAAATGGTAAATTTCTTTGTCATTTTGATTAAAGAGATCTGAATGTATTCCATCAACCCGGCGACTATTTTAGCCTTAGACGCAAACTGTTCTGGAAGCCGAATTAAATCGCCTGAATTTCGTGCGGTTGATTATTCACCATTTTGGAAGTAAGTTTTCAGGAAGATGTGCGAGCTCAAATGTGCCAAGGTACTAAAAGCAAACGTTACTGTTCCTATGCTAGCCTCGTGCATTCTCAACAGATAGGGTCCGGCCAAAACTTCTATTAAGTTTAATACCTTTAGTCTTGAACTAGAAAGAATCCTCCCTTGTCTTCTACGGTTTACTTTGGCCAGAAGGGTGCACTTCACTTTACAGTGCCACTTGTCCAGAATCAGATCGCAAGTTGACAGTAGAGCGCCCATCTTCACTTTAGGACGCATTAACGATCAGGTGGTGCCCGTAAGTGCAAGCTCATCAACATTGCAGTTCTCAGCAGTTTCGTTATATCCAAATGATATTAATTTTGAAATAAGTCAACACTTGGAAAGTTATAAAAAACATTTCATCACCTTACATAAACCACACTTTGAAGCAGTGTGTCAACTGCCTCCATGGTAAAAGCTACTTCTGCCTGAACGCTGGCCTGGAATCCTAAACTAGAGCATTATTCTTGATAAAAGACTCACGCACCGACTCTTCCGCCAAGCTTCGAGCCATCTGTGAAGAAGTTAAGTGTTCCTTTTCTTTAGTAGCTCTTTCTCCTCCAGTCCTTGAGTGAGGGGATTATGGCGCAGAAGAAGGTAATTGTCGCCAGTTCAGAGATATAGTACTCATAGTGGCGAGTTTGAGCCTATCAAGAACAAAAAACAATGTAATGCCCAACAAATGATCCAGACTCTCCGAGATCCCACAGTGACTTTTGCAGCGCTAGACATAGCTGCAGTAACCATAGACACAGGCATGAGTAGTAATATGGCGTTGAACGTCAGAGTTGGAATTGTTCATCATGCAAGACAGATACTGATGAGAGCCGAACAGTTCAACGGTTTCTAGCTGCTGTTTCCAGCATAAGTTACTCTATTCACCATACGTTCCATAAATTAAGATGGGTTTAACTATACTTGTGTAGATCTCAGGCCGATTGCAATCTAGCAGCAGTATAAAGCTACTGATGTTTTCTTTCTCTTGTTTGTCTTCCAGAATGTTTCATTTTCTCTGGCAAAAGAAGGCTAATACCTCCTATCGATGCAGGGAACCGCTACCGGGATCCTATATCTCCTGGTGAATAAGACCAAGCCAAGACCAGCTTTGACCGTCAAACTTGTTACCTCCCCCTTTAAGTAACATATTTATTTTAAACAAAAATACTAATTTTGGATTTAAAAATACTGAGGGTCCGTAAAAACATTTAAATATTTTAAAGAATCTTCTTATTTTCAAGTTCTTAATACAATTCAATTCAATTTCACTGCAGTTTCAGTTTCCTTATATCAATTTGTTTATTCTACAGCATACAATGCTTTAAGCTTCTGCTTGCAACATAACTAAGCGAAGATACAACAAACTCTGTTGTCCTCTGTACACTGCTTTGCATGTCGCATTCTTCTTTCGCACACTTAATTCACTCGTTGACAAGATCGATTGTCAATCACTGGCCTGGCTTGTGATGAATGACATGAAAACACCAAGTGAACGATGGCGGACAGACGAATCGACGACAAGGTGGAGTCATTGTCTTTCGCTGAGTAAGCAATGGTTATTATGCTGTACAAGATTAACATATTGAGAAAATAGTTGAGAGAAGAAGAAGAGATAAAATTAAATAAAAAAGAATAAAATTTACTGCCATATATTTCTTCTTCTTATTTACTGGCGTAGTTAAAGCTTACGCGATTATAGCCGAGTTAACAACAGCGCGCCATTCCTTCTTTCCACTCGTTGTTTGATGCCTATTAGAAATAACCTGACCACATCAGGTCCTTATCCACCTTTTTCTTTTTAATGGAGTGGAGGTCTTTATCTTCCTCTGTTTCTACCGGCGGGTACTACATCGAAAATTTTCAAAGCTGTAATCTTCTCAACCATTCGGACTACGTGACCTGTTGCCTAATGAGAGGTCCAAGAACCGTGCTTTTCCGACGAGTTCGAACGAGAGGTAAAGGAGAGGTTAGAAGAGTTGGTATAGGTGGTTAGCGTCGTGCGGGGTCTCATTGTATGCAGAACATACGTTGGGTATGTGGGTGTCAAGTCTGGATAAGCAGGAATTAAGTCGAATACAATATCCAGATCTTAATTGGACCAACATCACTGGGGACTCTCGAGGCAGCTCGACCTCTTCGTCTGCAACGTATGGTGATCGGATTTCCTTCACTTCGTTCATTGTTAGAGAGTTCAAGAAGGTGCTAACAAAACCGCTATCTCTTAATTCGCTGAACTCAACAGATGTTCTCATCGTCCATGAGTCCACATCTCCACACCATATAGCAGAACAGGTAAGCGACATGTAGAGTTTGGTTTTGTTCGTCGAGAAAGGTTTTTAGTTTTCAATTGCCAACTCCGCCCACTTGTGCAGTATTTGGCAAGAGTGATTCTGCGTTGGATTGCCAGGCTAACATTGGTGGTGCTGTTAGATAAGATAGATAAAAATATCTACAACTTCAGAGTTATGACTGTCAACAGTGACGTGGGAGCTGAGACGCGAATGTGATGAGTGTTTGTTTGATGAAATTTTGCCTTGTCCTCTTTTACTACCAAACCCATACGCTTCGCTTCCCTATCTATACTGGAGACAGCAAAACTCATAAGCTCATGACGATATAGAAGATTGTATGTTCTCTATTCAGCTCAGCAGTTCGTAATATTTTCTTCAGCAATAGATTAAAGAAGTCACATAATGAGGGATCACATTGCTTGAGACTTCGTTTGGTGTTGAACGACTCGGATAAGTTCTTCTCGATACTGGCGAAGCTTTTGGTATTGGTTTAACGAGGACTCACACAGCCGTATAAATTTTTACTGGGGTACCAAATTCAGGCAGCGGCATAAAGGCAGCTCTTTCCCGTGCTGTAGGAGGTTGCTTTCAAATCGACGAAGAGGTAATTTGTGCCAATCCTTTTTTCATGGGTCTTTTCCAGGGTTTGGCGTAGGTTGAATATCTGGTCAATGGTAGAATTACCAAGTCTGTAATCACATTGACAAAATCCAATTAGTTTGTTGGCGATGGGCCTTGGTCTTTCACACAAGCAACCAAAGAGCGGGTATTTCATTAGGACCTTATATGTGATATCGAGTAGACTTATTCAACTCATTCAATTCAATTCAATTCATTTTTTATTCAGTCAATGAAATCTTACAGACTAGAAGTACAAATTAATTAAAACAAACTTAAAACTATATAAGTATACTAAGAATAAAAAGCATAAAGGATAGAGCAAAAACGAGATCTCAGAGAGTGCTCTAATAATAGGATCGTAATTATCATAATTGGCTTTAATTACATCTAAATAGAATGGATAATGAGAGCGTAAAATTCTATGAGGAACATTAAAGCTGATTTGCTCAAGCAGCTCTGGACAGGCCACTAAGCCATTGATGATGCCATAAACAAATAGTAATGACTGGATAGATCGTCGAAGAGCAAGAGATTTCAGATTTCAGAACACACTTACATTCAAATCGTCAGACATGCTTCCATTCGAGTATATTCTTCGACGACCGACTTGAATAACTCTGCCGCTAAGCCATCGACTTCATCGACTTTGTTGTTCTTTGAGCGGTTAATCGCTGTTCGAATCTTGTCATAGTCTGGTCATAGAACATCTAAACTAACATCGTTGTTTGGGAATCGGGTACACAGTCTTCTAGTGTTCTATTTTCACCTCTCTGGTTCCTGTAAGAGTTTGCTTCGGTCTTGAAATCTTCTGTGAGTCGCCGCAGCATTTCGTGGAATTTTCCATATTACCTCTGTTATAATATTTCGTTACAAATATTTATATTGGCAATACTGTTATTTTTTTGTACAATTTACGGTGAAGTTGTGGAGAAGAAAATTGTTGAATTTGTAAAGAATTTTTAAAAAGTATTTTTCCATATAAATTTAGTTATTTATTTTTATAAATTCATATGCTTATCCTTTGCTTTGAAGTTGCTTTGTTTTTGTGCTTGAAGTGATTGAGATATTTAATGGCATTTTAGCCATCGTTTGCCAACAACAGGAAATTAACTTGTTGCTTTACTATTTATTACATACTACTAACATACATATACATATGTATAGGCCAAATGCTCGCTTAACTGTGTTTTTACGAGCATTACATGTGTTCTTAAAAAAGTATATATACATATATTAGGTCAAGTAAGAAGTTCATTCGGTTTTTTTTTATTGATTTTTCAAAATATGATAACTTTGTGTAAATTTGTCCGATTTAAGTCAAATATGCGCCGTTTTGTTCGTAAAATTGTTGCCAACGAGATGCCAACTTCATTATACCCCTCTCGTAGAAGGCTGCGTCCCTATTGGCAAAAAACTCGGAGAGCCAATTTTCACAGGCCTCTTTTGAGGCCAACTTCTCACCATTAAGCGCGTTTGCCATGGACAGGAAAAGATGGTAATCACTTGGTGCCAGCTCCGGACTATAAAGTGGGTGCATTAGGACATTAGGACCTTTCATCCGAGCTTCTGGAGCTTCTGGCCCGTCACCGTAGACGTGTGTGGCATGGCATTGTCCTGATGGAACACAATTCGGCCTCTGTTGATCAAAGATTTCCTCTTCTGGATGAGTGCTGCCTTCAAGCGGTCCTATTGTTGGCAGTTGAATTGAGCGTTTGGCCATAGGGGAGCAGCTCGTAGTAGATGATTGTTTGCCAACCCCACCAAACACTCAGCAAATCCTTCCTGGCCGTCAATCCTGGCTTGGCCACCGTTTCCGCCGGCTCACCACGTTTAGATCACGACCGATTTCGCTTGACGTTGTCGCAAGTGATCCACTTTTCATCGCCAGTCACCAAACGCATCAGAAATGGGTCGATTTTGTTGCGATTCAGCAGCGATTCGCAGATGGAAATTCGGTCCATCATGTTTTTTTGCATTAGTTCGTGTGGCACCCAAACATCGAGCTTCTTTTTGAGTCCAAGGTTATGCAAATGACGGTCTGAATCCACTATTTCCACGATTTTATCGCAATTTTCGACAACAGGCCTCCCGAGGCGTGGTGCATCTTTGACATCGAAATTACCGGAACGAAACCTAGCAAACCACTTTTGTGCTACATGTAAACTAAATTAATTTTTTCAGCCACTTTGCCCGCTTTTTCGCCTTGATCGAAGAAAAATTGTAAAATCTAGCGAATTCTCTCTTTGCTGGTGTCCATCTTTGACGAGCGCTTACAACGTACTGAGTCAATCAATCGAAAAACTGTCAAAGACACGTAACACTAGTACTATGGACAATAACGCCATCTCTTAGATAAAAACCGAACGAACCTTTTACTTGACCAATATATATATTTATTTGCTTGCCGCTACTGAGTGAATGATGTTGCGATTGAAAAGTGCCGTATACAGGCGGTATTGATAGCTCAATGCGGCAAGGAACATACTGAAGCTAATTTCAATGTATATATATTATATATATGTATATGTGTATAAGTATGCTATTATGCAGTTAAAATAAAGTCTAACGTTGACATTTATCAGCTGGCAGACAAAGCGCAATTAATTTTAGCAAATCGCTAACACATTGCTATGCCATCAAGCAAGCAAAGCGCACGGTGCCACACGCAAGCGGATTGACTGGAAGAGGGATTTTTCAGCAGCTGATAGTATAACAAGCACATAAAAATAGAATTTATAACATACATATATACATACATACATATAACATGAGCTTGAAAGTGTGCTACTATAAGAGAAGACGTCTCCGCTGCAACTGTTTAAAATCTACTCTGCTCTTTCCAACTGCTCGGCGCCGCAAATACGCTTGAGTAATGTAGAACTTATGTTTTTAGCTTAGTTTTATTGTGTAAAATGTATTTAATAATTCATTCAGCATACATTTACTGGAGATTTCCGTTGTTGGCTGGCGCCCCGTCAGCCAAGCACGCGTCTAGCGGATTTTCTAGGTACCTACGAGCACACTGTTAGTCGCTTGCACATACACCCCTACATACCTACGTACCTGCATATACATATGTAAATGTATTTATGTGGCTACTTAGTCACTCATAAATGCATAAATTTTGTAGCATCACCTGTGCAACATGCCTTCTTCCTTCATTGCTGTTCATCCTTTTGTCAGTTTTGGGGTTAATGTTGCTTTAGTGCTGTGTTTTACAAGTTTTACTGCTACCTTTTGCTTGTGCTTGTGCCTTTTGAGGCTTTTTATATCGTTTATTATGCCACAGTGCTATGGTGTTTATGGTGTTTATGGTGCTTGCAACACGTTGCCATAATGATTTGTTGCTCTTAAGTTGCATAAATTTTCGTTTTATGGCGTACTGTGGGGCATTTTTGGCGAAAAGTGAAGTGAGATAATAGTTTTTGGTGTGGATTTAGGGTGTGTGTGCAGGAAATATTATATATAATATCTAGGAAAAACTCTAAGAGGAATTTGAAGTCTCTGCTGAAACGATTTACAAAGAAAAAATTTAATTCAGCCGAGCTTCTCCTCTGGTTTGTGCTATTCATCTTAATGATTTATCAACAAATGGAGGGATCTACAGTTTATACTGAGCCGCCCCCGAACGGCTGACCTTTTTTTTGAGGAACCTTTATTTCATGTTAAAACTGCACTCGAATGGTCCTACTTTATCGCTTAGGCACTGCTTACGCGATTATAGCCGAATCACCATTGGTTCATTGACTTCGCTGTTTGGCGTCTGTTGAAAATACCTAGTGAAATCCGGTCGTTCTTCATCTGATCCTTTCAACGGAGTGGAGGTCTTCCTCCTGCTCTGCTTCCAGCAGCGAGTATTACTATAACGAAAACTTTCAAAGCTGAAGTACTCTAATCCATCCGGACTATATGACCTAGTCAGCGTAACCGCTGATCTATGTATGCCAACGTCGCCGTATAACTCGTACAGCTCATCGTTTCACTGACTGCGGTTTTCGACGTTCCCAACTCGTAGAGGACCAGAAATCTTACGAAAAATCTTTTTCCCGAAAACTCCTAGCACCGACTTATCAGATTTTGTCATCGTTCATGCCTCGGCACCATATAGCAGGACGGAAATTATGAGTGACATATAGAGTTTGGTCTTTGTTTCTCGAGAGAGGACTTTACATTTCAATCGTATACTCAGTTCAATACTCAGGACTCGTACCCAGGACTCGTACACACTTTCACAGTGTGGCATATGCATGGTAATTGCATTCCGGCATTGAGTTGCATTCACGGAGGATTTTAGATATGAATAGTTTTTGGAGGAGAAGAATGTTTTCCTCAAATTAGAGCTAGCAATTAATGCAGAGGTTCTTAACACTGTTCCGATACATATCTATGGACAATGCTTAGACGATTATAGTTGGATTCACAATAACACGCGAATTAAGCGAAACCGGGTCACACATTTTTCTAAAAGACTGTCTCGAACACCCTTGATGCCACCTAATAGCATATTGTCATTTGACAAAATTTGTCGGATAAGCCATTTTCTATGTGCGGTACTGAAGACATTTATTCCATGATAATTTTCACAGTTTGTGAGTTCCTCCTCCTTACTGTTTGGACCCACTTTGATTCCGATAGACAGACCACGTTCCTCCGTGCATATATCGAATAAATGCTCCCCACCATAAGGGCGTCCCATATGTTAGGCTCTAGAAGACATATCCCTTCCCGGTCTACCGGCGTCGTTTTACCATAACTAAAAAGTCGCTTTGACGCTATCTCTCGCACTGGCTCGGTCGAAAGTCTTTTTAGCGTCAATTAAAGCGAAAATTAAGTATTATTTCATTTAAATTTTAATCTAAAACAACTCAGTTTAATTTAACTTTAACTTTTGTTTGAATTTCAAATATAATATTAATATAATTTAATTATTTTTTACAATTATACCATAAATATAATTTTGATTTTGATATAATATTGATATTAATTATAATCTTTCTCTTTTTATCTTTAATTTTAATTTTGATTTTAATTTTAATTTTAATTTTAATTTTAATTTTAATTTTAATTTTAATTTTAATTTTAATTTTAATTTTAATTTTAATTTTAATTTTAATTTTAATTTTAATTTTAATTTTAATTTTAATTTTAATTTTAATTTTAATTTTAATTTTAATTTTAATTTTAATTTTAATTTTAATTTTAATTTTAATTTTAATTTTAATTTTAATTTTAATTTTAATTTTAATTTTAATTTTAATTTTAATTTTAATTTTAATTTTAATTTTAATTTTAATTTTAATTTTAATTTTAATTTTAATTTTAATTTTAATTTTAATTTTAATTTTAATTTTAATTTTAATTTTAATTTTAATTTTAATTTTAATTTTAATTTTAATTTTAATTTTAATTTTAATTTTAATTTTAATTTTAATTTTAATTTTAATTTTAATTTTAATTTTAATTTTAATTTTAATTTTAATTTTAATTTTAATTTTAATTTTAATTTTAATTTTAATTTTAATTTTAATTTTAATTTTAATTTTAATTTTAATTTTAATTTTAATTTTAATTTTAATTTTAATTTTAATTTTAATTTTAATTTTAATTTTAATTTTAATTTTAATTTTAATTTTAATTTTAATTTTAATTTTAATTTTAATTTTAATTTTAATTTTAATTTTAATTTTAATTTTAATTTTAATTTTAATTTTAATTTTAATTTTAATTTTAATTTTAATTTTAATTTTAATTTTAATTTTAATTTTAATTTTAATTTTAATTTTAATTTTAATTTTAATTTTAATTTTAATTTTAATTTTAATTTTAATTTTAATTTTAATTTTAATTTTAATTTTAATTTTAATTTTAATTTTAATTTTAATTTTAATTTTTATTTTAATTTTAATTTTAATTTTAATTTTAATTTTAATTTTAATTTTAATTTTAATTTTAATTTTAATTTTAATTTTAATTTTAATTTTAATTTTAATTTTAATTTTAATTTTAATTTTAATTTTAATTTTAATTTTAATTTTAATTTTGATTTTAATTTTAATTTTAATTTTAATTTTAATTTTAATTTTAATTTTAATTTTAATTTTAATTTTAATTTTAAATTTAAATTTAAATTTAAATTTAAATTTAAATTTTAATTTTAATTTTAATTTTAATTTTAATTTTAATTTTAATTTTAAATTTAATTTTAATTTTAATTTTAATTTTAATTTTAAATTTAATTTTAATTTTAATTTTAATTTTAATCTTAATTTTAATTATAATTATAATTTTAAATTTAAATTTAAATTTAAATTTAATTATAATTATAAAAATAATTTTAATTTTAATTATTTCTTATTTTATATTTTATCTCATTTCTCTTTTATAATTTTACTTCAATTTTAATTTCTGGTAATAAATTTTTTGAAATCTTCCACGGTGCGTGGGTTCTTGCTGTTAGATACTTAAGGAAACGGAAAAGAATACTAAGTGCACGCGGTAGGTAACTTTCTTGAGATTTATGAAATAGCGGTCCACAAAGTGGCTTTAGTATTGGTATGCAGATATGTAGGTATGATGTATGTAGGTATGTCATAGGATATCAGCTGCTGGATTTAGTGACTATGCAAATGAAGGCAAACAACGGAATTGAATTAGCGATCTGAGGATTGTGGCATCTCCGCCAGTTGGAATACTCGTAATCATTCAACAGCAACTTGCCGTGATTACTTCACTTCCTGCTGCATTTGCAGTTATATGTACATATTTGCAGACGCTGAGAGTCACATATAAATTTATTGTAATTTTATAATATAATTGGCAAAATGGGCCAAACTTGTTTGCTGCGTGTTGGTGGTGGATGCTTTTAAGTCGAACAGCTTTTGAAGTGTGGCGAATTCACCGCTTTTTATCAAATAATCCGTCATTAATGCCGATCTACGCACAGCGCGTCACCAGTAGCCAATGCATTTTATATTCCTGTAACAACAACTCATGCAGCAATTAGCGGACGATCTTGTTAAAATGTAATTGCGTTCATTTTCTAAAGCAACAACGCATTTCCGCTGCTTAGCTGTCAAACAGAAAAGCCCACATTTCCCATCACACATCACACATCATCAAATCAGCAACATCGAATGTGCGTATTAGTATTAACAGCAGCGAAAGTAAATAATGCAAACGAGGCCAAGCCGCAAGACGCAAAACTTTCTTTGACCATCACGACTCAAAATGTGGCCGCAATCTCGGCACACAAACACACTTGAGAGATGGGGAATTATGCATGGCTGTCTTATTTGTGACCGTGACGCCACTTGACATATGTATGTACGTTGACTTGACATGCGTCATGGGAAACAGCAGCAGCAACAACAACAATAGCACATGCCTTGAGATGACGTGCCTTTTCTGACACAAACACTTTTTCTCTACGTCGCGACGGCGATTAGCTGTGAGCTCTCGCCCGCTGGTTAGCTGTCGCTCAGAAGTGGCGGTAAATGCCACTAATCTGTGTGGCAGAAGAAAACAAACAAACACAGTTGAAGTTGTTGGTGTTGCAAACGAGTTTTATTAGTTACATGCCACAACAGATATAACAACAACTGGCCCGCATTGTCACCTCACCGCTGGAGCTACTTCAAAACAAGACAGAAGTGCTGTCTTCGGCCATGCCGATATCTTTATACCTTTCAAGACCACATCAAATTTATAGCAAGATGCTTAGTTCTGTTCTATGATAGCAAATTTCACGCTCTTAGATCCTTTTTTGACGGATTTCTGACCAAAAAGCTCATATCTGAACAAATCGGACGTATGGGAGCTATATCATATAGTCCTCCGATTTCGATGATTTTCATGGTCAATATATATTTGAATTTATATATGGAGAATACCAAATTTCACGCGCTTTTGACGGATTTTTGAACTAAAATCTGAAATCCGAAAAAAATCGGTCGGATATTTGTTATAGTGTACCGATCTGGCCGGCTCCGAAAAATGGTCGTTCAAACGCTCAGGTTTGCGTATAAACAGACGGACATGACTGAATCAACTCAGCTCGTCATTCTGACCCAATCGGTTTAAATTATGATGGGTCCTTCTCTTTTCTTTCTGGTACTTACATACCTATTACACTCGTACATGAAAGGTATAAAAATGAAAATTTCCCTGACCTATGTTCGACTGCGATTTCAGGAGATCTCATGGTTGTTGGCGTGCACTGGAGCTCGCGCCGGTTTGACAATCTATTTGTGGCGTCTAATGTGGCATGTCCGATATGTGACATTGCCAAAGTGCCAGTATGCAGATACGATTTCATTATAAACAAGTCAGTCGACGGCGGCGGTGGCGGCGGATAACAAGAAACCCTAATTTTTTCTTTAGTTTGTTGGTTGTGTGCCATTGATTGGGAAATGTGCCGATTTTTGTCGCTAAACTTGTTCACTCGATTTGCGCCTTTTCGTGCAGATGTCATGGTCATGGATGGTTGTAAGAAGTCGTAATATAGACTTAAAGACAAGCTCCCAGTGTGTCGATTGAAGTTTGCTTCGCGCAAAGGCGCATAAATTCATTTGCTTGTCAGGACCACACCTGCGGGTACGCATTAATTTCACTTCTAATTTGCTTAATATTATTTATTCATTATGGCTGGTTATAAAGTAGTTGAGCAAGTGTAGGCGTTTGGCGTTTGGCGCGCATTTGGGATTATCTTCTGTTACAGTTTGTGTGTGTGTGTGTGTGTGTGTGTGTGTGTGTGTGTGTGTGTGTGTGTGTGTAAATTTGCATTAGCGCATCAGCCAAAGAAGCCGTAGCTGAATGGAAAGCAGTGCGTGCTACATGCGGAAGGATTATGGATAATAAATTATGTAATGAAGTGTTTTCTATGTTGCACCTCCTCGGCAGGGCATGCCGATATAGAGTGTATTTATACCATAAAGAAAAAGTTCGTCATAAAAGCTCAGAAATCATTTGGAGGAGGCTTAAAACTGGAGAAGAGACCCGGTCAAAAATCGTTCAGGTTGCGGTTTTTAAACATTATTTAATGGATAAAGTTAGAATTAGCAGGAATCATCCCTGCCTTTAGGGACTGGACACATTTTTTCCTACGTTCCAGGAAACCCCAAGCGCAATAAGGACTATACGCGGTGACACGGTACTCGCGCTGAGGAGCTCCACATGTGGGAGTGCTATTATCCCTTCCCTGGACCCTTGCGGTTAATGGATTGTTGAGAAATATGGAATAGGGAGCTATCAGTCTTGGTCATCGTGAATTGTAAGTGCCTGCCAATACTTAGATCGCTACTCGGCTATTTCGGCAGGACGTTAGGTTAATACTGATAAAACAGAATCACACCAAAGCTGGGAGAAGCCACTCTAGAGTTGAAGCCTAACTCTAAGTACTTGGAAATTGTGCTAGAAAACAAGTTGTCATGGAGATTCAATGTAGTGGAGCGAATGAAGAAGGCATCAGCGACTGTAAAATGATTTTGGACTGCTCTATCTCTAAGCCGATCCCGGAGATTTCCAAAATATGGAAACTCAACCCGAAGATTTGACGAATGGTTAATTAGCATAAGCGGAACAGGCAAAATAGTTGTCTAATCCGGCAAGACATGATGACCGTGCGAAAATTTCAGCGGGAAGTCAAAAGGATCCATCGGTCTCGAAGGAATATGTACGCTGATGCTTAAACATCTGGGCATAAGCGGGAGCAGAATACCTCACTAAGGTACTCAATTTGTCTTTGATCCAACATACAAGACGATTCGCCGGCCGGTCGTTAACTACGCTGCTGTAACTAGAAGTTTGTCAGAACATCGCCTGAGGACTGGGATGAGAAATCTCCATGCGCCAATTACACACCGAAAAATTTGTACTTTCACTTACCGGAAGCGGAACCACCATCTAGGCATACCAGAAAATGAGTACTCTACTTAAAAGATTACAGCATTTTATTAAAAATAAACTGCTTGGCAGTAGCGTATACCGACAGGCTTTAAACAGTAATAAACGAGAGTCTGTAAACAATTTCGTAAACTCTCTTCACGTGAACGTCGTTCTTGGAATTCAACCACCACATATTGCATACCAAAGACTCGAACTGGTACGAGAGTGCCGAGTAATACTGGCACAGTTAAGGCCTGGATATTGTAGTTCATTTATTTTCTATTTATCCAGACTTGACTTAGATATACCCAACGTGTATACATGCAATGGGACCCTGCATGTACTAACCATCTCGCAGTCGCATTAGGAAGTGCGCACTTGATTAAAACGATTCCATAAAGTAGTTTAGACAAGAACCGCTGGACAGGATGTCGTACTTCTCTTTTCAACCGAACCCGTCGAAACAGTCCGTTTCGAGAAGCTACCATAAGAAAACCTCGTCGACTAAGACTTCTATCGCCTGCTCGCCGTCTCGAGGAAAAGTTCTGCGTTTGGTTTGAGTTAAAATTAGTTTCATTGCAAATGTCTAAAAAGGCTCACATGAGAGCTACCAAATTTAAACTAGGCTACCTCAAGAGTGCTTACATATTTCTATTTTAACCTTTTATCATCACATTTTTTATGCTAATATTCAAAGCAATACTCTTTTGTTCTTCCAGATGTCAACTAAATAGTTTTACCGCAATTATCGTAATCAAAATGATATGTTGCTGCCAGATGAAACCTACGACGAACATATAGAGCATGCGACTGTAGCAACAGCCGTTCAACAACAACTGGAGCAGGGGTCCCCATCAGCTGCGTTAAATAGCAACCAAACAAGAAAACTTAAAAATTCCAAAACCAAAGTTAATCAGCCGAGCAATCAGAGACTACGCAATGACTCGCTCTCGGGCAGCGCAGAAGCGACTAGTGGCAGTGCCAGCAGCGATAGTCGATTCAGCGGCAGCGGGATTGTGTCATTTCCCTATTCTACTTCAAGTTTTTTCACAAACATCCTCGACAACTTGGGTGACATATTGCCGCAAATCGCCGAATTCACACAGAAAGCTCAAGGAGCACAAGACCGTAGTGCCGAATTACCGCTGGAAAGTGCGAGTGTTAGCCTTAGTAGTAGCGAAAGCGCCGAGTGCGCGGGCGAAGGCGCGGCACACAGCGAACACTTGACGGCGCATGCAGATGTACTTCGCGCTGTTTGCGATAATTTCCTGCGTCGACATCGCATACGTCCGGATTTTTTCTGTCAGTACCAGCAAGCAATCAGGTGTGTTGGAGTGGAGTTTTGCTGTGAGACGCAAAAAATGCTTACGAATTTCGTTGTTATTTATTTATTTGAATTTATTTTTATTTTTAGCGCTGCCAAAACTAAACCAAAGAATGCGACAACAGCGACAATTGCATGTGCGCAACCCATTACAATTGTAGCTAAACCGACGTGTGTAAGAGAAACCGAGGCCAATGGTGTGACAATAAACTCTGTAGAGCTGACGGCAGAGCAGCAACGGCAACGGCAACGGCAATGGCAACAACAGAATGCAGAATTGCGAAACCTTTATACATTACCGCTGGTGAAACGCAAGAAAGCGTGCAATACGATTGAAACAACAACAACAATAACAAGAACATCAGCAGCAGAAGCAGCAGCAGTTGCCACTTCTGGTCCAGGTAAGTGCAATACGATCGCGTGTCGCATATTTGGAACAACAACAACAATGGTATTAAAGTATTTTAATTGCAACAACGTGCTGAAATTCTCACCACGTTTTTGTTGTTCGCGTTAATGTCCAAGCCATTTTGCTAGTTATGTCTTTTCTGCCATTAGCTATGCCATGATTGCCAATTAATTTACAAAGAGATGTGTGTAATTCGAATTGAAAGTGTTTGGAAATTTTTTGTTCAATATAAATTTTGGTTGGAATATACAAGATTTCAAAATTCCTTCGGTGTAAGGGGCATTACTGACACAGTGCCTGTAAGGCGAATTAGAAAAACGAACCCCGAGCGTTCCTCTCAACATTTTTCTGACACCCAATTATTTTTAACTGTACGGAAAGTGGAGGAAAGGGAGAGGAAGAATCATAGTAATTTCCTTTTTTGTTATTGTTCTTGAAGACGAGCCTAGTCTAAGCTATCGAGCTCAACTAATTGGAGGTCCAGAAAACGAGCTGTTTCGACGGGTTCGGATCTGAAGCAAAGGGTTGTTAGATGACTTGGCTTTAGAGGTCATTAAAATATGTGGTTGATGTCGTGCAGAGTCTCATTGCACGCGGGACATACATTGGGTATGCCGGGCTGAGGTCTTGAAGTCTGGTTAAGTAGGAATTAAGTGGACTACAATGTCTAGATCTTCAGTGTTACTCGGGTTCTTATCTGCAAAGAAGAACGCCATTCACGGGAACCATTGTAGTCGAGTGCGCACTTGCTGATGTGACTGAGTGGATGTTCGGCTTCAAGTAAATGTCTATTGGGATGATCCCGACGGCAGCCAAATGCTTCTTGTGGTTGGAGGTACTTATGAAATGTAAGCAAAAGTGGTGAGAGGACATCACCCTGTAGAATCCATTGTTTAATTTTACGGAGCTTAGAAGTTTGACCTCGAAACTTTGCTGATAGCTGTCGAGCCCTCTAGTAGTTCATTGTTTACCATTTCAAGCTTCGGCAGTAATAAGGAATCCTTAATTTCGGATAGCTGCACTAAATGGTTGACGGTGTCAAAGGTTTTAGGCAAATAGAGTACTACCAGGACAGTTTGAGACGATCGGGGTGTGTAGGGCGTTATGTGCTGGGCTTAAATGGTATGTAAAGTCATCAATTAAGGTTAGTACTGGGGAAAAAAGGATATTCAGCTGATATGACGCTCTTTCGTCCGCTGGTTTTCCCTAGTTTTAACAGCGGGACCACTCTATTCAATTTCCATATATCGGATATTATTAGAGTGATCAAAGACAAAGATTGGATGCAGGTGCTGGGCGCTGATGGTGTTTGAAGGCTTTAGTTGTCGTCGCTACAGGGAAAAGAAGAGGTTTCGACCGATATGACTCTCCTTCGTTCGCTGTGCAGATGGTAGTTTCCTTGTAGGCTCATTCTGTCTATCTGCCAGAAGATGTGATTATTTAGTAAGTCTTGTTCGCTATGTTGGGCCCTATGTAGCTGGCGTGGAAGGACTGAAAGGATCCATGCATCAAATTCTCTCCAATATCACATAGGTCCTACTGAGCATATTGTCATCGTCATCAAAGTGATTGGACCTCATCAGTGTGCCTTTTGACCTGATAAATTCACCATGCGGCAAATCGTAGAAAATACTCCTGAAAAGATGATCTCTACACACAACGTTTTGATCGACTTTGAAGTAGCCTTCGTCAACATAATGGGGAGCTGTCTCTACACTGCTATGACTGCTTTTGGTATCTCAGTAAAACTTATACTGATGTACAAACTGACGTTGAACAGCACTATAAGTGTAGTCAGAATTGGGAAGGGTCCCTCTGGACAGGGTGACTTTTTGTCTTGGAATTTTGAAGTTCTGGCCTTAACAACCGCGCCGTTAGTTCTGTTAGAGAATGGGGCTGGTAGTGAACGAGGACAAAACGAAATATCATCTGTCATCAAATAAACAGGCGGTATCGTGAGTTTTGGCTTCCACGTCACTGTTGACAGTTGAGGTTGTAATAATTTCGTCTACCTAGGAAACAGTAATAACACCAACAACAATGCCAGCCTTGAAATACAACACGAAATCACTCATGTCAACAGGAGGAACTTTGGACTGTGTAACAGTTGAAAATTAAAGTTCTCAAACCAACCCTGCAAATCTCTCATCATTCTCGTCCATCTATGTGGTAAAACGTAGACGTCGACGACATCTGATGTGTCGGCTTTGGGAGTCTTCGAACAAGAAGATTTGTGAACTATTTAGACGATGGACGATGGAATGAGCTGTACGAGATATGCGATGACATTGATATAGTTCTGCGAATAAAAATACAGCGGCTAAAGTCATCCAAATACTAGTGGGATTAGTACGACCGACTCTTAATTCGAATTTTTTGATCTCCAAACGTGACCAGAAACATGAGTCCAATGCAGCTAGTGTGTATTTCACAATGACTCTATATTACGCCAACACTATTCAAACCATGAGTAAAATATTTAAGCAGCTTCATGTAATTTATTGCATACTTATAGGCACTCACCATTGAATTCAAAGCTGAATGAGCCTGGTTTAAATTTCATAATAACATAATAACTACAGCTGATTCAATAACACACAACCAAAACACATACATGTGAATATACGCTCTTCATATAAAACACGTGCAACAAGCCACAAAGTGTGGGAGAGTCCATGCGATTTCTTATTGGAAATTTGTTTTGAGGCGAGTACCTGTTTGGAGTATGAATGAATATCGACTCGCGCTCAGAACTGTGTTTGAGCAGCGCTTTGTTTTACATAAATCGTATTTGGTTGTGTTGCGGTTTGCATGGAGATACTGTGAGAGCCAAGTTAGACCTGTTGCTGGAACGGAGGCTCCACTAATATATGTATTTTGCGCAGGTAAACGTTTTTGCCACAAGAGCACTTGCGCCAATCGGAGTGCGACGACTTTAGTCTGCTAAGAGTGCTGAGCGTGGTCGGACGAAATTGAAAGATCAAACGGTCGTTCGCTAATTGAAGTTTAAAGAAGGTGTAAAAAAAGAAGATAAATATATACATATAGATATATGTATACACATGTAAAGTAACTGAAGGATAAAAATTAATAAAAAATACGTGTTGTAAATAAAATTTATATTTATTTTTCGCTAAAGTAAGAAAAAATGTAATGAAAATATAAAATTTAAATAAAAGTTAAAATTTATATACAAAAATTTGTACATATTGCTACAGAAATACCTTCTCAACGTTGTGTGGCCAATAAAGTCAGCTAAGAAGTGTTCATTTCGTACTGTGTACATATGTATAAGAAAGTGTGTATTTGGTGTGTGTTGTGTCGTGTGTATCCGTTGATTGGGCTGACTGTCTGATCTGCGGCAATAGCAGCAGCAGCGCCACACTGGAGTAGTCGGACAAGTTACCAGTTCTGAAAAGTGTTGATCAGAAAAGAAAATAAGTAGAAGAAAATGCAACAGAAACAAAAACAAAAATAAACAAAATAACAAAACATCAGAAATGCAAACGCGGTCCCAAAATGGAGTGTGAAATATAAAATTGGAATAAAACAAATAACAAAAAAATAAAAATAAATAAAATAAAACAAATGAAAATACAAAATTTATAAAATGAAATGAATTAAATAAATCAAAAAATAATAAAATAAAAATATGAATTAAATTAAATTAATAAGATTAAAAAAATTAACATAAAATAAATTAAAATAAACAAATTAAATAATGAAATCATATAAAGCAAATTAAAATTAAATAAAACAAGATAAAATAAAATCAATTAAAAAAATTAAAATATAGTTAAATAAAAGGAAATAAAATTTAATAATCAATTAATTAATTTAAAATAAAACACTACATACAAATTGAAAATAAAACAAATTAAAAAGTTTTAAATGAAATTAATAAGGTTAAAAAAAATAAGCTAAATTAAAATAAATAAATTAATTAATAAAATAAAAAAAAAAACAAATTAAGAGAAATAAAACAAGATAAAAAATTAAAATTAAAACAAAATAAAATAAAATTTAATAAAATAAAATTAAACACCATAATAAAAAAACAAAGAAATAAATAAAATAAAAGCAATTTAATTAAATTAAATTAACAAGATGAAATAAACTTAAAAAAAATAAAATTAAATAAAACATAAAAAATAAATAAATAAAATATAATAAAAATAAATTAAATTAATAAGATGAAATCAAAGTAAATTAAATTCAATTGAATTAATAAGATGAAATAAAATTAAAATAAATTAAATTACACAAATAAAGCAAATTGAAAAAATAAAAGTAAATAAATACAATTAAATAAAAATTAATGGATTAAAAAAAAAATAGTAATAAAGGAAAATAAAATAAAATGAAATAAAATTATATAAAGTAAAATAAAATGAAATAAAATATAATATAAAATAAAATAAAACATAATATAAAATAATATATTATATTATATAATATAATATAATACAATATAATATAATATAATATAATATAATATAATATAATATAATATAATTTAATATAATATAATATAATATAACACAATACAATATAATATAATATAATATAATATAATATAATATAATATAATATAATATAATATAATATAATATAATATAATATAATAAAATAAAAAAAAAATTATAAAAAATGTATAAAATTTAATTCAAATCAATTAAATACTCAAATAGACAATGAGTAATAAAATAAAATAATTAAAACAAAATAAAATAGTTTAATTTAGAAGGTTAAATAAATTAAGTTATAAAACATAAATTTCAAACGACTAATAATTAATCAGCAATAGAATTTTAAAGTTGTTATAACAACTAAGAAAATTATTCGTGGAAGGCCATAAACGTCCAGACACTGTGGTATTCCAGATATCTGCCTTTGTACATATGCACATATGCATATAAATATATCTTTATGGCTCATTCCGCACATTCGCTCTGCCTAAAACTTCGTCTACATTTCTTTCAATTGTTATTTGTTTTGTTTTTATTTCATTTTTTCTGATTCGGTTTTCTGTTTTGTGTCCCAGCTTCGGCCATTTGCAGCAGTGTTAGTTATTGTTGTTATTGTGTTTGTGGTGCTCAAGGTGTTGTTGGCAGTTTCACTTGTTTTGATGATACATTGTGTTGGCCATAAATGCACAAATTCCAATTCGACAAGAAGCTGGAGCAAAAGAGGCAAACCAAAAGCCGAAACACAAACAAATAGATTTCGAAAAGAAAGAATAAAAAAATACTTAAAAACACAAGAATAACAAGAAAGTAATAGATACAGTTTGGGAATTGCAGCACCAACGCGCTGCTGGCAGCCGCTCGCGTCTACTGATCATCACGTTGCTTCGCCGCCAATTTTTTCACTACATAATATTATATACCATATTTATATGTATATATATAGGTACATAGATAAGTATGTATATGTGCATGTGTATGATGTACAAACCTGTTCCACAACTGCAACGACAACATCAATGTGCCACATTTTGGTAGTAACCGCAACATTTGAATTCACTGTCGCGTCGCGTAAAGTTAGCTAAGCTCAGCCGTCGCATCGCGTTCCAGTGCCTGTGCAAGTATGTAGTTACTAGCTTGCTTATTCCCGTTTTTCGCGCTGTTGCAACACACAATCGCCCTTTTCGCTTTGCATTGTGGTGAATTCGAACTCCATTATGATTCTGCGCGACTCCTCTTGTGATCCAATACGAGTTCTGCCCAATTTGAAGGCGCCACAACGACGTTACTCCCTACCTGTGCATACACACACACATATACCACTCTTACACACATACACATATAAATTTAGAGTGAATCTAGTGAATTTTTGCACTATCTTCCCAACCATTAAAGGTGCATCATAGTTGGGCACAGTGTTGCAACTGAAAAAGAGTGATTTTAAACGGACAATTTTAAGAAATAAAAAATAAAAATAAAAATTTAACAACCTGATTCATGATTTCCAGTTTATTTTAGACGCGTTTCGTGTGTGTTGTTTGTGTTTTCAGTACATATATACATATGCGCATTTATATATGTAATAACATATCCTACGTATGTATGTTTACAACATTGACAAAACACTTTTTTTGGTTAACGAAGACAAATGTTAATCAACGATGGCCACATTAGGCCTGTCAAAAGTTTTCATTCTGGATAAATATTTCACCGAATTGCAGAAGTTTTGGGAGACCGAGAAGAAATTGCAAGGTGAGTTTGAACAAAAAAAAAATAATAATAATGTGGTGGGGAATTATGTTTTTCGAATGGACACACCCATTCCACCCATTCGGTGTTATGTGCTTCGTTGATGATAAAATACAATGTGAACTTTCTTAGCAATCTCAAGTCTGCATTCAAAGACCCTCTTACTCTGTATGTAATCACAATCAATTTCACTTGTTTACCTTGTCACTCATCAAAGACATTCTAATAGCTTTAGTAGTCTGTGGACGCGTTAGTTGAGTGGTTAGCAATACGTACTACCATTCGGAAGGGCAAATTTTAACATCGAAAATTATAGAAATTTAAAAATTTCTATTGCGGTCGCACTTCGGCAGGGAATGTCCGACCCTCCGAATGTATTTCTAACATGTAATAAAAGTTTCTCAAAAAAATCTATCGGCCGTTTGGAGGTCGCTTAGAAAAAATTGTATGTCCCTAAAACGTAACTATCGACTTTGGGTTGTTTTTGTTGTTGATTAATCAAGAGAAACGATGGAAACCTTTCGAGGAACGAGATGATCTGAAAATTGTGTATTTAGACGTGACGAAACCAGATGGAGATTGGTTTAAGTTGGTTAAGTTTAAAGCCTCTTGACCGATCATCATTGTTGATGATGACAATGATGACTTGTGGAGTTGGTGTATTTTAGTGCAATCTTCCTGATATGTCCGGGAGATAGTTTTGTTTCTAGCTAGTGTCTGGGTTAGGGTCACCGTAGCAATAGCCCAAGAGATAGTGCTTTTAGAGCACATTTTCTTCTAATACTTTCTTTACTCACCATTTCAAGGGAAAATCATGGACTCGGGAGCTATTTAGTTAAGCCTCAAACTTCAAACAATAGGTCGTGGGAATATAGTAATCCAACAGCTGACACTTAAGCTAACTCTCTTCCGGGAGCTTTAAAAGTTTTCGACGCAGCATCTGCCGCTTGATGCACAGGAAGAAGAAGAGCTCCACAACCTGGCTTCACATGGTGTCTCCAATAGGCACCGAACAGCGAAACGATTGACGCACTATTGTTGAGCCAGCTATAACGCTCGGCTATAGTGCCCACAACAATCAAGAAGAAGAAGAAGCAAAAGAAGTAGAAAAGAAGAATCTCATTCGTCGAGCCTTGGTGTTCATCACGATGTATAACATCTGTCCACAATTCGCATCAAAGCGAAGTTCATCAATATATCGCTGATTTGTGCCATTGGCCCGTTGGAAGAGAAGGACGATGTGACCAAAGATGCTATCTATGAGCGCCTAGAATGCAACGATGCCAAAATTGTGCCCGGCGACGCTTTGGTGGGTAAAAAAGGTATCTTTTGCACAATAGTAGGAAAATTCAACCTCCATGATGAAACATTTTGGGCGCGAAATATGGTTGGGTGTAGTACTAGATTCCAGCACAAGAAAATTCATCAGGCTACTTGGCTAACTCCGGATCTAAAAATTCTCAACCAGATCGATCATGTCTGCAATGTTATAGACGTACGAGGAGTCAACATCGGCTCGGAAGGTTTGACGTCGAAAATGCTTTAGTTACAACAGATAGCCGAGCTGTTTTCTACCCGACTTTAATCACCATACGTACAGCTGAAAAATAAATTTGTGTTTTTCGAGAAAGTCAAATGAAGAGTTGGTACAAAGAGAATGTAGAACTATTTCTAGGCAGAAAAAGCGAAAGGGCTGAATGATTAGTATGAAGAGCTTGAGAAGTTGGCCGAGCACATTTTCTTCTTATATTCGTAAATTCCATGAAAAAAATGCCGACTTACAGAAGGTTTCAAGTGCGGAGTAAACATATGTGGGAATAAAATTCTGATGACGCTTAGGGCTTGCTTGGAGTGTGGTGCTTGGTGTATGGAGGGAAATTTTCTCCAGTCTGCTGAATATGATAATGATGGAAAAGACGTTTCTTTAATCAATTATGAAAAAAATTGTCTAGCGATTAACTGCTTAAATAACAACAAAGCGGCTGGAGCGGATGAATTATCAGAAGAGTTATTCAAACATGCCGATGATGAACTGAAAAGATGCAGCATGCATCAGGTCCTTTGCGGAATATGCTCGGATGAAAGGATGCCCGACGATTCGACCGTAAGTGTTCTCTCATATAAAGTCGGACCCTACAGTCTGCACCAATTACCATCGATCGTATGGTGTGAAAGACTAAGCCCACCGTAAGCAAACTGATTGGACCTTATCAGTGTGACTTTAGACTTGGTAAATCCAGCATTTACCAGATATTTTCCATGCAACAAGTCTTGGAAAAGACCCATGAAAAGAGGATACACACATCCCACCACCTTCGTCAATCGGTTCGCTACCAAACGAGGTTTCAGGTGACAAGGTGATTCCTAAGTGTGTGGCTTCTTTAATTTAGAGTTGCTAGTGCTCGGCGACGATACTTTGCGTAAGATTTATGGTCTTCTGCGAGTTGGCCCATAGCTGACGGAATGATGAGCTTTACGAGATATACGGCGACATTGACAAAGTTCAGCGAATCAAGAGACAGTAGCTATATTGGATATGTTATGTGGTGCGTATGGATAAGAATACTTCAGCTTTGAAAGTTTTCGATGCAGTGCACGCTGGTGGGAGCAGAGGAAGAAAGGTAAAGTCCTCTCTCAACGAACAAAGGCAAAACTCTTCAAATGCGTCACGCTATTGGATGCATTTTTGACGGATTTACAATTTAAAATCACAAATCTGATAAATCGTTCGTATATATGTATGTGCCATAATGGTTCGATCTGGCCGGTTTCGACAAATGATGGTTGAAATGTGCTCTGTGTTTAGTTGAAATAACTCCAAAACGGAGGGGCGTATAAACAGACGAAGAGGCTAACATGGCTAAATCAACTTAACTCGTCAATCTGATCCAGTCGGTATACATTTTAATGGTTTTGTCTCTTCTTCTTCTGGTACTTAGATACTTCAGGCCACGGTTAATATACCTATTCATGTACATGAAAGGTACATTAATTACATATGTATATACATATGTATGAGTTTAAATAGATATACTAATTATGTATAAATGTATGAGCTTCATAGCATCTTCTTACACTCGCACACAATTAATTCCAAAAATAAAACTAAATTTCTAAATTTCATAAACATTTAATTTGAAAATTAATTTTTAAACCATAAATGATAATTTATTTGAAACTCTCCCTTGTTTCCTTTTTTTTTCAACTTATTTTTGAAACGCTTTAAAATCACGTTTTCATGAGCGATTTTATTCACACTTCTTCGATTTAATTGTTATTGTCTTTTTTCTCTCTCTCAAAAATTTACCTATGAATATGCTCACTTGTATATAAGTATGTATCCCTCTATATCATACATGTGTACGTACATACATATACTCGTACATGCACATTCATATTTTGTTTGAAAACGCTTAAAAATCTTTCGGTTGAGCTTTATGCGGCAGTAAAAGATTTATTGTCTTTGCAGCAGTACCTCAACTCTGATCCCACTTGCACATTAACATACATACATCATACATCTACGAGCACATATACATTTCTAGTAGATATATGTATAAGATATTATTTTTCTTTGATTTTCTATTCCTCACAAAGTGGCCTCAAGGTTTGTTATTGTACTTAAGTTAAATATGTATATATGTATGTATGTATGTGTACAAGTAAGTATGTATGTTTGTGATAATTTCTGCTTAACTACAGCTTTACGCCGTTCAAATCACTGTTTGTTAAGCTGTTAGCTATAGTATATATGGGCATGAGTATATGTACATACATACATACATATATGCATGTATATATTCAATCTTTATTTTGGAGTTATTCTTTCTTTGTGCCAAAAGCAATTTTCATAGTCGAAGTTGAAGTTTTTTTGACTGGTTGCCGTGCGCTGGCTGATCTTGCTGGTTTTGAAGGAATTCGTGTATACACATACATACATATATACGAGTACATACATACCTACATTTGTATTTGGTGTTTGTGGCATATTGAAAAAACTGGTTCTCTAGTGTTTGGAACATTTCATTACATTTTCTTGTGCTTTTACTCTAAGCTATTCATGCATGCAGTACATTCAAACAAGTATTTACATACATACATATTATATATTATGCGTATCTAATGTTGAAAGTTTAAAGTCCATTTTCACATTCATACATTCGTAATGATCACTCCCTCTTATAAACTTCAAATAAAATGCCATTGATGCTTACCATACAATGGGCTGTTCAAAATTTAACGAGCTTTGTGAAGTGAAAGACTACATTTTCTCAAACTCCTAATCCTTTCAAGCTAATAAGAAGTAGTTTCTTCTAGACATGTACTTTTCCAGAAGAAAAAATGCTGAAAATGATTTTGGGCAAGTGAACGCCGTCTGGATGGTTCGAATAAATTCCATCCGAGAGGCCAAATTTTTACCACTTTTTACAGCCATTGACAATAACGTGCCAAATATTCTCTTCAATGGTCTCGGGACTATCTGCGTAGACAAGTGATTTCACTTAACGTCACAAAGAATAGTTCAGCGATGTTAAACAGACGATCTTGGAGGCCACGTCCACGACGCTAAATTAATTGTTTCGATTGCCGTGTGGCACATACAGCGCCGTCTTCTTGGGACCAAAAGTCGTCCACATCAACATCTTGCCACTCAGATATGAAAAAGTTATTAATCATCATTCCCCATTGACTTAACATTATGACCGGTTTCATTTTCGAAGGAATATGGACTCTGCTCATAGAGCACAGCAAACAGTGACTTTTTGAGGAAATAACTTATGGATTATCATCACTCTAAATGCGACAATTATGCTTATTGACATACCCATTTAGCCAAAAGTGGGCTTCATCGCTGAACAAAACTTTCTTGTGAACACCGGGTGCGGTGACCATTTTTCATTTTTGGGTTCATTCACCGGACGTGCGACGCGTTTGATGGTCGTTCGGCTGCAATTTTTGCACAAGTTACAAACGTAAGCCCACAAACCAAGGACCTTCTGCAGAATCTTCCATAAAGTGAATGGGCTCTGCGCCAATTGTTGCTCGCGATGGCAAATGGACGACGCATTCAGGAACCTACAGTTTATGCTAAGCCGCCTCCGAACGGCCGATGGATTCTTTTTCATTTAATGTCAGACATATGGCAGTAGGAACTGCTTCTCTTGAAAACTTCTAACGCGGACTGATCCGTCCGTCGGGGGGGATATTACTTTACAATTGCCTATTCAGTCTAAAGCAGCATCCGTTGGACTTCAAGCAGACATGGTTTTTTTTTGTTAATAATGGTTTCAAGATATATCGAAATTATCCACGACTATAAAGTTATAACTTTCAACAATGACATGAGATGATTGTTTGTTTGATGCCCTCGTTCACTACCAAATCTATACGCTTCGCTTCCTTATCCAGTCTAGAGAAAGCAGAGCTCCCATTACAGCTTATGAAGCTAATGGTGTCAATATCATAGAGCCACGCCATGAGCTCAACAAACTTATAGCAGAATATATCTTCTATCTTCAGTTTTGAAGCTTGTAACATTAAGGAGGCATATGTCACGGTTATTAGCGCAGACCGCGAAGTCCCTTTTTGTATGGATTGGGCAGAGCACACTTAGGTTTCAATCATCGGGTATCCTTTCATCCGACCATATTCTACGAAGGAGCTGTAGCACTTGTTAGATCTTCTCTGTCTCATATGAATAGTAGTCCAGCGGGCATAATTGACTAGTAACTAACCATGTAGATAACAAATAACCAAAGCTGAAGCCAACAATATTGGTCAGAAATATAATAAAAAAAAAAAACAAATATAGAAAAAAATTATAATTAATGCAAACAAAGCGAGAAACATAATTTTCTCCGTAAACAACAAGCAACCGCTTGCTACAAGCCATCATTGAAGTGAAGAGTATTGACTTTTGTTAAGAATCATTGAGACAAAAGGAAACAAATAAAGTTGGTTAAGCATAGTTCTCAGAAAAATCATATGAGCCAAACGGCAGAGCGTCTTTAGGCTGGTTTTGATGAGAAATCAGACTTTATACTCTCTCTCTCTCTCTTTCTCTTTTAACTGCTTTGCGGGTTTTCACCTCTAATGAAACGAATATTTATATGCTTGGCCATTACTACTGTTTGTAAATATATTGTTTGTTGCTTTTTTCTTCAAATTCATCTTGCTAAATTGGAACGCCTGCATAATTAATATTAAAGTTTCGCACTCTGCTTAGTTACTTTTTAATATCTGTCGTAAGCCTCTATACACTCATGAATATATTTTTATAGAATTTCATATTCTTTTTTCCAAAATCTAATTGATTATTACCATTCAGCTTCTAGGCTAACCAGTAACAAACAGGTGTGTATAAAATAGCGCCGAGCTTTGAGCAGACGGTAATTAGCGTTAAAATCGTGATCTGCCTGAACGGCGAGTTGCTGTTTACCAACATATGGCACAAGACACAATTTAAATATTTTACATATTTAAAGTTGAAATGTTGACCACAAAAGCTTTAATAAAGATATGTATACTTATCTATTCGTATGTAGTATGTAGTTGTTGTATACTTATTACCATAGCGGCCGCTTTTATATTCATTTCGCTGTCAATAGATAAAAATTGACTATAAATCTTATTTACAACGTTCATACGAGGGCTGCCTATTATATTTCGGGATTAGAGAACAAAAACCAATATTAATCATCGAAAATCGCTTTATTGTTTTTCAAAATATTCCCCAATTGTTGAAGCACTTTTGGCCCTCTGATTGAAGCATCTCCCGTATCAACCACATCCTCCGGTTACGAAAAACGTTAAAGCTCCAAGTTTATGTTCTAAGTACGGAAATAATAGGAAGTCAGTCGGTGCCAAATTAGGACTGTACGATGGCTGACTCATTAAATCGTTGTTTTGAATGTTGAAAACTGCATTTGTTTCAGTCGATCTGTGATAGCTCGCATTGTCGTTGTAAAGAGTGATCCTTTAGTTTTCCAGATTTCTTCGAAGACAACTGGCAGACAAATAGTTGTGCACTGCTCAGAATTCACTGATCCGCATTGTTCTGCTATCGCATTTTTTTAAATTTCTCTCGACCAATTGACACGAACCTTTTTTTTAGTAGAGTTTCGAGGTCAAACATCCAAGCTTCGAAAAAATAAACAAGGGGTTCTGCGGGGTGGTGTACTCTACCCACTGTAGTTTAACTTCTATGTATATCTGAAGCTTTTCCCACACCTTCACTGCACGACAATTACATCTACAACCTGTGAATTCCTCGGCCACTTCTTCACCACCTGGACGATGGAGTAAAGGATCGAACTCGGTGGGAAAGTTGATGGCGTAAAAACTCCGACAATTAACAACCCGAATTTAGTGGCGACCACATTCTACATCCTGCACTCCTTCACTCTGCATACGACTGCAATTTCCTCAAAATTACAGATATGCAACAAAATCCTCAAAAAAAGTTTGCTGGCATTATACAAGGTGATTGGCCGACCGATCGTAATCTAGGTATGTTGCTTTGATCTGAACGCCGGGGACTAGCGAGACACAGATGAAGAAGCTGAAAGTTTGCCAAAATACTGCCCTCAGGACCGTGACAGGAAACTTCTTTATGTCGCCAGTGCATCACTTGAACAGCGAAGCATCTATGCTACGAGATAAGGAGCATAATGGTATACTGTGCAAGCATTATCTGTTGGGCTGCTACCGTGGGGAGCACATCAGGAAGGGAGTATTCGACTATAAGGACTGCATTCAGCACCACGTACAAGAACAGCTGGACAAGACGGCTTACCGGCAGGCTAAAAATGTCATTCATCAAGAGTGGGTTAATACCTTCTTGAACTCTCTTTCAGGGAATGGCGTTCTCGGAGTCAAACAACCACCCACTGCAGAGCTCGAACTGCCAAGAGTGTCCAGCGTAATACTGGCACAATTAAGATATGGATAATGTAGTGGACTAGACTCCTACCATTCACACCTCAGAAAGCCAGGGTTCTAGTCCTACTTTGACTAACATCCCAAAGTTATATAAACTTAATTTAAATAAACAATTTAGTTCTAATTTTTAATAGCGGTCGCCGCTCGGTAGGGAATGTCAACCCCTCCGAGTATATTGACGAAATGAAATAAAAGCTGCTAATAAAAAACCATCAGCTGTTCGGAAGTGGCTTAGTATAAACTGTAGATTACTCTATATGTTGGGAAAACATCAAGTCCGTACTATAAATTGGGGAAGGAGCTCGTCCGAAATCCGCTTCAGCGTTACAAAGGACCAGAACTCACTCCGACGTACCCAACGTTTGTTCCGCATGCAATGAGATCCCGCACAACATCAACCAGATCTTTGCATCCCTCTTAAAACCTTTTCTCTCTGATTAGAAGCCGTCGAAATATCTTGTTTCCTGGACCTCCCGTTGGATGACCTCGAAGATTTTAAATTGATCTTGCCTGCTCCTAATCGGTCCAACTAATGCCTATAGTTGTCTCAATCTCACGATAGGTCGGAATATTTGCGGAACAACAACTGATTTTGGACGATCTTCACGAAATTCGCCTTGGAGTGATCTATGTCCTCGATTGATTTCACCATACCATCGATAAACACTGGTCCTTGATGGAACTTCATCTGAATTTAGCTCATCGATGTACTGTTGTTGAGTTAATCCATGCGATTTAATTCCATTTTTTGGCCGAGATGAATATTTTATGTTATTGCAATCAACACAAATAACGCTCGTATGTCAAAACGTTCTGAGTATGTATAATATCAAAAATGTAAAACTTAACGATAAAGTTGTCAGTTGCCAGATTACAACACTAAAGTTGCTCAATCTCGATATATAAAAGGCAACCCTCGTATATAAAATTTTTAAAAGCTTGCGATAGAGTCTCTCACAAAGTTCTGGATCTAAATTATTTGGCTTGGGTTTTCATTCCACTTTCTTGCAGCGGATAACATTTCTTACCTATTTAGTCGACTCTATGTGTTTGCTTTTGATAATGTCTTATTTCGACCTTTTTTACTAAAATGGGGCGTACCTCAATACAGATTTTTGGGCGTTTTGGGCCAATTGGAAACACCAAGTACAGAGGTATCCTTTATCTAGTCTTTCTAATGGAGTATAGGTCTTCCCCTTCCTTTGCTTCCACCGGCGAGTTTTGCATTGAAAACATTAAGATGATGGTTAAGAATACTCGAGTCTTAACCATCCGAACCTCATGACTTAGCCAGTATAATCGCTGTCTACCTAATGCCGATATCACCGTACATCTCGTACAGCTCATTGTTTCATCGACTGCGGTATTCGCCATTGCCAACACGCAGAGACGAAGACTTGACTTATCTACAACTTCAAAGTTACAGAGTCGTGGGATCCGAGTTGCGAATTCGATGGCAGGAGATATAGGTTTATCCATTTCGTGGTTTCAAAAGTACTGTACTTTGCAGAGGCAATTTGATATCTGTCAAACTTAACTGTCAAACCAAACATGTTTTGTTTTACTTAAAAGTTAAAATTGTTAAAACCTACCACAAAATTGATGATTGAAAGATGGCCACGTTTCGAACTTTAAGCGGAGATTATGGTGCACATAATCGCCTAACTACTCGAACAGTTGGTAAAATTTGAGGAGACTGAATCGGTTACAGATATTGTAAGGCCTGTACGGTTCGCTCGTTCCATCTCAAATATCACCACTGCAAATGAAAGTGTATCCCAAGACCCCTATGTGTCTATTTCTCGACGTTCTGAAGATGTGGGACGGGACCTTCTTATTACATATTATGGCGTAATTGCACTTGGATTTATTGGACTTACATATATCTATATCGATATAAAGTCTAGCTAACACAACGACAGAAGCCAGATTTATTTGCGAAAATAGCAAAATCAGTGCTAAATCAGTACTACTAGGTGGGTAGAGAAGTAATCTCCTTAACTGCTGTTTTGACAGCTGATTGTTGTTGACGTGTTTGGCATCCTGGCGTGAGTTGAATTTTCTATTGATGAGCCATCTTTTGAGGTTTGGGAAGAGATATAAGTGCGAGGGAGCAATATGGTGGATGCGGAAGCAATTGGAGCCCTAAGCCATTGATTTTAGCCATGGATGCGATGCTCTTGTGCGCGAAAATCGTTTTTGTCCATACTCAACATGATGCCAAACACGGAAATTTGGCATGTTTGCCTAAATATGAACGGTCTACAAGGCACTATAATCTCTTTTGCAGTAGCAGCACATTCTGGCGGTATATATGTTCCATTTTATTCGGAAAACCACGCAGGGTAGCGTGAGTTTTGGCTACATTTTCACTGCCCTTTTACAAAACGGAATTTATTTTATTTAAATTTCCACTATTTTCTGCAACCGTTGAAAAAGAGTGTCTAAACTTGCTTGTCGCTAACTACACAACCTTTAATTACATTTTGTAACACTAAATTTCCGACAAGACTTTCGTTATCAGGAGTCGGATGTAGATTCCAAATCTTTAATTTCTGCATCATTCGTTTTGCGTTCTTAGTTTATTTAAGAATCAGAGAGCATTTCCTCGTTTTTTGCTGAAATTGAATTTTTATCATTTTCTTAATATTATATATTGATATGGCCATATCTCGTCAACTGTATGTATGCTTGTGGCCAATATCTCAGCTTTAACTCTACAAATATTGATTTTTATTATTATTTCGAATAAAAAAAATATTCTTAATTCATTTAATAGCTACCGATGTATTATGCCTATATTTAAAATAGCGATAAACCCAATTTAACCACAATATAATCCATTTCGTTTTGTGTGAGCGGTGTGGTGCATAATCATTGGGTTCCCAATCAAAATCCAACTGATTGGCAGTTCCTTCTACCTCGGATGAATATTCCGGAGTCGGAGGTTTGTGTAGATCATAACCAGGAGCACGTTTTTCTGCAGTTATGGCAGTAGGAGTGATTTTATATTCTTTTTTTAACTAGCGTTTGTTGAATCTACAAAGTGTGACAATTAAGTAATGAGAATGATTCCATAGAAACCGTATATTTCAAAATTATTCTACAACTCTGCCGTCCCCTCCAAAGTAGTCCCCTTGGGCAGCTATGCAACGATTCCAGCGCATTTTCCATGCTTCGTAACATTTCTGGAACGCTTCGACTGTGATGTCCGCAAGTACCCTCGTCACGGCCGTCTGGATGTCCTCAATCGACTCAAAATGGGTTCCTTTGACCACCGATTTTATTCTAGGATACAAAAAAGTCACAGGGTGATCCCTTTAGAGGCTAAATACTGTTACACGCTGAGGACGGTGTGGCGCGGCGCCTTGTCGTGATGAAGGATCCAGTTACGAACGATGTCTGTGCGCATCCTGTTGACTCGTTTTCGCAATCTTTCGAGTACTTGGCGATAGTAGACTTGATTTACGGTTTTCCCCAGTGGAAAAAATTCTTTGTGGACAATTCCACGGTTATCAAAAAAGGCAATTATCATCGTTTTTACCTTCGACTTGCTCATACGAGTTTTACCTAAGCTTAAATTCGAAACACCTGGGCACGACTAAGAGCACTATCATAATGCACTTTTACAATTTTAGCGTCCGTTTCCGAAACTGTTTCGCCCAATTCGGTGCAAAATTTTACGGCGACGCGTTGCTCTTGATTTCGGTTTTCCATTTTCGTGACGAACATCACGAACACACTTTTACTCAACACGACAGAGCAGCCAAACTAAACAAGCTAGAGCGATGGCAAATATATTAATGGAGAGGAGAATGATGACTGGAGAAGGGAAAGGGTGGGGGGGGGGCAATATAATCAGTCTCATTACTTAATTGTAACACCTCGTAACAGTAGAGTTGAAGTACGCATAATATTTAGTTTCATCATGTCAATGTCGGTCTTCCATTCATATTACTGGCTTCACATATCATAGACAGGCTTTATATTTCTTCCTTTCATTCGATCCAAAAGATTGGGATAGCAAGTTTTGCAAACTTGTTCGGCGTATAGTCTTTATCAGTCAATGATGGTTCATCGAAATAAAGACGATATGCTATTTTGAATTTCTCGGCGGAAATGTTTCTTTTTTCCTGATTTTTTGTTCGGCACTACATGACCACAAACATTCCTTATTTGGCGTCTACATTCAACATCAGATCACTAAAGTGTTATCGCATTAGATGAAGCGAAAAATGTTGCCTTGTGTTATTGAATCACGGTTCAAATTTAGTTATGCCAGTACACGGTGTGTCCCAAAAATAACCGAACTTTATATTTAAATCATACAACATACAGCGCCATCTATTGAAAATTTGCAACATTAAAAAGATACATTCATCCTCTTTCAAACGCACCTGACTTCATGTAAGTCGGATGACAGATGTAAAAGTGACAGCCATTTCAATAAAACCAAAAGTGTGCTAATGGTTCCAAAAAAAAAGAGCAAATATAAAATTTCGTGTCAAACTTGAAAAAAATTGCAATTGAAGTTTAAAAAATTAAAAAAAAAATTGAAAAAAGTGAAGCAGCCGTAACCGAGGTACTGAAGAACATTTCTATAAATGACATAAAAAAATCTATTGCATGCGCTGGTTGATCGTTCCAAACGTTGTGTTGAGTCAAATGGAACCTATTTTGAATAAATAATAACTTTCAAAGATAATATAATGTGTATTTTACTATTTTATATCCCAAAAGTTCGGTTATTTTTGGGACACACCGTGTACATACACGTATGTACCCAATCATCGTGCTACAATGGGAAGGTGTCTGTTTTTGATTTTGAGAACAGAAAAAAAATGAAAATTAGTTCTCCTATCATTTAAGAATAGTAAAATATTTAATTTCATCTCTCACACGAACTTAAAAATTAATCTTCTGTATTTTTCAAAAATATCTAAAATTTCTTAATATTTCATAATTCTTAGACGCATCCTCATCCAACGAAGCTGTGCACCTACAGCAACGTCTCAAGAGTCTCAGTACGGAATTAGTCACTCTACGCAATCGACTGCATGTTGGTCAGGGGCAACAAAATAATAATAATAATAACAACAACAACAACAATATTAATAATAATAATAATGCCAACAATCACAACAACAGCAATAACAATAGCAACAATAACACGATCAATTGCAATGTGACAACGATTGGCAATGTACAACAACAACAACAGCAACAACAACAACATGCCAACAATTCAGCGCCATTAACGGGTCTCAATTTACATGCCTCCACACCGAATCTGCACAACAACACAGCACTGCTGCATCATAGTAATAATAGTTTGACAGCAGCCACAACAACAACAACATCGACTGCAATACCAACTAATTGTAGTATTAATAACACCACATTGCAGCAACATCAACAGCAACAACAACAATTGCAATTATCACACTCTACGCTAATTCCCACACTAGGCAATAATAACAACAGCCACAACAATAGCAGCAGCAACAACAACAACGTCATTAACAAAACTAATACCGGTAATAATAATAACAACAACAACAACAATAATAGTAATAATAATCACATCAACAATGCAGCCCTGACGTCATGTAATAACACAAATACAAACAGCAACAACAACAACACCAATAACACATTCACGCACATCAACAGCAATAACAACAAGGTGAGTAATTCTCATAATCGCCAGCGTTGACATGGCAATTTGCTGCTTATAGCAAATTACTATATAATTACATTCAATTACATTACATATGCACATACATACATACATACATACATACTAACTGAATATAATTTCTTGTTTTGCCATTTCTTTGTGGCATTAGTCACATTTGCACACCTTTAGCCATCACACATTGCCGCATAACTCGACGATTTCCGTTGGCAACACATCCACATTGCCGCCCGGCGGTGCTGCTGGCATCATTTCCACACGCAACACTTCCATACCACACCCATTACCGGCGTCCATACAACAACAACAACAGCAGCAACAACAACAGCAACAACAACAGCATCATCAACAACATCAGCATTCACATCAACAACACCAGCACCAGCAACAGCAACAGCAACAGCACCAACAGCAATATCAACATTCCGCGCACACGCTTCCAATGCGCTCCACAGCCAATGTTGGCTCACATGTCCATCATCAAATAAGCCATAATTTGCCACCCTTCATACCGATCGCCCAGAAGCACACAATAAGCGCCAGTCATGGTAGCAGTTTCAGCAATACGGTCGCACCTTTCGGCTATAACAGTACAAATTTGGAGCAACGTAATGGAAGTAATGCATATTTGGGTGGTCTACAAACGCACCCTAGTAGTTGTGCTATTGGCATTAGCAACAACAATGGTGGTCATAAACAGCCACGCGATATTGAGGATTTAATACATTTGCCAGGTCCACTGACTGAAGATGCGGTGATGCGTACACTGCAGGCGCGTTTCAAGGACAATTGTTACTTTGTAAGTGATTAACACTTGAATTTATTTTTCAAATTCAACTCACCTCACTCTCGCCCACAGACAAACGTTGGTCCCATACTACTCTCAATCAATCCCTATCGGGATGTTGGCAATCCACTTACGCTCACCTCAACGCGTTCGTTGCCCTTGGCTCCGCAACTTAACAAAATCGTACAGGAGGCAGTGCGCCAGCAAACGGAGACTGGCTATCCACAAGCCATAATACTCTCTGGCACTTCGGGCGCTGGCAAAACGCACTGTTCGATGCTATTACTACGTCAGCTTTTTGCTGTCGCCGGTGGCGGTCCAGAAACTGATGCATTCAAGCATTTGGCTGCCGCTTTCACAGTGTTGCGCTCTTTGGGTTCAGCTAAAACGACAACCAATTCAGAATCGAGTCGCATTGGCCAGTTCATTGAAGTGCAGGTTACCGATGGTGCACTCTATCGCACAAAAATACATTGTTACTTTTTGGATCAAACTCGTGTCATACGTCCACTGCCGAAGGAGAAGAATTATCATATATTTTATCAAATGCTTGCGGGTCTGAGTCGGGAAGAACGTATTAAATTGAATTTGGAAGGTTATTCACCAGCGAATTTGCGTTATCTACAGAGTGGTGATATTGTGCAAAATGAGCAGGAGGATGCGACTCGTTTTCAAGCATGGAAGACTTGTCTAGGTATATTGGGCATACCGTTTTTGGATGTGGTGCGTGTTTTGGCAGCTGTATTGTTATTGGGCAATGTGCAATTCATCGATGGGCAGGTGAGTTCGAGGGGAATTTGTAAGTTTTCTATGGTGAAATACAGTTTCAAGGGGAACCGGGGGTCCAAGTAAGAAACTAAATTCTGCAAACATGTTTTTTACAAACATAGCATAGTAGTTTGTTGTAGACAAAATATATTACATTTATGTTCACCGAAATATGGAAAATAGTTCATACATATCATGATAGAAGACTTGTCAGACGAGAGTTTCCTTGAAATAGCATCTGTTATATTATCTATGACAGGTTACTTTTGGTTCAGCACAGAATTAAACATTTTATTATATTTTAAGCTAATCAAAAATGAATCTTTGGAACTTTGTGAGCTGCCGTTATTAAAATAAAATTGTATCGCCCCTATGTCATCCTGTATTTCATTATTATTATTTTTAGTTTGGACACTGTAAAAGGTGTGAGCCTTTGCTACTAGAAAAAAAGTGTATACGAACAAAACAGCAATTTGCCACTTGTCGACGGTAATCGCTCGTGGTGCAGTGAGCAAGACTATGACTTTTGCAATGTTGGTCGTCTAGGTTCAAATCCCAGCAAAACCAAAATTTCTCGTTATGATGTTTCGTTTGGGTAATTTACGCCTGAATATGATTTTAAATCGTGCATGTTGCGAGTTTTCATGACTGAACGGGAAATACTTTTTAAGGATTTAAATATTAATTTCACTTTATGGAATTTATTTTAACATTTAATATTTTTTTTAAGTTATTTTATTTAATAATAAATAATTTTAGTTAACTTTAAGTTAATTAAATTAAATTTATATATTTATTTTATTTCAATTTATTTTGTTTTATAATTTAAAATTATAAATAAATTTAATTTATTTTAATTAATTTAAGTATTTGTAATATTTCCTTTTGATTTTACTTTATTTGCATTTCATTTTATTTTATTTTAGTTAATTTTATTTTTACTTCATTTTATTTAATTAATTTAAGTTAATTTTATTTTATTTTATTTTATTAAATTAATAAATTAAAGCAAAATAAACAATTGAAGATAAAATAAAATACAATAAATATTTTATTTTATTTTATCATGAATTGTTTATTTAATTTAATATACAATACTATTTTTTTTTAATTAATTTATTTCATTTTATTTTTTCTATAATATTTTATTTTATAATTCTTTATTTTATTCTCGTAAATTTAATTTTTTTATTTCAGTTAATTTAATTTATATGTATTTTTATTTTTAGTTTTTTAATTAAATTATTATTTTTTATTTATTTTTTTTATTTTATTTTTTTATGAATTTATTATCTTATTTTATTAATTTATTTTATTTTATTTTTCTTTATTGTTTTTATTTTACTGTATTTTATTATCATTTTTCTTTTTTTATTTTTTTATTTTATTTTATTTTAGTTTGCTTCTTTTTATTTAATTTAATTTTATTTTAATTATTCGAATTGTTTTGATTTTATATTATTTGTTATTTCATTTTATTTTACTTTACATAAATTTATTTTATTTTATTTCGTATATTATTTTAATTTGTATTATTTTATTTTTTTTACGACATTTTTGTCTTCTATTAGATTTTTATTATGATTTTTTTGGGGTTTTATTTAACTTAATTTAATTTTATTTTATTTACCTAAACTTTTTAAAATTTTTTTTATTTTATTTACTTTTGTTTTTGATTTTATTTTGACTTAATATTTTTATTTCATGTGTTCTTATTTTATATATTTTTTATATTATTTACTGTTCATTTATTATTATTTTTTAGTTTTCTTTTAGTTAATTTATTTTTATTCCTTTTTTAATTATTATTTTATTTTACATTTTTATTATTTTATTGTATTATACGAATTGAAGTTAGTTTAATTCTATTTTTGTTATTATTATGATTTACTTTATATATATTTTAATTAATTTAAGTTTACTTTACTTTAATTCAGTTTATGTTAAATTAATTTTATTAAATTTCATTTAATTGTACTGAATTTAATTCATTTATTTAAATTTTTTGTAAGTTAATTTTTATTAAATTCTCTTTTCTTTTCTTTACATTGTCTTCGATTAAATGAGTTATGTGTTTGCTTTACCCTTACAGGGCCTCGAAGTGGACGTCAAAGGTGAAGCAGAGTTGAATTCTGTCGCAAGTCTCTTGGGTGTACCGCCAGCCGCATTATTCCGTGGCCTCACCACCCGCACGCACAATGCACGTGGTCAATTAGTGAAATCGGTCTGCGACGCTAATATGTCCAATATGACACGTGATTGTCTAGCGAAAGCTCTGTACTGTCGTACCGTTGCCACTATTGTACGTCGCGCCAACAGCCTCAAACGTTTGGGGTCCACTTTGGGCACATTGAGTTCTGATTCGAATGAGTCTGTGCACAATCAGGCGGATGTCGCATCGCAGCATGCATCTACTATTGGCGGCAACTCTGGCTCAAAATCGATGGCTGCTTTAAATAATGCTGTGCGTCATGCTACCGATGGATTTATTGGTATTTTGGATATGTTCGGCTTCGAGGAACCATCACACGCTCAGTTGGAGCATCTTTGCATAAATTTGTGCGCCGAAACAATGCAACATTTCTACAATACGCACATCTTCAAGTCTTCCGTGGAGTCCTGTCGTGATGAGGGTATCGTTTGCGATGCCGAGGTGGACTATGTCGATAATGTGCCGTGTATCGATCTGATTTCCTCGTTGCGTACTGGGCTTTTGAGCATGTTAGATGCTGAATGTTCCATACGCGGCACCGCTGAAAGTTATGTGGCTAAGGTTAAGGTACAACACCGCAATTCATCACGTTTGGAGACCAAACACTCAAGTGAACCATATGATCCACGCATGTTTATGATACGCCATTTTGCGGGACGTGTGGAGTATGACACCACAGATTTTTTGGATACAAACCGCGATGTGGTGCGCGATGATTTAGTTGCTGTCTTCTATAAGCATACCTGTAATTTTGGTTTCGCAACACATCTATTCGGTTCGGAACTGAAAGCGTTGTACGCTTTGCAAAATGTGCCACGGGGTCTGAGCTTCCGTATTTCACCTACATCACATACGGATCTGCTGAATGGCGATGAGCCCGTTTCGACGCTCACTCAAGACTTCCATACTCGGTTGGACAATCTTCTACGCACATTGGTCCATGCACGTCCACACTTTGTACGTTGCATACGCAGCAATGCCAATGAGACCGCCGGTTGTTTTGAACGAAAGATGGTTGTTCGTCAGATACGCTCACTGCAGGTGCTCGAAACGGTCAACCTAATGGCATCTGGTTTTCCGCATCGCATGCGTTTCAAGCAATTCAATGCACGTTACGTCGCTATGTTGGCACCGTTCCGCATGCATCGGCGCAGCGAGGATAAAGCGATGGAAGACTGTAATCTCATATTGGAATTCGCAATGGAGAATCCACCGGTATTGGACGGTTCTGTCACGCTTGCTTGGGCGCCAGGTAAGCGCCATGTGTTCCTCAGCGAAGGTATGCGCCAGCACTTGGAACATCTGCGTGCGGAGATACGCACAAAGAGCGCCACATTAATACAGGCCACCTGGCGTGGCTGGCAATGGCGCAAGAAGATGGGCAGTGTGAAGCGTACGCGTGGCGTTGGCAATGGCGTCATATCTATGCTGCCAGCTGCTGCAAGTGCAACAAAATTAACGAAGCTGTTGCCCAACAGCGGCGCAAATTCACGTAAGTGGAGTTGTTTGTAGTAGTGTTTTGCCTGTGGGTCATGCAGTTGTGCGTGTGATTGACTCAGCGTGGCAAATGCAATAATCAAATTGAAATTAACATTTTTTTTACTTCTTTTCTCTTTTCGTTTTGCATTTTTCTCTACATTCGTCATCATGTACAGTGCCGCGTTTATCTGCTAAATCGTCAAATCTTATGGGCACCGTTACGCGTCCACGACCGCAACCAATTGCTGGTACACCACCGCCAGATCCAAATGAGAAATGCGACACAAAAATAATCCAGCAAACATGTAGTCTATTCGGATTAGATTTGGTGAGTACTCATTCTCATATCGTTTAAGCTAAGACTAAGAGCCTATGCCTTTCATTTCCCACTACGTACTACTTTTATGCGATTTAAATTTTCTACCTTAACACCTGCATGCTTAATTCACTCATACACACTTACTCCTATTTCGTAAAAGCATTAAAAAAGGCAATTCCTTTTAAAAAAAAGGTCTGATATTTGAGAAATATGACGACACTAAAGTATAATCAATTTTCACGTGATGTATGAAGCAGTGCCTTGATAACGGCAGCTTATAAAAATTAATAACTGAATTCGTGCTGAATGTATTATATAATACATTGAAACCAGAAAGAGGGAATTTTCCGTAAGGCGCAAGCCATCTCTTCGAGGCAGACCCGATTAACCAAGGTAGCTTCGAACTTTGCCTTCCAGTTAGAGATTTTGGGCATTACAGAAGGTATAGAAGGGGCAACCGCTATAATGGGAAAATCCATGTTTCTGGTAGCTTGCAACTAAGTATGTTTTAAAGATGGACAATCTGCCTCGCGCTGGTGCCCCTGGAGGGTCTATCACCATCAATTCCCACATACCCTTCAGCGGCTTCAAATGTTGTCTAATTCAGTGGAACAGCGTAGATTATATTATATACTCTTATGGTATATATATTTGGCACTTTGGCTGAATCCATCCATCACTTTTCCAACAAATGGGGGGACTTACAGTTTACCAGGTGTGTTAGTTGTAATTTGCAGAGGAATCTCAAAATTTTTTATTCAAAGTATTGACCATTGGTTTCTACACATTTCGCCCATCTCTCAGGCAAATTATGGATACCATTCCAAAAAAACTTTTTTTCTTTCGAGGCAAACCATTCGACGAGCCATTTTTCGACTTCTTCAAAATTAGCGAAGCACTGCTCTGCAAGGGAGTGTCCCATCGATGCGAAAAGGTGATAGTCGGACGGGGCGAGATCTGGAGAGTACGGCGGGTGCGATAATATTTCCCAATTAAGTGTTTTTAATGTGTCTTTCACCAGTTTAGCGATATGAGACGGCGCGTTGTGATGTTGCAAGATAACTTTGCCATGTCTTCGGGCCCATTCCGACCGTTTTTCGATCAACGCATGATTCAAATTGATCATTTGTTGTCGGTAGCGATCCGTGTTCACCGTTTCACCAGGTTTTAACAACTTGTAGTACACCACACCACACTGGTCCCACCAAACACAGAGCATTGTCTTACGGCCAAAGCGACTTGGCCTTGCAGTCGATGGGCCAGCTTCACCAGGGGAAAGTCATGATTTTTTTCGCTTCGGGCTCTCAAAATAAATCCATATTTCGTCCTCCGTAACAATTCGATGCAGAAAAGATTTCCTTTCGAATCGTTGAAGCAACATTTCTCAAACGGTTTTTCGACTTTATATTTGTCTATCGTTCAGCTGGTGTGGCACCCATTTTCCATACTTCTGGATCTTTCCCATGGCTTTTAAACGTTGGCAAATTGCTCCTCGAGTCACATGTAGTGTTTCTGCCAATTTTTGTTGCGATTGGAAATCTCCACTTTTAAATTGACGAAACCATGTCTCACATGTTCTAATCACTGGAGCATGTTCACCATAAGTTTCTACCAGCAACCGGTGAGCTTCAGCTGCTTTTTTCTTTTGATGAAATAAAAAAAGCAACGAATGCCGCAAATGTGATGTACTTGGAACGAAACTCGACATATTCACTGAGGTAAACAAATATGACGCTATTATTTTGGCGGAATGTGACTTGCGTGTTTTTGTAGGTTAATGTCAATGGAAAAAAATTACATACATGCCAAATCATAGAAATTTATACATATTGCTAGGCACACTTCAACAAAAACACATGGTATACTAAGCAGCCTCCGAACGGCTGATGGTTTTTTATGAGGAGCCTTTATTTCATGTCATCAATATACTCGGAGGGCTTGACATTCCTCACCGAGCGACGGCCGCTATTAGAAAATTTAACTTAATTTTTCATTTAAATTAATTTTCTACAACTTTTTAGTTCTTAGTACAACAACAGGGCTTAAACCCGAGCCCTTCGAATGGTAGTACGCAAAGCTAACCACTCGTGAGAAACTAAAACGGATCATAATAAACCGCAATCGCATAGTTGGGATACGCGGAAGAACACAACGAATCTACTCAATGGTTAGAGGTCCTTAATTGATATGCTAGATTTGCCGTACAGCGTGAATTGGCAAATTCACACATTCCTGATCCAACAAGCAAGTTTTTATTAAATATAGATGGATAAGTAATAAATATTAAGCTCTTCTGATACGCAAGGTTATTCACAAGTTCCATGATGAATTCAGAGAGAAACTCATTATTGCTTCTACGGTTGCTTAGTGAATCTTTCACAATTAGAAAATATATAATCGACGCTTTGTAACCGTTGAAGTGATTTTCGGCAGAGCTGTTCTTCCGATTTGTGGTATGCGTCTTGATGTTTTCAAACAAGCCTACCTACAGTTTATTCTATGCCGCCTCCGAACGGCCGATGGATTTTTATGAGAAGCTTTAATTGCATATCAGAAATACGTTGGGGAGGCTTGCAATTCCCTACAGGGGGGCTATCGCAATTAGAAAAATTAATGTGGTAACCACTCGGCTATTGCGGCCGTCTCATATATTTATCGTAAAAGCCACCATACGTAGTCAGAGTCGAGGATTGGAATAAATCAGTTTTTAGAGAGAGGCAGGGGTTGAATCAGTTGATAATGACTATTATTGTTTTGTATTTGAAAAAAAAAAAACAAAGGCAATGATCGAAGTATCAGGCAATTTAAGCAACATATACAGATCGAATCTCAGATTATTTCTCTGTCGCCGAGCTTGAAATTTCAATAATTAAACACTCTGTTTTGTCGGAAAAAGTATAGGTAATGAATATGGATTTGGAACCATTTCGATCTTACTTGGTGAATATACTCATAGCTCAAGTTTTCAAGTTGTGATGGGCTCCAAACATCTGCTAAAGGCAGTGTCTTTTTATTTCGACCAATCTGAATAAAAGGTTTGATGTGCTCCGAATGGCATTGGTAATCACTCGGCTACTGCGGCCAAACATTAGATATTCGGCTGATATTTATATTAAACGCAAGGCGGCTTAGCTGACTTCCGCAGAATAAGTAAAGTTCAGCTATAGGCGAGGTAGGCTTGTGGACTGATGTTAGCATTGGAGCTATCAAATGAAGCCAAGTTCTTCTCTACCTGATCTTTTCTAAAGAGTGAAGGGGTTCCTCTTGCTCTGCTACCACCGGTGGCTGCTGCGTCAACAATTTCAAAGCTAGAGAGTTGTGGCCTATATGTACGACATGACCTAGTCGTGGCTACGCTGTCCTTAATTCGCTGAAATATGTCAATGTCGTCGTATATCACGTACAGCTCATCGTCCAATGAGGTTTGGTATCATTATGGAATCCGTGAACTGCTCTTTCACAGTCACAAAGATCCATTAACTCAATATACTCTGCGCGTAAGTCGCTTGATTCTCTTTCTCATTCTTACTGGAAAAAACATCTTTGAAACCATCTGAAAGACACATAACTTTTTCATAGAACCTCTGAGGCAATGCTTAAAGGAAAGTATTTTCATTTTCATGTCATATCATCATTTTCTTCCGTCGGGGCGTGGATACAGATCGGCGATGCGTTAAATAAGTTTGTTTTGATGTGAATCGTAACGAGACGTTCGTCCATCTAAATGAATGTCAGGACTCGACAAATGAGTATCTTTTCACATCACAAATCCAACACCAAACTTGCACACCACCACCACCACTGTAATACGCTGTCACAAGGACCTATATTTTTCCGTCCTTGTCCCGTTCATCTCATTTCCTGTATGACGTTGATTCCATTCTTAATACTTATAGTATTAGTCTCGGTTGAGAATTTTCTCAATTAAAGGACCGTGACGACGTTGCTACGTGAGTAGGTTTAAACTCATAGCTTTGTGAGCTAGGCTCCACATGAGTTGGTTACCTTGAACAAGTGTTGTTTTAAGTTTTCAGGATGCGCGACGTGGACGAAAGAGTAGAAGATCTTTCTCCCCCTACTGCATCGGATACTTTTACAACTGGAGCTCTTTCATACATTCGGACAACAAGACTTAGCCAGTGTGACCGCAGTCTTCTGAATTCGGGATTGCTTAGCGTCATATATTTTTTTGTGTACTGGGCAGAGCGCAATTATCAGACATGCGCTCATCCGACCAAAGAGGCTGTTGTTGTTGTTGTTGTAACCGCAAAAATATTGGGGAATGTTGCGGGAGTGACAGTCCTTGATCGGATAAAAATCCGGGTCATTCTGGTATAAAGAGCCGACTGTCGCCTCTTACTACAGGCATGCCTTATCGCGGGTAAATTCTTGAACCCTTAACCCGTAGGGGGCGATCATCTTGTCAGTTCTTCTCCACTATATCGGAATAAACTTGCGGATAAACCATCGGCTTCCGCCTCTAAGTTGTTATTCAGGCGGTCCATTGCTATTTGTACTTTGTCGGGCGATGAAACGTCTACTCCATTGGCATCGATTGCCTGTTTGTCAAGCACTTCATACCCACCATTTATGGACTCTCATTTTCTGGCTGCAAAAACGTCTTGATTCTCCCTTCAAATCTTGGTGTGTCACCTATACAGCACGGATTGCCGTCATTTGCTTGCTGCTGCGGTACGAAAAACCTCAATATACCAGCCTTTCTTTCGATCTTGGCGAAAACCAATACTTTCGCAGTCGGATGACCTAGTTCTACCTACTTTTTTTCACAAGAAATTTTCAATTTACCATAAAAAGTTTCAGTAAGTTTTATAAAAATATTTGTATTTTCCTTTGAATTTTACAGTTATTCATTTTATTTACTTTCTCTACATTTTTACTTCCATCTATTGCGTTTGTTTGACTCTACGACAAACGTCAACTTATTAAAACCACATTTAAGTTTGCTCTTTTAATATCAAAGCACTGATTTTTATTGCTTTCATGACGCACACTAACC
>JAWMAG010000004.1:23150000-23172500 GCA_037013455.1 Ceratitis rosa
TTTTCTTTAATACAACATAATTTTTTTCTTTTGTTTTTCATTTTACCTCATTTAATTTTCTTTACCTTATTTAATTTAATTTTATTTTATTGAATTACTTTTCTTTAACCTATTTTATTTCATTATGTTTTATTTTTTTTAATAATTTTTTATTTTTTTTAATAATTTTTTATTTTACTTCGGTCCTTTTTTATTATATATTTATTATTATTATTTAAAAACAATTTTTTTATGCATACTATATAGGGGTTTCCAATAAGAGTGATATGATTTCTTTAAAAAAAAAACACACACAAATTGCTAGATAATTCCAATGTTTTTTATGCAATGTGAAATACAATCGATACAATTAAGTTCTGAAAATAACATCATTCAAATGGCCCCCACGACTTCTATTGCAGGAACGAATTCGATGAACCCAATTTTAATATTTGAATATTCTTTCCACTAAATCAAGTCGTATGCCATGAATATTCGTAGCACGTTCAGTATTGACTTTTAAAGCTTGAAGAGCGTCTGGTTTATTGCTAAAGACCAATGACTTCAAATAACCAAACAAGAAGTATTCTATAGTAGTTAAATCACAACTTCCTGGAAGCCATTCAATGTCACAATTTCTTGAAATAATCGAGTCTCCAAACCTTTCTCGCAATAATTCGGTTATTGCACGTGCTATGTGACACATAGGCCCGTCATATTGAAACCAGATGTTCTTAAGATCAACTTCTTCCAATTGAAAGTTGGTTATCATCGATCTACACCGCTCTCCATCGACAGTAATGTTGCTACCAACTTCATTTCAAAAGAACTAAGGATCGATGATTCCACCAGACCAAAAACCATACCAAACTGTCAAGGGTTGTTTATGAATAATTTGTGAATTTTCTTCGCACCAGAATCGACAGTTTTGTTTATTTACCGCACCACTCAGATAAAAGTGAGCCTCATCGGAGAAAGTGATTTTCTTAAAAAAAAAACAAAAAAAAAACGATATTGTTTTCAAGTTGTTGTTGTTGTTTATAAACGTTTTTCTTGCATATATCTTGCCATGATGAAATTGAATCAATGGAAAAAAATATGACATCATGACATATTAAAAATGACCAAAACGACACTTAAAAATCATATCAACCCTATTGGAAAATCCTTTATATATATTTTTTTTAGTTAATGTAGAGTGAAATTTGAAATTAGTTTATCTGTTTTGAGCCTACTTCCTACTTCTAAGTGTCTATTAGCCCATCTGGATGTGATGATCTTGTCATTCCTTAGTAAAACTTTCGGCCGAGCATATTATAGAAATAAGCTGATATTTGCCCTTGGTTAATATTTGCATATTTTGGTATGCCATCGGTCTTCGCCGCTTTCTTATTCTTGATTGATCGCTATTCGAACTTCGTCATGGTATGTTCGACACGAACTTTCTTTTTGAATGTAATCGATTGGGCATTCGGACCAACGTCGTATGTTTCCTTTTCGCTGCAGGCAAAGCAGTGGATTAAGTGTTCTCCGAGCTCTTAATTTTCACTGGCTTTGTCACTAGACTGAAACAATACCTTCCCAATTTGATAGTTGAACATTAACTTCTGAGTCACTTGAAGGAAGACTTGGGATTGGAAATCGGGAGCTCTTTATCAAAGCGGCAGAACCATAAAATTTAAAAGAGTGTATTTTTTTAACCACTTTATTCAAATTTTACTCCAAAATGTTGATGGTAAGCAAAGACTAAGCGCCCACACTTCAATGGCAGGATGAATGAACCGCCTACTTCTTGCATCACAATTACCGCCAGTTTATCACACCTACATACATGTGCAATAATTTGTTAACTACCGTGTATTTCCCAAGCACAATTAATGCTAAGAGGATAAAGATGTTCAATTAATTTCGCTGATTAATTGCCACAGACCAAACGATAAAAAATATGCCAATAAAGGCGTAAATATACTTACGTGTAGGTGGGAAGACAACCAACAGATAGACGCATAGGTAAAACTCTATATACCTATACAAGTATATTTAAGTTAAAGAGAATGTTATTTTGATGCTTTCTTAAATGCAAATCTCAACTCGCCAAAAATACATAAACCCATTGTATTCCTTACATTTGTAAGAACATCAATCGTCTAACCTGCCTGATGCTCATAATTTTTTATTGTTGTTAATTATTATATACTCGTGTACATACACTATTGGGGCTTTATAACAGCTGAATCGGTTTTCGGCAAGGCTCCTTTTCCAATTTGCGGAGCTTTTTCCAATGTCTTTCTTAGAAATGGAGGAACCTTCAGGCTATTAAGTTGTCCCCGAACGGCAGACGAATTTTTATGAGAAGCTTTTATTTTGTGTCAGAAACACACTCGGAAGGCTTGACATTCCTTGCCGAAAGGCGTCTTAAATTAGAAAAATTAAATATTTTAAATTAATTTTGTAATGTTTTGGTTTTTTTCTGGCTGCGGTTCGAGCCCATCACCCTTCGCAAGATTTCATACACTGTTAAATAGTTTTTTATTTTATTTTATTTTATTTTAAAAAGGTAGGTAAGAGTGCAGTTTATTTTATTGTTGTGCTCAAACTATCCGGTGCTCTTAATGAATCACAGTGTTCTGTGATAGAGTTGGGCAATCACAATGAAAATGGGTAATAGTTTCTTTCTTCTCTTCCATTTTGCAACTGCGACAAAAAGTGATTGGCTCACTTTTAGCGCATGTTCTCCAAATGTCAATGCCCCTTTGTAGTAGCTGTTCTTAGTTTTTGTTTTATCATACTTGAGCCATATCTGCTTCGTTATATTTCCATCTATTCTGAGCTATTTGCTTGAAATGTGTATGATCGCTCCTAGAGGGCATGATATTAATACCACCTCGGATTCATCTAGAGAGGCTCTTGACTTAGTCATCTCGTCTTTTCGCTTTTTCATACCGACAATGTTCCTGTGAACGAGAACCCAGACTATTGATAAGAGGAGTTGAGCTGACAGTGCGTTTAAAGCCTTCCTGCAGTTGTTGACTACACTGGAATTAATCTTTTGCGACGACAAGGTGTGAAATTGCGCCTGGCTGTCTGTGTATATGATAGCTTTCTGTACCCTCTTGTTGGTATTCAAAAAGGCTCCGCAGACCTCTGTACCTAGTACTTCCACTTGAAAGATGCTAGCTAAGTTTGGTAGAGAGACAGAGAGACCGTAAGATCCTTCGGTATACCGCTCCCACTCGGCAAACCATTTGGACTCATCGGTATAGATTGAGGTAGCATCCTCCTTCCCCACTGAACTTCTTCTCCATTCACACCCGGAGGGTAGCTTCATCTGGAAGCAACTATTGAAATCCAATCTTGGAAGAATCTAGTCTATAAAGTTGTTATATGGTGGATAAGGATATCTAGGAGTCCATAATTATTTTGGATCTATTTTTATTTTATTTTATTTATATTATATATTTATTTATATTATTTAATTTGTTTTATTTTATTTCATATTTTTTAAATTAATTTACTTTACTTAATTTTATTTAATATAATATTTATTTCGCTTTATTTTCGTATTATTTTATTTTATCTTATTGTTTTTTTTTTAATTTTGCTTACCTTTATTAACCGCTGAAGCGATTTTCGGTCGAACTCCAATTTGTGGTTTTTATGTTTACAGTTTATACTAAGCCGCCTACGAACGACTGATTGTTTCTTATGAGAAGCTTTATTTCATGTCAGAAATACACTCGGAGGGGTCAACATTCCTGCCGAGAGGTGACCGAAATTAGAAAATTTAGCTTAATTTTTTATTTAAATTAATATTCTATAACCTTTTGGATGTTAATACGGCCCCAGGATTTAAATTAAATTTTATTTTATTTCATTTTGTTTTAGTTTGCTTAATTATTTTTAAGTAATCTCATTTAATTTTAATTAATTTCTTCTTATCTTGTTTTATTCATTCATAATAAATCTTATTTAATTTAAAATTTAATATCTTTTATTTAATATCGTTTAGTTTATTTTTTTTTATTTTGTTTTATTTTATTTTAATTTTTTATTTTATTTTATTTCATTTCATTTTATTTTATTTTATTTTATTTTATTTTATTTTATTTTATTTTATTTTATTTTATTTTATTTTATTTTATTTTATTTTATTTTATTTTATTTTATTTTATTTTATTTTATTTTATTTTATTTTATTTTATTTTATTTTATTTTATTTTATTTTATTTTATTTTATTTTATTTTATTTTATTTTATTTTATTTTATTTTATTTTATTTTATTTTATTTTATTTTATTTTTCTTTATTATAATTTTATTTAGTTGTATGTAATTTAATTTGATTTACCTTAATTTAATTCAATTTAATTTTATTTTATTTTCTTTCTTTAATTTAATTTAATCTTATTTTTTATTTTATATTGTTTTTTATTATTTTATTTTATATTATATTATTTTAATTTTGGTTTGTTTTATTTTGTTTAATTTAATTTTACTATATTTTATTTCATTTAATATAATTTAATTTTATTTTTTATTATAATTTTATTTTGTTTTATGTTATTTTATTTTTTTTTATTTTACCTTATTTTAATTCATTTTATTTAATTTAATTTAATTTTATTTTATTTTATTTCATTTTATTTTGTTTTACTTAATTTAATTCAATTTAATTTTATGTTATTTTAGTTTATTTGATTTCATTTTCTTTTGTTTTACTTATTTTAATTTCTCTAAATATATGATTTGAAGTCACTGACATTAGATGTGGTGTGCGTGTTGATGTTTTTTCCAGTTTATTCTAAGTCGTCTTCGAACGGTCGATTGATTTTTATGACGAGCCATTCCATTTCTTGCCAGAAATACACTAGAAGGACTTGACATTCTCTGGCGAGGGGCGTCCACAATTATAACCCAAACCCTGGCCTTTCGAATGTCAGTACGCACTGCTAACTACTCGGCTATTGCGGCCGCCATTATATTCATCATATCTTTTTTCACAATTTTTTTAGCTGTAACTCTTACTGTCTTGTAGAATTCTTCATTACGTGCCCCACTAAAGCGATCACCCTCGCTAAATATCCTATTGACAAAGCTTTATATACAATAATTTCCAACGCATCTTTATATTTACCATTTCACTCAGTACAGTTTATTGATTTTCATTTTCTTAACTGTTTCACATAGTATGTTTGTATGTTTGTAAGTATTTCGTCACTCATTTAATATACAAGTAAGTAATTACATACATATACATTTAAATTTCGTTTCATTTGCAAGTTTTTATTCAGTTTATTTATTTATACATATATGTAAGTGTGCATGCTAGTATACATATGTGTTATAATACAGTTAAAACAATGATGGAAACTTTTTTTCCCAAACAAATTTTCACTTTCTCTTGGGGGCCTCAACGTGTGTGGGTGTGTAAGTTTGCATTTTTTGCATTTGTATTTTTCTCTTTTTTGTTCGTGTTGGTTTTGATGTTCCGTGGTGGCTTCGGTGGTTTTGGTGTTGTTGTTGTTGTTGTATTTATGTATGCATGTATGTTCTGATGTTGCTTAACCTACATACCTACTTAAAGATTTTTTTTTTGTCATAAAATTGTTTATTTTAATTAAATACTGATTAAATATTTTGTATTTATTTTACAAGTGTCCTTTTGCTACTTTTTCTTCGTTTCACAAAATTTTTCTAATTTCATATGATTTTTATGCATTTGAAGCATTTTGTGCACACTTTCTTAAAAGCTAGAGGAAAAAATGCCAACATCGGAATTCGTTAAGTACGCATTTTCTTAAAAACTTTTGGAGCAACAGTTGAGAATATAAATATGTATATATGTATATTGTATATATTATATTTTAAATTTAAATGTTGTGTTCAACACGCATAGTTTTCAATTATTCACTTTATTTAATATTTCTCTATTTATTTATATTTTAGCAATAAATACAATAATTTGGTTTTTATTTATTTTTCACATTTCCTTTGCCATCTTCGTTAATAAATAGTTTATGTAAATGTATATTTGTTACATTAAATGTGTGTGTTTGTGTGGTTTTGTAAATAAATACTTTTGTTTTGTACTAAATACATTTATATATGTAGGTTAATGAAAAATAGTCAATATACTTTAGGAGTTAACAGTTTTCTTTAAGCAAAATTTGTTGTTGTTATTTAAGTTATGCATAGGTATGGTTGTATGTATTGTAGTATATGTTGTATGTATTTAATAGTAGTCAACAAATTCTTATAGAGTTCTCTAATAAATCCGGCATAAATTCAGAAATTTTCAAATTAGGATTGTTGTTTTTGGTATCCATTCAAGTACATGTCGATGTGAACGCCTTAAGCCTCTGTTTCCGATCGTCGCCTCCTGCCTGGGCCGCCGGGGAAATTGGCAGCAGCCAGACCCATGCGATGTTTCGCTTCCTGTGTGCCGGAGTAACCGCGTGCCAAGCCAAAGTCCACGGTCCGTTTAGAGCTGTGAGGAGAGAAATATTAAAAAATTTATTTTAATGCGCAATAAATATTAAAAAGATAATATTTAGGGCTAGAAATTTTGTTGAAAGACTAATCGTAATGGCAAAAGGTCTGAAAAGATAGACGAGCTATAGAAAGAATACTTGTGCATGAGGAAAATGCGCTGGGTGTCTTTCTGGACATAAGTGGATCCCTCGAAAATGTCACCGAAAGCAGCTCATGTAATATCTATCAACCACCGAAGGATAAAAAGTATATTAAGCTGCAGAGAGATTAACACAGAGTGGAATGAAAACAGACCCAGCAAGAAGGTGCATTATTAATGGTACTGTGGTCACTTGTGGCTGCCGGGCTTTTGGAAAAGTTTGAAGGGAAAGTACTTAAGCGAATGCAGATGACATAGTTACATTAGTGACGGGCAAGTTCTCGTAAACCAATTATATAATAAGATGCTATGTGTTAGCTAATAACCTAAACGGGCTTAGGTCGCCGAAAGGATGACAGCCCTTGACCGGATAAAATTCGGGTCAACTCCGATGCGTAGTATCTGTTGTTGTGAGGGTAAATACCCAGACATCAACCAAACGCGGGCCTGCATATGAACTGTTCTGGTAGCACTGTATCAGTCAAAATCCTATCGGAAAATATATTATAAAACATTGCCGACTCCTCATTGCCAACAGAGTTGTAAAGTTGGCTATGAACTACCTGAGTGGTCGACAGTCATCGGTAGAGTTTTGAGGTCAAACTTCTACAAAAGGTTTCGCTTCTATTTAAATTTTACATATCAAAGTTCCCTTCTGTACCAGAAGGCGTTTTTTTGTGCTCATTTGCAGTACACAATGCTAACCACTCGGCAACTGCCGCAGCCATTTGCTCGATATTGACGACTGGCCAGGATATTGATAAACTTTATTTGAAAGTGAAATGCTATGTCGTCGAACTTTTACACTTCTTCACTGCATGACATCTACAATTATAACCAGCATAACCTCCGGCTACCCTCTTCATCAGCTGGACGAATGAATACCGGCTCGAACTGGATCTGGGAGTCACTGGGAGTCACATTCGACAGCCTGCATTTATTCACCTCGCATACGACAGAAATTATTGGAGCTTCAAAAAAAAAAAATCTCAAATCCTGAGCAAAAGATAAAGAAACGTTGCTCGCAACTTCAAAGGCAATTGGCAAATGATGGATACCGGGACTAGGATATGCAGATAAAGAAACTTGTCAGAACACAACCCTGAGGACCGTGATAGAAAACCTCCTGATATCACTGATGAATCACTTAAACAGCAAAATATCAGAGCTTCCAATAATACCATATATCTAATATAATAATATCCCAGGTCGGGATCAGTTGTCCTGCATACAATGAGACACTGCAGGACACTTACCACCTCTTTGTATGCCCCCTCATCTAACATTTCTTCTTATCCAGCCAGAACTCGACGCAACAGTCCGTTTCCTAGACTTCCCGTGAGATGACTTCAATGACTTAGGCTAGCCTTAGCTGCTCCTAAGCGCTATCACAACAGCAGTAACATCAAAAATAGTAAAAACACGCTGTGTGGTACGTAGATCTTATCGCCTTAGGCTCATGCATTGTTGTTAGACAGCGGTAGGTCAAGCCAATCTTACTTTTTTGTACTTTGGTGTGATGTGGCTACTCAACCTACCATCATTTGTTCGCCCATGGGGAAGGAACATGGAGCTCGGTAGCGGAATTTAGAATTTACAACATTTTTACGGACGAAAGAAAAATGGCTGATGTAGTAAACGCCCAATCTATTGCGCTATCAGCCTCAATCTTTTTTCAGACTGCAAGGAAAGCCGTTCTGAGCAGCCAAACAGACGGTCGGACATGGCTAAATCAACTGAGCACATCATTATGATCATATCGATATAAGTTTTTATGTGTGTCTCGTCTCCTTCTGGTTCTGGATGGCGCCTGCATAACATAACAATCTATTGTAAGTTTTTGTTAAAATTTAATTTATTTCCATTTTACGGGTATCCAAAACCTATTAACATTATTAAAATTTCCAAAAAACCTCTGCGTGGGATCCTTGGGTGTGCGTCTTTGAAAAATTGGTTTCAAATGAAATGTTGCCTACATTTGGGCTTATAAATATTTTTTCCTTACCAAAGTAAGTAAACCATGGATTTGAATGCAATGTCCATGAAAACATATTCGTACAGGTTATGTCATAACAAAAATGGCTAATGATATTACTCTTCATCACGTTCATCAGTCACTTAAATTATTTTCGTCCTAATCAACTGATAAAAATCTCTCGCGATTTACTCGTCTTATATACGAGTACATACATAATCGTCGTATAAAATTTTTAGTCAATAGTTTTAGTGAAATTAAGTGATTTTCAATTAGGTGAAATATATTTGTATGAGTGTGTATACGATTTTGTGGCCAAAACTATAACACTTTACTGGCCTTTGGCTAATTTTCAATTAACTCATCAACTCTTTCAACATTTTTAACGGCATTGTTGGTCGAACTCTATCGTTTGTAACTTAATAGTGCCTTTTTATTTATGCAGGTTTGTTGTAAATATAGCTGTACATACACCCTTTTACACACCAGCAAAAGAAAGTGCTGTGCGCGTCAATTAAGATATCCGTTTATTGCCTGAAACTGAAACTGCTTCAACACCTACTCAATTTTAACTATTATTTCTCTAGACATCCCAAACCGTTCTCTTCATATAAGAACTCTCTTAATGCCTCTATTTCATACTCAAATTATTATTAGTTTAAAGTTTACTGCCTTGCGATACTCACTTTTCCAGATCGTTGCGTGCCCTCATTATAGTTTGTCCAAAACGGGCCATCAGCTCCATTAATATGTCATCGGGCACCTCCTCCAGCTCATTGTAGTAGCCGTTGTTCTGACTGCATTGTTTGTTTGTGTGAATTTGATTGAGTGTATGGTTGAGTGTGTGTGTGTGTGATTCGTGTGTGTGGGCCAAAAGGATTTATGTTTACGTCGTTTTGCGTTGTGTTTCGTTGTTAAGTGTATTGGAAAATGAGAAAAATCTTATATTAGTATCTTAAGCCCATATTTATTTATGGTTTGCCAATATTAAATATATTGAAAATAAAAAGAGAAAGAGGAAAAAAATGAGAAAATACGCCTACATAATGTGATTTTAATTTTAGTTATTTCCTTAAAATGGTGAAAATAAAGGAAAGTTGTTTTGAAAATGAGGAGTGAAAAAATAAAGAAAAATAAAATGAGGGATAATATTTCTTTGCCAACTGAGTAGTGTTGCTACTCAAATGAATCCGGTGTCATACTAACATCCAAAAAAAGTTATCGAAAAAATTAATTTAAATAAAGAATTAAGTTAAATTTTCTAACTGCGGTGGCCCCTCGGCTGAGAATGTCCACCCCTACGAGTGTATTTCTGACATGAAATAAAGTTCCTCTTAAAATAACCATCAGCCGTTCGGAGGCGGCTTAGTATAAACTGTAGGTCCCTCCATTTGTTGGAAAAACATCAAGATGAAAAACCACAAATTGGAGGAGGAGCTCGACCGAAAATCGCTTCAGCGATTACAAAGCGCCATATATATATAGTATATAAAATGATTTTAATTGATTTTGAGAATCTCGAGCGCTCTCTGTGAGTTCTCAAATTTTTTCAAAGTCCCACCTGTGGACAAGAGTGATTTTGTGTTAGATTTCCAGGCTGACATTGTTGTTGGTGATGACACTGGTTCCAAGATAGGCGAAGTTATCTAAGACTTCAAAAGTTGTGACTGTGAACAGTGACGTGGGAGTCGAGTCGCGAATGGGGCGACCTTTTGTTTGATGATAGGAGTTATTTCGTCCTGCCCTCGTTCACTACCAGACCCATATGTTTCACTTCCTTATTCAGTCTGGAGAAAACTGAGCTCACACCGCGGCTTTTGAGGCCAATGGTGTCAATATCGTCGAGGTACGCCATGAGTTCAACGCCCTTATAGCAAAATATACCTTCTCTCTTCAGCTTTACAGCACGTAACTTTTACATAGCCTTATAAGTTTTACGGGTATCCCCGATTCAGACATAGCGGCATAGAGAGAGCTCCTTTTGCGCTGGCGAAGGTTGTTTTAAAATCGACAAAGAGGTGATGTGTATCGATCTTTTTTCACGAGTCTTTTTCAAAATTTGTCGTGTGGTGAATATTTGGTCAATGGTTGATTTAGCCACACTGATAAGGTCCAATCAGCCGTTCAGTCTTTCACACAATACGCTCGATAGGACTTTACATGCGATATTAAGGAGGCTTGTCCAATGGCAATTGGCACAGACTGTGGGATCGTCCTTTTTTTGGATTGGGCGGAGCATACCAAGGTTCCAATCATCGGACCATGTTTTGCAATGAAGCTGGTTCATGCACCTTATCAGTTCATTTTTTCATATTCGTGCAATGAAACGTTTGTTCCATCGTCATCGATTGTAGAATCGGTAATCAGTTATGCTCTCAGAGAGCAGGAGTGCAAGTTGCGTAGAAAACCGTTCGGGTGTCTGTTATCATTGCAGCTTTTCGACGCCGAACCTTTCTTGTGTTTATTGGCGGGTGCGTATTCTTGCAGCTACAAGAAAGTGGTCCGAGTCGACGTAGGGTCCTCGGAGTGAATATACGTCAAGAACACTGAAAATATGTCTTCCGAATGGTAATGGGTCGCTTTTTAAAACTACAAAGCGGCGGTGGCTGATGGATTGCTGGCACGCATCAGCTTCCATAAAAACCATTTGGAGCCTAAGTGTGCATCCATAAAAATCGTAAAGAGGGTAACCCCACAATCTGAGCCACTTATATTGGGTTAAGCCTCCACAACATCGCGTATAAGGTTCTATACGAGTATTAGTGTGGCTTTAAACCTGGTGAATTCATTGCTTAGATATTCATCATGCGCCAAATCTTGGAACAAAACTTATACGGTTGTGTAATTTAAGCAACACCAAAAGATCCGTCAGGATAGGAAAGAACATCTCACAAAGTCACTATTTGGTGTGCTCTACAGGTAGAGCGAATCATTGGTTCATATTTCATCAAAAATGAAGCTGGCCATAATGTTACAGTTAACTATAGAGCCATGATTAATGACTTCCATGCTTGAATTGGAGTATGTTTATTTAATTAAGGAAACTTTTAGTTAGCGCATTATCTTGCATGTGGTCCAGCTATTTAAGCCAAAGCAAACTAGAATAAAATTGGAATTTATTTTCCTTTTTGAGCAGATCTCATACTGCCATTTCGATTTATTGGCCATCTGTTGGCATATTTCGCCAGCCAAAGTGAGAGCCAAACATTTTACTTATTAACCACAGCCCACCTTAAGGGTTTATCAGTAATTACATTAAATGGCATGACTTAAAAATTGCAAACTTTGGCAAGCCTCAGTAACACTTTGATTATGCTAATTAGTTTCAATTATAAATTACACTATTGCGCCCGTTTTGTGCAGTTTGTCTTACTCAAACAACAAATCCCTACCACACTGGGGTATTATATCAGTTACTTAAGCTTTTGGCAGTCACATTAAGAAATAATTCGACAAAATTATTTATAAGTATACATAACTATATATATATATATAGTATATGCATTGGTAAATATGTAATATAAACACTGAAATTGCTACAACTACCTGGGAAATGGCGCTGCTTCCGTTGACGTAAGGCAAAACGCCAAGCAAACGGCGACAAAAGCCAAGGAACAACAGAATACTTTATTTGACATCATTGCGTTTGTTTTTGTTGTTGTTGCTTTATTTTCGTGGAAGGATTGAAGCTATAAGAAAAGAGAAGAAAATAAAAATAAATAAATTATGTAAATTTGACTATTAAATAACAGTTTAAGTTCATAAAAAGATTAGCTCGGCATAACCAAGAAAAGTTTCAGCCAAAAATTGTTTGCCAATTTTGGCACGGTTTGAACATTTAAATGCTACATATATGTATGTATTCATAAATTAGAGATATCAAATTTCCTATCACAGTATAAAATTCACATTTTCCCGTGAGTCAGAAAATTACAGTAATGGAAGTTCAACCAGAATCACTTGTCAATAGAGCAGACCAATCTGAAATCATAGTAAGCAAAAAAAAAAAAAAAAATTGTGAGCGCTTTTAACAGCTTTGTACCATATAAAACAGCGGGTCTGGATTAGATTATCCCAGCCATGCTTCAGAAGCTAAAGGAACCAAAGACAAGATAAGATCTGCGAGGTATCCAGTATTCAACTATCTTACACCACAAGAAGTTGGGAAAGAGTCAAAGTAGTGTTCCTAGCGAAATCGGGCAGAAGTTTGCCGATTTTATACCTACATATAAGTTCATGTTGAAGGTTCCAGAAAGGCTGATGGATATACACATTACACATGAATCATAGCAGATACCAGAACGATGGCTCAGCATGAAGAGTCGATCAACGAAAATTGCCCTAGATGAACTGATAAATGCAATTGAAAAATCATTACATCACAAACAAAACACTGGCAGCCTTTCTTGATATGGGCGCAGCCTTTAACAATATAAAGTTAAGCACTATCATTGATTTCCGGTCACCCGGAGATGTAAACGACACGGTGTGTATGTGGATAAAATCGTTGCTTTTGAACAGAATGATTATATCATCAAACGCCTCAGCGACAAGAACAGCACAAGTATTCAGAATGACTCCTTCTGGTAGGAGGGCCTTTCCCCCTTTTGTGGTTGGTGGCCCTTAGCGATTTACTACTCCAACTCAACGGAAGAGGCGTGAAAGTAATAGCATATGCAGACGGCGTAGTGTTGATGGTATAGGTGAGATTATGGAAAGAGCTAATCCTACTCACTAGTAAACCAAAATACCTCAATTTCATCTCAACTCGGGTCTTAAATCGAATAAAGTCATTAGCTAATATCAGACCAACCCTTACATATAGAGTAGCCTGTGCAGGGGTAACCGGGGCTATTAAGTCATGCCCAACGGATGCGCTTAATGTGCTGCTTCATCAACTGCTATAAGAACTTGGGTGATTGGATCCAAAAGAGTTATGTCCTGAACCAGCTTATAACAACTTCAAATAAATCGGACTATATATTATACTTCCAAGATTGGATTTCAATAATTACTTCCAGGTGAGGATACTATATAGACGTTAATGGAGAAGAGATTCGGTAGGGGAAAAAGATACTCAATCTATACCGATGGCCCAATGGACTGCCGAGTAGGGGCGGGGATGTAATCCAAGGACCTTGACATCTCCCTCACTTTCTCTCTCTTTCTCCAAACTTAGTTAGCATCTTTCAAGAGGAAGTACTAGGTATAGAGGTCGTCGCCAAAGTTTAATTCCTGCGTAGTCAACAGCTACACGAAGGCCTTAAACACATTAGCAGGTCAACTCCACTTATCGATAGTCTAGACTCCCGGTCACAGGAACATTGTGGGTAACAAAAAAACAGACCAGTTTTCTAGGTCCTGTCTGTGCGATTCCGAGGCTGTATCAATTTCATGCCCCCTAGAAACGATCAGGCGAGAGATTACTATACACATCGGAGAAATAGCTCAGGATAGATGTAAATCTATAACCAATTAACGAAGCATATATGACCCAAGTATGATCAAATAATGAGCTAAGGACCTAAATATTAATTAGGTCCAGGAAAAGTGTATACTGTTTTACATCTATTATTACATTGGCCATATGGAGTACATGCACTAAAACAGTTTTTGAGGCAGCTTCAAAATGAAGGAGATTAAAGAAACTATTATCCATTTTTTCTGAGAATGTTCAGCTGTATCACAGACCAGACATAATACACTTGGTATGCATCTGGTACCACACCTTGAATGGTTGACAACAAAAAGCATAAAGGATATTTACAGTTTCATTCAGAGTACCAGATGGTGTGAACACAACAATGAAACGGGAGCGGAAAAATATAAAGCCGAGGAAGGATCCTCCAATTTGTGTTATGTCTCCAACAGGTGAAGGGACCTACAGTTTATAGTAAGTCGCCTCCGAATAGCTATAATTGTTGATGTTCGTCGATCCAGGATTCGAACCCTGGCCTTCAGAATGTCAGTACGCAGTGCTAATCACTCGGCTATTGCAACTGCCAATCTTATCTACCTACCTATAAAATAAGCATAATTTTTTGCAAATCAATCTACGTGTGCATGTATTCATTTGCACCTACCTAATTCGTCCATACCTAGAAAAGTTGTTCTGTCACTTTGCTCGTTATAATTCAATAATGATAAAGCAATCAAAATAAATTAACCCAGCAGACACATATTAATTTAAAAATGTGGGGTGCAAATAAAATGTCTGCGGGTAACTGCTGTAATGGGCGGAGTGCAATCAAGTCATAAACGTACGTATGTATGTATGTATGTACGTATACGGGTATGTAGGTAATAATTTAGGGGAATCAATAAATTCCTTGTGTAGCCAATATATGTATGGTATGTATATAATATGTGCAAGTTGGTGTCTGCAAATTGGTGTCTGCGGGAATCTTAAAGATGATTTTCCCTGTTCAAATTATTAGAAGAATACCAAATTCGTGAACATGTTTAGAGAAAAACTAGGTACAGTTTTATTCATTTTGTGGTCTCAAAAGTACAGGGCTGTATTTTGACATCTTTTGAACTGTTTTGTTTTAGTTTTAGTCAGGCATTTAGCAACAGTACAACGCGTTACAATTTTCAAAACCCTACTATTGAAATGCTAATTCAAACGTGGCCACGTTTCGTGCTTCAAGAGGAAATTATAGTGCATGAGGTATGGGATCATGTGTGGAAGTTCACGCAAGTGAGGAAAGTTTTAGACTGCCATTCACATGAGAGTGGCCAGAAATGATTCTGTATTTGGTCTTAGACCTGGGTAGCCAACAAATATCCGTTTGGAGGCGAGATAAAATTAGAAGGCGATTCCCATACGGTTGTGCGTAGGTTTTGGGACCCACCACATGAAAAACAAACTCCAATGAATAACCAAAAACAACATCGAATGAGAGACCCCCGTAAATTTTCTAAGGATTACGGTTTGAGGGCATATAGGCATATAGGGCATTTGTAGAAATAAAGGCTGCAGCGAAATTTTTTAACATAGTGCTAATTGATTTGCGCCCACGCCCCGAAAAGAAAGACCATGTGACCAAAATGCCTATGAGCGTTGCCTCCGCCACGATGTGAAAACCATGCTTGGCAATTTTAACGCCATGGTTGGCAAAGAAAAATTCAGCCTCCACAACGAAATAACCCCAAATGGGTTAAGACTAATCAACTTCCCCGGGTCCCGAAATATGGTTGTCTGTAGTACTGAATTCCAGTACAACAACATTGATCAAGTAACTTGGCTGCTTCGGGATCGAAAAACTCACAACCTTATAGATCATGTTGTGATGGACGGACGACATGTATCCAACGTTCTTGACATGCGTACACTCCGAGGAACCAACATCAACTAGGAACACTATCATGTAGCAGTCAAGTTAAGCATCCGCCACCGTGTAGCAAAGATCGCCCGACAGCAAACTGAAGGAAAGTTCGACGTCGAAAAGCTACAATCACATCAGACAGCCAATCAGTTTTCTACTCGACTTGCACTTCTACTTTTTGAGAGCACTCAACAGCAACTCCGTGCTCGTTTAAGAGAACTGTGGAAAGAACGAAACTATTAGTTTTCAGCAAGCTCGCAAAAACAGCTGGTACGATAAGGACTGCTGTGCCGCAGTGGGGAGATCGACCATTACACGGGTGAGGTGGGATAGATACCAAAAGTTGAGGAGAAAACCAAGACGCATATGCAGACATAAAAAGAAAGAGGTAGAGCCGCGTGAGTATGAAGAGCTTGAGAAACTGGCTGAAAGGGGAAATGCTCGAAAATTCTACGAAAAGATCCGGTGACTTAGAAAAACTTTCAAGACCGGAGTAAGCTCTTGTAGAGCCCAAAGAGGTGATCTAGTGACTAATGCCTCAAGTATACTGAATTTATGGAGATAACACTTCTCTCCAGTTTGACAAAATGCATGCATCAGCTTCTCTGCAGAGTATGGTCGTATGAAAGAATAAAAAGCGAACTTCGCGGTCTGCGCCAATAGTCCTGAGATAAGCCCACCGTCAATAAACTGATTGGACTTTAATAGTGTGGTTTAAGACTTGATAAATCCATCATTGAGCACATATTCACCATGGGTCAATTTTGGGAAAAGATGACCGACTTACATGTCCTCTTTGTCGAGATCACGATTTTACATTTTTGATGTTTTTTCGTGTTTTTTTTTTTTGGAGTTGTCTCCTGAAAAAAATATACTTGAGTGGTATCTTTCAAGCCGAGGCAGTTGCATTTAAGCAAGTTTTAAATTATATTGTGGAAAGCACAGCCTCATGAAAACTCTAACAACTTATAGTGCACCATCGTTCAAATTGTTACATACACTGTACATATTACACAGAGAAGCGTAAAGTTAAGGTCAACACTACAATTTGTATGTTAGCACATCGTTGACACCCGGACAAACTGTCTGTAACACGTTTACTACATTTTAATAATATTTCAACATTAAAATGTTAATATGCAGACGATTAATTTTATAAGTAGGAAATGACCTCAGCAGGAGCAAGTGAGTGTCAAGCATGCACTACACTGTGTGATAAAAGTGTTGTAGACACCAGTAGCAATGTAAGTGATGGCACGTGCTTGCAACGGCAACAATTTCCCAACTGCCATTTTATGCACTCAGGCGCTTGCACACTTAAATTCAATGAACATGCGCTTGATGCTTTCACTCTCTCCCTCTCTCTCCCTCTCGCTCGCTCTATTTCTCTGTGGATTAAATCACTCTCCATAACCATTTGACTAGCTACTAGCGTCTTTTTTATCACAACACTTGCGGCACTTGGGAGTCAATGAAGCTGTTGATATGCATCTGCTGCTGTTATAGCTGATAGCCAGAAAGACAGAGTCACTCAAAAGAGAGCAGGACATACCCATACACACTGGCATATCTGGAAGTATACCCCTACTGTGCTTTATACTGCTTACAACCATCTTTCGTTTGCTTATCCTTCAGCCGACAGGATGAATGGTTGTGAAAAGTTTTAGTAAAAGCTTGTTGCTTTGCTGTGTAAAGTACTAATACCGTTTGCCGCTTGATTTGTTTGTAACGGCTATGCGGATATGTATTAGGGTAAACATAACATGAAAGTTTTGAAAAAAAAAATATATATATACACAATTTACGCTGTGTAACCGCTGAGGTCTTCTCTCTCAATTTTTGTGATATCGTGGACATCAACCTCACAACGCGGGTCGACACTCAAAGACTCCAAGTTATCTTTTCCAAAATGCACCACACATGATGGGAAAATTGTGTAAGTGTAACAGACTGGACATTAACCCAGAAAAACTCGAATTGGCAGTCTTCACCAGAATATACAAACCATGTTCACTCAAGCCACTCTTAATAAAAAAAGACGTGATCCCCGTGTCTCTATAGAGTTTAAATACCTCAGAGTAATCTTGCGTACTGCGATTCGGAAGACCAGGGTTCGACTTCTGGTTCGACCAATATTGAAAATTATAGAAAATTATTTTTTCTAATGGCGGTCGCCCCTTGGAAGGGAATGTTAAGACCTCCGGGTGTATTTCTGACATGAAATGAAAAGTTTCTCTAAAAATCAATCAGAAATCGGAGGCGGCTTAGAATAAACTGTAGATCCCTCTATTTGCTGGAAAATTATCAAGGAGCATACCACAAATTAGAGTAAAAGCTCGGTCTGAAATCGCTTCAGCGGTTAGTATACTTAACTGAAGCCAAAACACCGCAACGAGAAATATTTGGTTTGTCACTTAATTCGAGCGGTTTGCCAAGAGATAGCGTAACTTTATTATTATTCAATCTTTTCTTGAAAAGGTGTTTTCGTGGAGAGTTCTTGTGCGAAAGACAATATCTGGCAGAGCCTTGTTGCTCAACCGTTTTCAGTCGAATCGCGTTGCAACTTGCTAGAAGTTTGCCCCGAATAGGTTTACGGGAGGAAAATTGAGGAGAGCTTTTAGGGCTCTTAAAGGAGTCGCCGATAGAGCTCCCGGAATGAGGATGGCAGCCAGCTTGTGAACTCTTTCCAGTTTACTTCCGAAGGTGTTTTTTTGCGAGTGCTAACCATCAGACGGTGGCTCCGTAGAATAAAATGGGTCTAACTGCCGCTGTATAAATCCAATGAACAATACATGGATCAGACTCCATCTCTTACCCAAGGCCGCTTTATATGCGTAGAGAGCAGCAATAGCTTCTTCCACCTTTCCAACGTATTTCGGCTCCAGTTCAGTTTATTATCTAAGATTATCCCGAGATATTTGACTTTGGTAGAGAGAGCGATTTCCAAGCCTTTTAGCTGGGGTGGTAAAACGAACCATTTCGGATTGACATCGATCCCACATACCTTGCATCAGCTTCCAGATTTTGCGGTAAATCATTTACGTTTTTTTGGGTTTCCCTGTCGTTGTCGTCGACGTATGTTCGACGAAAGACACCACAGCAATGGAGATAAAACTCCTCCTTAAGGGGTACCAATTGGGGTGTATCTGGTAATACCGGTATTTCCCATTCCAGCGAAGATGAGCTCGTTCACCCGGAAAAATTCCACCAATCTTACAATGGAATGTTCAAGATCCATTTACTTAATACCTTCTATTATTGTCTCGGGAAGACTATTGTAAAAGGTCCCTTTATAGTCTATGAAAAGGCCAAGTATTTGCTCTCTTGCCGCCAGTCTTTTTTTTATAGTCCATGAAAAGGCCAAGTGTGTACTCTTTTGCAGCCAGTTTTTTTTTACCCTACTATCTCGTAAAGCACTGTATCGATGGACATTTCTTTAGAGTAGACGTGTTGCTTCCTGGAGAGTCTGTTCAAGGGTTCATGGATAGAATTTTCATATGCGGACCATTTCAGAAGCGGATAATGATTGCTGAGGAAAAGTGGCTCACTTACAGTAACGTCAAACAAAAACGATCGTGGTCTTCAAGCCAGAATTGACGGCCAGGAAGGATTTACTTTATGTTTGGTGGAATTGGCAAGAAATAATCTACTATTTATGAGCTGCTCCTCACGGCCTACGGTCTATTTTAGACCTGTACTGTCAGTAAATGGGCCGCCTAAAGGAAGCCATTACCTAGAAGCACCCAGCTTTGGCCAACAGAAAGCTTGAGCTTGGTTGGCTCTTATGTATCCCCTAATAGTCTGGGCCTTGCTATGCCTATGGCGAATGATTTAGCTACGGAAGAATTGACCTCCAGAGAAGCCTGTAAAAATCGATTGTTCCAAATTTTTGCCAACAGGTACAAGGGTTTCCATGAGGAAGGCATAATGACATTTCATAATAGCAAAAAGTTTTGCAGCGAAACGGTGAATATTTGACATAAATCAGAAGAAGAAGAATGAATTACTTTTTACTAGACGTTATATATGTATTTATTTTTGACATCAAAACATTTAAACTGTTGAAATTTTTAATTTTTTTAAAGCTAGAATTAGCGTACAATTAAAATAAAAAAAATTATTTCACCTTTATGCAAATATTAGAAATTATTTTCAAATGAGTTATTAAGTACATAATAATAAATAATTATTTAAAAAAAAAAATTTTAACACACCTAATACAATGCAAGTTCATTTTTTCATCTCTAAGTATATATACATGTTACTCAGCAGGTAATCAACAACATGATAGTGTCAACGATGTATCAGTCCCGTCATCCCAAGTATTATAGGTACATACGTACACGCTTATGTATGCATGTATGATTACTATCAAAAGCTGATGAATTTTGCTGTGTATTTACGAGTACATGTGTTCATAATGTTAAAATAATGCCAAAACAACAAAAACAACAGTTTTGTTGCACCACTAAATATTCTATCAAATCAGATCATAGTTTATCGCATGCAACTACTTCGTAGAATGTGCAATACACGTACACGTATGAGTATACATTAAAATTTTTATGCATGTATGTGCTAATACCATCTCTGCGCTTCGTTTCGAATTAAATATGTTATGGTGTGTGTTGTTCAACAGATATGTTACAAATGTATTGGTTTTGTTATCAAATTTTGCACAAACCCATTTGATTGGAATTTTGTGTGTGTTTTGAAATTTTTGCATACAAAAATGTAAAAAAAAAAATTTAAAATTGTATGAGGCATAGAATTATTAGAAATTTGGCCTACATATACTTATGCTATAATTAATGGTGTCGTGTATAGTTATTATTATTACCTCATAAAACCTGTTTTGTTATAGTTAAAAGTCAGGCATGAAAAAGGATCGCCCAACAACCGCGTCTAAATTATTAAAACCTATTACAAATACAAAAATGTTGGCTCAAACGCGGCCACGTTTCGTACGTCAAATCGTCCAGCTACTCAAGTAATTCGTAAAATTTTAAAGAAATTTGAAGAGACTGGATTGGTAACAGATATTGTAAGGGCTGCGCCTTATCTTTTTGCTTCTTCCACCTCAAATAACACTACTGTAAGTGTAGCGGACGTTCTCAAGAGCTGTGATTTTCTTACGGCACATCGTGGCATATTTGTACTTGAATTTATATCTACTGTTGAACAACAACAATCAGCGGACGGAGATTTTTCGAACATAATATTCTTCAGCTACGAGGCAAATTTCTTATTCGAGGATACGGAAATAAGCAAACTTTTCGCATTTGGAGCTCCTAAAATTCTCAAATAAATGCAGAGAGGAAATTACATCTAAAAAAAATTACTGTCTGATGCGCTAACGCAACGGCTGGACTGTCACTGTCGATTCGGAGCGTTATGGCCTTATGATAACCGACTTTTTTTGCCCACAAATTGAAGAACACGATTTGGAAAATATGTCGTTTCAACAAGATGGTGCCATATGCAATACACAACAGGAGCAAAAATGGGAATAGAAATTTCCTGACCGCGTAATCTCTCGTCTTGGGAATGTCAACTGGCCACCGAGATCGTGTTATTTAACACCGTTGGACTTTGTTTGTAGGGCAACCTAAAATACCATGTGTGTGCGTATTAACCTTTAACTCCTGAGCACTTGAAAAACAGCATTCGTTAGGCTATGATTGAGATATCGCACAATATGTGCCACAAAGTGTTCGAAAATTACCTCAAATGGATCGAAGTAGTGTTTTACATATAATGCCAAGGTTCAAACTTTATATTAAAGAAGTAATTTCATGGTATAACCCTATTTGTATGCATTAATATATCCTTAATTTTAAAAATTCACATGCTTTTGAAGTTGAAAACAAGTATACGTCCTCTTTGCCTTGGCGCACGTCATTACTGTTTGTACTAGCGATGTACCAGTGTCTATAGCCTCAATGGCAAATGAAAAATTATAAGCTCTACCTCTCCCGCCTAGCTTTGATATCACAAAATATTGGCTTCAAGCTCAAACTTAGGTAAACGCCAAATTTAAGGTCATGATTCTCTCATTCCAGCCATTTTCTTAAATATTGTTCAGCAGTTCTAGAACAATTTTCGTGCTTGACCAAATAGCTTATCTACCTAGTAGGGAATTGCTAACCTTTTTTCAAAAAGGTATTTTTACTTACAAGTACAAGGAACTAATGCTTTAAAGCACCCCCAAGTGGCGGCTAGAATTTCTTACATATAAAAACTGTTATTTTTGCTCTAGAGAACAATTTAAAGTATTTCTTCTCAAAAGAGAACGTGTGAGCTGAACTGAATTAAATATGGTATATATTATTTATTATGCCATTCGAATAGTAAGTTAGCACCTCCTCCTTTCAGTTTTAACATCAAAAACATCTAATTGAACTTTCCCTACTGGGACATATAACAAAGAAACAAGGCATAAATATGTTATTGAAATACCGCCGCAAGCCAATACATTGCGTTAAATGTATCGGGCGCATGTTTTTGATAGGCTCACTGCTAAGCCCAAAAGGCACAGCAAATTTTCCTTTTTCTTCTGGAAAATTTAACATATTTTTTAAATTTATT
>JAWMAG010000004.1:23177500-23340000 GCA_037013455.1 Ceratitis rosa
AATAAAAAAAAATAAAATAAAATAAAAATAAATAAAATTAAAATAAAATAAAATAATATAAAATAAAATAAATAAAAAGAATAAAATAAAAAAATGAATAAAATAAAACAAAATTAAATAAGATGAGATAATGTAAAATGTTCTCTGAGAGCACTCATTAGCAGCGTTCGGTATAGGGGTCAAATGAAGGGTTGGTACGATGAGGATAGAAAAAATTATGTCTACTTTGCAACGTTGCGAGGGAATGAAAAGCGTGCTGTGTGGCACAGATACTGAGCCTTAAATTTATAGAGGGAACAATTCTAGAATCTGCTGAATAGCAGTAAGTTGCCGAATCTTATTACCCAACCGCAGACGATGCAACAGGCATTTCATTATCGGACAATGAAGAAATCCCAATAGTGATTACTTGCCTGTAGAGCAATACGGCGACGAGAGCCAATAGCTTCCTGGCTAAGCAAATAAAATACGGTGTCGAAAAGCCGATTAAATGCAGGGGTGCTCGCGGTCTGAGCCAATATTTGGACTTTTTCAGCGTAGATTTAAGTAGATCTGGCAACCTATAGTTGACCAGATATTTCCCATCCTTCAAAACTGGAAAAAGAACTGTTATCCAGACTGAATAAGGAATAACACAGAGGATGGACGATGGCTGCACTCTGGATGTTACTCAACCTGCCATTGGCAGATGAAATTATTCTATATTTCAGTGCTTATTTTGGATCTATGGCCTCAATCACGTATTACTACACATCTTTCATAAATGTGTTTAAAATATTTGCATAATTATGTTTCGAAAATAACTTGAAAGTGCATGAAACTAATTTCTACTTTGAGAATTATAAGCTCTTTTGAGTCTTTGTGCTCAAATTTCACACTCCTCCTATTCTATGCTCAACAGATTTTATGCCACCATAGCCAACAAGAAATCTAGTTTTTATCTTCTTTACAAAAGGCATTCAAACAAAACTATTTTTTTGGTTTGTGTGAAATATAATAGGTTTATGCAATTTAACTTGCGACCAAAAAAGGAATGCTGCAAATTTTTTATTTCAAAATGTCACTGCGATGCCAAGTCCACGGTTGAGTTCATTATGATTAAATGTAGAATGTGACCACAGAGAGATAAAGGAATTTTTCCATACACACAAAAGGAGTTTAATTCACAAAAAAAAAAATGTATAAAAGAATGAATGTAATTTAAAAAATTTAACTAAAGCAAACAAAATTCATTTTGACTTAGTTCTATAATTTCTTTTCTTTTGCCTAAATTAAGTCAGCAGCAAATTGCATTTATACAAAAATATTTACCATTGTGCCCGCTCGATATTCTTTAGAAAGAAAACTTTCGCATTTTTTTGTTTAGTTGATTATTTGCTACACTAAAATCATAATCCACAATTCAACTGAGGCACAGCGGGATAGCTGGAAGCTGGAGTAAACAGTTACATAGAAAGCGAACAAAAATAAAAGTGGCTAACAAAAGTGTTGTGATGACTATCAAATCAAGTAGCTGAATCAGTCGTACAAAACCACATCAAAGTCAAAATCAAAGTATTTACTCTAATGATTCGGCAATTGCGGGTAAGCGGCGTGGTGTTATGGTTTGCCACCTGCGGTGTACGGAGTCCAAGTATGAATGCCACTAAAATATGTCAATGATTGGTGAAAATATTATACATAGCATGACGTTTGTAATGAATACTACACTTACAGTGAGTAGGAGGTGTACAAGAGGGAGATTGGAGGAGATTAATCACTGTGGTAATGAATGATGGCAAAAAAAAAAAAACAATATTCATAAATATATAGAAATATTGTAGTTGAGAAAATGTTGACGATTTTGGTCCAATCATGTAAGCATATGGTTAAACTTTTTCTTGAAATTACAATATTTTTCAATGAATTTGCAAAAAAAAAAACTATTAAGGACATACCTCACAGAGAAATTCAGAGGTCACTGCGGTAAAAGCCCCAAATGCTTTACTTCAAGAAATATAAAAATCATATGGATCGATTTAATCCCCAGCTACTCATTTTTTAATAAATACAAATCTAATAAATAAATTTAATTAATCAAGCAGATCTTAAGCGAATTAAAGAACATCTGCGTGTAATAAATATTTCTTTATTTATTTTTGTTAGTAGAGCGCAATGAATAAAACACGACCGTTCTGATGTAGACCATTTAATCAAGAGAAAGATAATATGGAAAATTACAATGCAATAGTACTTTGAATAACAGTTAATATGTGCAGTTGGGTTGTTGATGCTAGTCTTCGAATTAGTGTTACCTTACAATCTCCGCCTCAACCCAAATGCGAATCGGTATAAGAAATTAAAAAATGTATACGTTAGCGTAATAAACTATACAATGTTTATAATAAATATACATTAATTGCAATGTCAGTTTAAGAGAAACTTAGTTTTAATAATTTACAAAGTGAGTAATGTTTTTCTTTAGTTACACATTTAGTAAATATATCAGCAACGTTCTCCGATGATGGTATATACTGAATTGCAATCTCGTTTGACAAATTCTTGTCACGAATGTAGTGATATTTGATGTCTATGTGCTTGCTGCGTTTGTTTGCGATTGGATTTTGAGCCAAAAATTGCGCTCCCTGGTTATCACAAAACATTGTCGTTGCTCGTTCTACATAAGCATCAAATTTCATCTCCTTCAATAAGCTTCGATGGAATGATATTTCTTTCGCCCCTTGGCACATAGCGATATACTCCGCTTCCATCGAACTTAATGAAACCACATGCTGTTTCTTGGACTCCCAAGCGATGGGACCGCCACCAAAAAACAAAACATATCCACTGTACGATTTTCGATCAGTTGGCTCAGATCCCCAATCAGCATCTGTGAAGCACACTAAACCATTATTATTAAATTTGTACCGTATCATACCTTTAGTATTTGCTTTCAGGTAGCGCAAAACATGTTTCGCCGCTGTGAAGTGCTCAGAGTGAGGGTGAGCATGAAATTGTGCCAGCTTCGATACTATGTGGGCGATATCTGGCCTTGATATTACAGCCAAGTATGTTAAGCTGCCAACCAACGACTGATAACTTTTTACGTTGTCGCCTTGACAACTTGAGTTGTCACATTTTTGTAAGACTAGGCCTGCTGCTGATGGCGTAGTAGCCGCTTTACATTCAGTCATTTTCCACCGTTCTAGAAGCTCGCTAGTATACCTATTTTGATGAATACAAACATCACCACGTATACCATCTCGCTCGATTTCCATCCCAAGATATAACTTTACTGGACCTCGATGAACTGCTTCCACCTGCGCGCAGAGTTTTGTAATGATGACGCGCATAGTTGACTCGAGCGAACACGCTAGGAGAATGTCGTCAACATATATTGCAATGATGTTGAAATCTCCGCCTCTAATCAAGGTGTACAAACAACTATCCGTCTTACAACGAGTGAAACCAATTTGTGAGAGAATAACGTCAATTTTGTTATGCCAGTCTCTGCCTGCTTGCTTAAGACCGTAAATTGACTTTTTGAGTTTACAAACTCTTTCCGGAAACTTCGTGTTCACGAACATCTGTGGTTGTCGCATATAAATGTCTTCTGCCAGTTCTCCATGAAGATATGCTGCTACGACGTCGATGTGATTTATTAGCAATTTATGCTTTGCACCCAGTGCAAGAATTAGCCGAATTGCTGAGTGCCTTGCAACTGGAGCATACGTTTCAAAAAAATCCTCAAATCTTCGCTGACTGCAACCTTGCGCAACTAAACGCGCTTTATACTTATCGATCGTACCATCTGAATTATATTTGGTTGTAAAAACCCATCTGCATCCAATAACGTTTTTCCCCTGTGGATAGTCTACCAACTCCCAGGTGCCGTTTTTCATTAGAGCGTCATGTTCTGTTTGCATTGCGTTTCGCCACTGAGTCCCACTTTCTAACTCTAGTGCTTCAGCAACAGTGACTGGATTTGCAATGATACCGTTTAACATTTCAGAACCCACCGGCTGTTCAGTGACATACACTTTACTCGGCCTTCCAGGTTTTCCCGTACGATTAAATTCAGCAACAACTTCCACCGCTTCATCAGACGACCACTCCAACTGTAGCGTCTCTCTTTCATCTGAATATTCGTTTGTATTTCTTGTAAATGTTGTTGCTCCCGCTGATGCTCCGCCTTCTAAATCGACGACTGCATTCTCGCTGCTGCTATTCACACCTACGCGTTCTGCCGTTGTGCTGTTTACCGCTCTGCCATCGTTTTCGTTTCCTATGCTTTCTAAGCTAATTCGCGCTTCAGTTTTATTTGCGCTGAATGGAGTAGCCCTAATTTTGCATACCGCACATGTGACACATTGAAAATTGTTCAGTTTCTCTATATCTCTATATATGTGGCCGTATCTACGATGCCACAGTTCAACTTGTCTATTTTCTACGGTAGAGTTCACATAATCAGTTTTTATTCTTTTAAGAAAGTTTACACAAAAAATTCCGCCATCTATTCTTGCGGTGAAAACTATTTTATCGTCTTGTGATTTTACACATGCTTCGTGTTTGCGAAATTGAACCGTATGGCCATTACTAATAATCTTACTCACTGATAAAAAATTATAATGTAAGTTCGGCACGTACAATACATTGCTCAGCGTAATGTCAGAATGTTCTGATTTCACTATTACATTACCGATGCCCTTCGCATTGACACTTTCGCCCGAAGCTGGGATTACTCTCTGCTCGCGTTCCAATATCGTAGAAAATAACTTTTCGTCCCGACACATATGTGACGAAGCGCCACTATCGAGAATCCAAACATCGCTGCTAAAACTATGATTATTGGTAAGACCCAAGACGACGGACGATGTTCTATTTCCATTCATCCTACATTCCGCCCGAACATGGCCTCTTCTACCACAAGCATAGCATTTAATATTTCTCATCAATTTAATTTCTCCGCTTTTACTGCGACTTGATTTAATGTTCCGTTTGTCACGTACTTCGACTTGTTTGCCCTTGAACTGATTGGCTGCAAAAACGCTTTCCTCCTTACGTTCTCCTCGCCGTAGCTCTTCCTCCAGAATTTTCACCTTCAATTGATCGATGGAAGGAAGCATGTCGCGGCTTTCGATGGCTACAATGAAATTCTCCATCTCTTCCGGCAAGCTGCATAACAATAATATGCTGAGTAGATCTTTTGGCACATCTAACCCAGTGTCTTTCAGATCGTCTACCAGCGTGCAAAATTCATTAATTTGTTCGGCGCATTTATCGCCGATTCTAAACTTAAAACGCGCTAATTTTCTGAACAAATTAACCTTACGTGCAGGTGCATTTGTCTTATACATATTGTGCAGTATGAGCCACGCGCCCATTGCACTGGTGCACTTCTTAATGTGAATTAACTCCGATGATTTGACACACAAAATAATCATCGCTAGTGCCTTTTTATCTGCTCTTTCCCACATGAGTTTTTCCTCCGGTGATGCTGATGGTGGACACGATCTTTCCACGACATCCCATTGATCCTGCATTATCAGTAAACTGCGCATCTGGACCGACCACGACGCGTAGTTTTCACTGTTTAACTTTTCGATTTGCGAAAACGAGTTACTCATTTTAATTTATTTATCGACGGACGATTTAAATAAAACTTTGAAAAAAATTTCCCGAACCACGTGTATTATTGGCTTATGGCTCTGGACCCATAACCTTTGTTAGTAGAGCGCAATGAATAAAACACGACCGTTCTGATGTAGACCATTTAATCAAGAGAAAGATAATATGGAAAATTACAATGCAATAGTACTTCGAATAACAGTTAATATGTGCAGTTGGGTTGTTGATGCTAGTCTTCGAATTAGTGTTACCTTACAATTTTTTTTCAAGAGATTACAATCAAGGTGTGTTAATTGAGTTGATTAGATTTGACAGAAAATAAGAGCTGTCGAAGTCTTTATACCTTTCATTTACATATGAAATTTATTGTATTTGCTTTAGGATTAAATATTAACTCTCATATCTGAAAATGTTTATTTGGATATACCAAGTCTTACGCTTTTAGATGATTTTTTATGGAATTTTTTCTAGCCAAAAATTCATATCTGAACAAATCGGTTGTATGGAGGATATGTGATACATTCCTATACTTTCGATGATTTTCGGTGTCAATATTTTTTTTTATATACGTTTATACAATATACATCTATATAAAGTCCTTCACATTTCACGCTCTTAAACGGTGTGTCCCAAAAATAACCGAACTTTTTGGATATAAAATAGTAAAATACACATTATATTATCTTTGAAAGTTATTATTTATTCAAAATAGGTTCCATTTGACTCAACACAACGTTTGGAACGATCAACCAGCGCATGCATAGATTTTTTTATGTCATTTATAGAAATGTTCTGCAGTACCTCGGTTACGGCTGCTTCACATTTTTTAATTTTTTTTTAATTTTTGAACTTCAATTTCAATTTTTTTTCAAGTTTGACACAAAATTTTATATTTGCTCTTTGTTCCATTTTTTTTGGAACTATTAGCACACTTTTGGTTTTATTGAAATGGCTGTCACTTTTACATCTGTCATCCGACTTACATGAAGTTAGGTGCGTTTGAAAGAGGATGAATGTATCTTTTTAATGTTGCAAATTTTCAATACATGGCCCTGTATGTTGTATGATTTAATTATAAAGTTCGGTTATTTTTGGGACACACCGTGTATATGTTTTTCTGACAAATTTCTGACTCAAAAGCTCAAATCTGAAAAATCCGTCCATCGTATACATATATGCTCTAGTGGTCTGTTTTGAACGGTTACAACAAATGATTCTTTAAATGGACCAATATCGAGTTTGGCTGAAATATCTCAAAATTGAGGGAGTAGCTGGCATACAAACAGGTCGACAGGCGGACAAACGAGCATGGTCGATCGGTATAGATATTGATGGGTCCTTCTACTACATACATGCTTCGGACCAAAGTTAATGTACCATTCCATGTACATGAAGTTTGACGTCTACTAACCAATTGCCTGGGTTAAACATGTTTTTGAAAACGAATTTCGTTCCGAAATTAATTTTGTTAAGCACTGAATAGTGAGAGATAGTCAACAAGCCGTTCATCGACGACCATGATGCTCTACTGTTTGATGCTTTGAGGGAGAGTATTGCTCAAAATCGACAAGAGGCGCATCGCATTTTGAATGATGCTGAAAATGTTGTCGGCTAACGAAATTACATTTGGGGAACAGAAAATCCATACGAGTTCCATAAAACAAAACTCTTACGTCTTAGCGAAGTTCCGCCAGTTATTTAGACCAAGAACAAATAGGTTATTCTGGACTTGGTCCTTCCATGTTGCTCCGGGGCACCCTTGCTTTCGTTCTCCACCACAGGGTGCCGAGTCAAATGATCTTTTAATGGAAGATATTAAACATAAGCACCACCCACAATATTGCATAAAAGGTCCTATCAAGCGTATTGTGTGAAAGACTTAGATCTGGTAAATCCATCGACACACGCCATCTTTTCTTCGGTTTTAAAAAAGCCGTCGACAACACAAAATAATACCAGCTGCAAAGCTGAATAGAGAACATACAATCTTCTATAAGATTGTAAAACTACTGGCGTATGCTTATGATATTGGCATCTTTGGCCTGAACAACCCTGCTTACTATATGATTGTATAAGGAAGCGTCTGGTCAAGACGAAAAATCTCCTGACAGCAAAAAACAGTTATCGTATTCGCGACCCGGCTCCCACGCAACTGTCGATAGTCATAACTTTGAAGTCGTAAATAACTTCATCTAGCTTAAAAACAGTATTTAAACCATCAACAATGCCAGCATGGAAATTCAACGTAGAATCATTCTTGCCAACAGGTGGCACTTTAAACTGAGTAGGCAATCGGAAAGTAAAGTCCTCTCTCTACGAACTCCATACTCTATAAAGCGATCATAATTCCCATCCTGCTATATGGTACGAAGGCATGGGCGATGACAACATCTGATGAGACGGTGTTCGGAGTTTTCGAGAGAAAGAGTATATCGTAAAATTTATGGTCCTCTACAAGTTGGCAACAGCGAATACCGCCGCCGATGAAACGATGAGCTGTACGATATATACGGTGACATTGAAACGTAATAGTTTCGAGAATCAAGAGACAGCGGTTAGGTCATGCGGCCCGTATTGATAAGAATTCTCCAGCTTTTAAAGATTTTTCCGTTAAAAACAGAGAAAGGGGAAGACTTCCGCTCCGATGGAGAGATCAGGTAGAGAAGGGTCTGGTTATTATTGGCGCGCTGCGTACGCCAGAGAAAGAATAACAATTTAACTTTCACTAAAACATATTTCTTCTAAAATACAGAATTTACCGCCTAAAAGCTAAAATATATTAAATTCATACTCGAAACCTCACGGCAGCCTACAAGAGCTTGTTAATAAATAATATGACCAAAGCATAATGAGTTTGTGTTTAATTCTTATTACATATATATTTACGCTTTCCAGCTTCTTTTACTTTCAATCCTGTTATTTATTTATTATTCAAATATTCATATACATTACATAACTGCGAGGACGGCGACGGCAGATTAGCAAATCATTGAAAGTAAATGAACTTCTCCACAAAACAGATGGAAATAAATACTAAAGATGGATAGAAATTAATATAAATTTACATGCATAACTATAAATAAACGATATCCTTGGACATAAAACGGAAGTAGATATAAATGACTTCTACGAATGGAATGCAAAAACGTCGACGAACCGAGGCAAAGTAAGCAGCCAGTAATCTGAGAAGCAGCAATGAGTTCAAAGCGGAAATCGCTGTGGAAGCGATGGCAGAAAGTGTACAGTTATTTTCGATATTTTTTTCCCCAAAGCAACAGGAAGTTAACGACCGTAGCTCAGTTGTAGACGAAGAACGCTGGTGTCAAGAAGAACTGAAAGAAAAAATATACTAATTGGTTATGACATTGATGTAATTCAATTAAATTCCTGTGTAGTTGTAAGCAGCAACAGTTGTTGATGAAACTAAGTCACTGCTTGAGGGAATGATACACTGACTGACCGACTAAACAACTGCCCAAGGTAATAACTAACTGGCCAAACAGTTGAATAACTTAATAATTGTCTAATTGACTTACTGACAGACTGACTAGCTGACTGACTGTTTTTCCGTCTGATTGATTGAAGTTTGTTTGGAAGAATATCCATTTTTTTCCTTTGGCTGTCGTGTTATGCCAGCAGCTGTCGTAAAATATTGCAGGCACCTGCTTCATTGATTAGATTGATGAATGATATGCTCAAGCTGTTGCATTGTCGGTTAAGCCAGCATTTGGAGCTGTCATTTTCTGAAGCTTTAAATTGACAAAAGTAAAAATGGCAAAGTGTTTCATTAATAAAATGGGCATTTACGTTAAATGCTCACGTCTTACACAATTTGACAGGATATTTTTATAATTTGCGCTTTGTAACCATTGCAGGGATTTTCTGTCGAGCTTTTTCGTAAATTTGTGGTGTGTATCTTGATGTGGCTGCTCAAATCTACGGCAGCAGGGCAATCGACAAATCGGTATATTCCGACAATCAAGCTGCCATTAGATCTCTATAATGTAACAGTACCACATCAAAATTGGTTGTAAAATGCAGAAGCAATCGGAAGAAACATAAATAAATGTAACATAGCCGTGGTCTGGGTACGCGGATATAGTTATATCCCAGCCAATTGCATTGCAGACGAATTAGCGGGAGAAGGTACCCTTCTATCCACAATTTAACATGCACACTATGCAAGGTTTACCTTTGTCCACGACAAAGTATATAGGTACTTAAACAAGCCTTTGCCGAAGAAGCAGGCTCTAGATGGCTCATTGAGATCACATGTAACGTGGCCAGACAGCTATGACCAAAATTGGAGGCGAAAGAATCAAAACATCATTTTACTCTACATATTGGATGAGTGCATAAGTTCGTGCCCGAATTCAAGTGCAAACTAAAATTGAAATTTTTTGAAGAAAGCACTTTTATTAATCAATTATGTATTCGCCATCATGTTCGGCAATCCACTCCCAACGTTCAACCAATTTACGGATGCCTGATTCATAGAAATCGCGCGGTTTCTCGTTGAAAAAGGTGTCAAGGTGGTTTTTGACGTCTTCCACATTTTTTAATTTTTTTCCATTCAAATTGTTCTGCAGCCATCGAAACAAATGATAATCAGAAGGTGCAATGTCGGGTGAATATGGGGGATGCGGCATGATTTCCCAATTCATCTCCTTCAGTTTGGCCAGGGTCGGTTTTGCAACATGTGGCCTGGCGTTGTCATGATGGAAAAGAACTGCTTTGCGATTGGCCAAAATCGGACGTTTTTCATCAATTGCTTTCTTCAATTCGACCAATTGCTGACAATACTTGTTGGCAGTGATCGTTTCTCCAGCTGGCAAGAGCTCAAAATAGATCACGCCTCGGATATCCCACCAAATGCACAGCAGTACTTTCATCGGATGCAATCCACCTTTCGACATCGGTTCCGCCCCTTCGTGTGCCTGTTTCCATGTTCTTTTGCGTTGAACATTGTTGTACAGGACCCATTTTTCATCACCAGTCACGAGCCGATCCAAAAAAAGTTCGTTTTTGATCCGTCGAAGCAAAGAAATTGCTGTTGACATACGGTCCACTTTGTTCTTTTCACTCAACTGATGTGGCACCCATGTATCGAGCTTCAAAGTGTACCCAACCTTTTTTAAACGACGAAACGCAGTTGATTTGTTGACGTTCAATTCACTGGCAACCTCTTCCGTCGAAATACGTGAGTTATTTGCAACTAAAGTCCTTAGAACATCGTCATCAAGCTCAGAAGGCCGTCCACTGCGAGGTTGATCTTCGAGGTTAAAATCTCCAGAACGAAATTTCGCGAACCATTTCTTTACTGTGCGGAGTGCTGGAGCACGGTCCAAATAAACTTCGCGAATATCTTTAGTTGCAGCGCCCACTGTTTTTCCTTTGCGGAATTCGTATAACATAATATGACGCATATGATCTTTTTCGTTGTTCATCTTCCATGCGTCTTTTCACTAAGCAACTCAAATCAAAATGAAGTTATTTTATACTTGATTTACAGTTCGGACTGTCGCCTTTCCAACGATATATAATATGTATATATTTCTTTCACGAGCGCCACTCTCAAACGATTCGTACGGCATCCAGCGGAATCGGGCACGAACTTATGCACTCATCCAATAATATAATAACAGGCCACTCTTTAATGGGGCTTCACGGGAAAAGAAAGGGCCTCTTCTTCTTTACTGACGTAGATACCGCTTACCCGATTTTAGCCGAATTTGTAACATCGCGCCATTCATTCCTTTTCCTCACTACTTGGCGTTAATTGGAAATACCAAGTAGAGCCAGATCCCTCTTTACCTGGTATTTCCAACGGAGTGGTGACCTTCTCCTTTCTCTGCTTCCACCAGCGGATACTGCATCGTAAACTCTCAGAGCAGGAGTATTCTTATGCATCCGGACAACATGACCCAGCCAGGGTAGCCGCTGTTTCTTGATTCGCTGAACTATGTAAATATCGCCGTATATCTCATAGAGCTTATCATTCCATCGGCGACGGTATTTGCCGTTACCAACTCCAGGTTGACATTGTTGTTGGTGTTAAAACTGGTTCCTAGATAGACGAAGTTATCTACGACTTCAAAGTTAATGACTGTCAACAGTGACGTAGGATCCAAGTCGGAAATGCAATGACTTTTTGTGTGATGACACTCTAAAAACCTCTGCAGCAGCTGTAGGAATAATGGAGAGGAGAAAAATCTATTGAACACTACCTCTGCCGCTGTCCAGCATTGACATCTGCGCGATAAAAATTCTTAGGGAAACACCTCCTGGATTGTCTCGCTGGGCTAGCTTCAGAGAATATTGTAAATCTTTTTACTTTTATTTTTATTGACACTGTAAGGTGCTGGTATTTCAAAGCCACCTCCTTTCATATCAGAACTACACTCGTAGGGATTGATCGATGCCGAGGGGCGACTGAATTACTTAATTTTGTATACCTTTCTTGTGCATGAAATGGTATATTAAATTTGGTCTGAAGTATGGTATGTAAATACCAGAAGGAAAAGAGATAGATCCATCGAAATCTATACTGACCATGTTCGTCTATCCGTATGTTTGTAAGCAAACTAGCCCCCCAAAATGTAGATATATTTCAATCAATCATGGTACATTCATCATTGACGCTACCGGCCAGGTCAGAGCACTCGAACATATACACGTATACATCCGATTTTTCACATTTGAAATTTTGAGTTAAAAATCCAACAAAAAAGCATCTTAAGAATAAGAAATTCGGTATTCTATTTTTGTATCTTTAACTTAATATTAACTCCAAAAATCATCGAAATTGGAGCAATATATCTGACAGCCCCATGGATACAAAACTTCGTCGAAAAACCATCTAAGAGCATGTAATTCCCTATTCTACACACGTATATTTAAATAAATAATGTCACCGAAAACCATCGAAATTGCAGCAATATATCTTATAGCCAATAACCAATTTGTTCGGATTTGAGGTTTTGGGTAAAACACACGTCAAAAAAAAACTTAAATAATGAAATTCGGTATTCCATTTTAGAATCTTTAATGAAACATTGAGGAAGAAAATCATCGAAATCTTAGGACTATATGACATAGCTCCAATGCAAGCGATTTGTTCAGATATGAAGATTAATATTTAACCTTAAAATGAAAAATCATAAATTTGATATCCATGAAAGATATAAAGATTTTCTTGTTTCACTTTATTTAGTTGCTTTTTTTCTCAGTTTCTGTTTCAATTTCTGCTTCAATTGCAGCAGAGTTATTCCGCAAATCACCACAGACTTGATTCGCCCACTTTGTTTTTGTAGCAAGAAGTTTGCTTAATGAATTAGATTTATATAGCAATTAAAACATTGGATATTTCTACATTTCTATGTCTCTATGGCTGTGTGTATGTACAAATGTATTTGCGTATGTAGTTGTTAGTTAGTTGATGTGTTAACTCCGATGAATTTGCTTTCTAAACTCCTGACGCAAATGTCGTAGCAGCTGTCATAAACATCAATATATACGTGTATGTATGTGTGCTAAATATTTTTTTTTTAAATTTAATAATTTTCAGCTGAGTCGTCACTAACATGTGTTTGTTAATAAACACATAAATAATAAAAAAATATATATAGATAGCAGCATAATTAATGTTCATGTGGGAGCGCAACATCCTAATAATGAGTAGGAAAGATTTGATCCGAACTTAAATTGTAAATCACTTAAGTAATCACTAAATATTTATAAAATTAAATTATGGCATAAACTGTTTTTAAATATAATTATCATTACAAAATCAAAGTTGATAATTCTGAAATATCTTTAATTCAATAAAATTAAGAAAACTTAAGGATAAAAGTAGAATTTTTAATTTTCTCATTGCTCTTACTTAATTCGTATTTATCAAATTAAAATCAGTTCAATTTGTAATAAATTTAATAAAATCTTGTTCGTCTTTTCTTTGATTTTGATAATCTGCGCATTCTCTCCTCAAATCTCTAGCGTTTACATACTGACTGCTTTTACGCTGTGGTCAACACGCAATTAAGCATTTAAGTATGTGCGTGGGAATTTTATGCTTTTCATGTCACTCAACTGTTTGCGAAGAATGCCAAATATTTCTACAACACCATGGAATTATCAAAGTCAAAGTTCATATTTTCTTTTGTGAGGAAGCAACAAAAATGTGTTAGCAAATAGCTAAGATATTTCTTTCTAAGCATTGCCACTTACAAACAATGGGCATTTTTTACTTCTTGGAACACAAACTCTGGGAAAAATGACTTTATTCTCAAAAAAAAAAAAAAGAAATATATTTCTCTAAAATTTTAATCTCAGTTGAAATGCTGGTGTGATTGTCATAAATGCTTTCGCTATTGCTGGGATGATATTAGATAGGGATACATATAATGGGCGCTTTGTAACCGCAACTTTCGGCGGTTTTTCCAACAAATGTAATGACCAAAGTTTTTTTCCAAGTTGCGTCCGAACGGCCGATGGATTTTTTATTTCATGTCAAAAATACACTCAGAGGGCATAATATTTCCGATTCTGATGATCGATTTCAATTACAAAAAATAACGAATTTTTTTATTTAAAATAGTTTTCTTTAATTGTTGGTTGTTTGTCAATCCAGAACTCGAATCCTGGCCTTCCAAATGGCAGTACGCAATGCTAACAAGTCGGCTATTGGGGTGATATTAGATCTGGATATATTTAAAATGATCACTCATTTAATATCATCCTATTTGCAATTAAAAGTAAACGGATATCAGTTAGTTATTGAAGTTGCTTTTTCGCGGAACCCTAATCCAGCCGATTCGTTGTGTTACCTGTGGTGTGTCTGTGAAAAGGAGTATCCTTTCACCAACCTAGACGCTCTAACCAGTGCGTTTAATGGAACCTAAGAGATTATTGATACTTATTGAAGAAAGTTCCGCAAGACAGCCGAAATAAAAATTTCCGAGGAAACGATATCGCGCCGCACGTAGAGTTGGACAGTATCTGCTGCTGAAACAGATGTCATTGGAGAAATTGACAGTCTGCATACTACGAGTACCCAACCAACACTGTTCGGTTCTTATACCGGTTGATGTACTAAGGGCATTTTAGAAGGAATAGTATTTTGCCGAGGATAGGCAGATACCCATGTGTGCAATTTCGGTTAGGACTGTTCCCCTTCTAATAGCTAGGTTGTCGGCCTTAGAATACACAGTGATATCTCTGTCTCTGGGAAGCCGTATTTTGGACGTCAACACATACATCCACGTGTTTTTTCCAACCTTTCCTTACCTTATTGCCACTTTCGGAGTGATGAGATTGCATTGAAGAGACTTAACGACAGCTTTTCGGTCAGAATATGAGTGATAAATTGAGTTGTCGCGAAGCTGTAGTGGTTGGTCATGAATTCTCTTGCACATGTCAATTGTGACTAGTACTGAGTGGGCCCACAGTGCACTTTGTCGTTGAGTTCTGCAAAGTCGGTGGAAAATTTTGTGTATCTGTTTAAAAGGAAGAGTACCATAAGCTACCAAATATATAACAGATTTTTATCAAAAATAAAATCACATGTGGCACATCTGGTACGAATGTGCTTGAAGCGTTTACGACGGTCCATTCTAAACACCTGAAAGCATAAGGTCTATGCCACTCGACATGGACTTTGCGTATCATCAATGAAACATTGGAGGATAAAATTCAAACTTCTGAACCATTCTGTCTTTAATTATTATTTTATTAATTTTTAAAAAAGTTTGAAATATTTTTAACTTTTATCCTTTTTTATTGAAAATTTAGATATTCATAAAAAAGATACAGTAATACATTATACTGTCTGTTTTTTTATTAATTTTTAATTAAATTTTTATTTAATTTTACGCATTAAAATAGGCGACGTAATTATATTGAAAGTATGTGACTTCAATAAACGATATTTGAGCAACCGCCTGAATGTAGACAACACTTTTGTTATTGTTCAATTAATGTATATAATAAAACGAAGAAGTCATGCATACATTTATTAGCAAATTTCAATATTAAAAAAAAAAATATTATTATATACGAGTATATAAAATGCCGGTTTGTAACCGCTGAACGATTGGTATTATATAAATAAAATTTATAGTATAACTTTTTTAAATATAAATATTTATAAAAAAGCCACATTTAAAAAAAAAATTATCACTTATGTGCCATAGTGTTACGATTTGACTTCAACACCTTTATCAATCGGGTTTGAGTGAAAATTTCTTTGTTTTAGCACAATCACCAAGTAAGCTGTAATAAAAAGAGAAGTGTATATTGCTCAAGCTTAACCTGTGTGTACTTATATGGTACATTGTACAGGGCTATCCATTTAGCGGTTTCAACAATATACATAGTTGGCGGTTTGTAACCGTTGATGCGATTTTCGGCCGAGCTCTTCCTCCAATTTGTGGTTTTGCGTCTCGATGTTTTTCCAACAAATGGAAGGATCTACAGTTTATTCTCGAAGGACATGACATCCCCTGCCGAGGGACGACCGCAATTTGAAAACTTAATTTAATTTTTTATTTAAATTAATTTTCTATCATTTCTAGATGTTGGTCGGACCAGGACTCAAACCGTGGCCTTTTGAATGGCTATGACCACTTGGCTATTGCGGCAATAAAATTAAATAAAATGCATTTAAAATACATTTTTTCATAAAACTAGTTTTTTTTATCATAAAGTTTGAACCTTGGCATTATACACGGTGTGTCCCAAAAATAACCGAACTTTTTGGATATAAAATAGCAAAATACCATACACATTATATTATCTTTGAAAGTTATTATTTATTCAAAATAGGTTCCATTTGACTCAACACAGCGTTCGGAACGATCAACCAGCGCATGCATAGATTTTTTTATGTCATTTATAGAAATGTTCTTCAGTACCTCGGTTACGGCAGCTTCATTTTTTTCAATTTTTTTTTTAATTTTTTAATTTTTTTTGTTCCATTTTTTTTGGAGCATAAGCACACTTTTGGTTTTATTGAAATGGCTGTCACTTTTACATCTGTCATCCGACTTACATGAAGTTAGGTGCGTTTGAAAGAGGATGAATGTATCTTTTTAATGTTGCAAATTTTCAATACATGGCGCTGTATGTTGTATGATTTAAATGTAAAGTTCGGTTATTTTTGGGACACACCGTGTACGTGCATTTTTGCAAACTTCGATCCGTTTGATGCAATTTTCGCTCCGAATTGACAGTGACAGTCTTGAGATTGTCGTTTTCAAACGCTGACTAAAACCAAACAAGTTTGGTTCGACAGTTAAGTTTTATAGTTTGAAACCACGAATTGGATAACCCTTTATAAATTTTCGTGTACATTTCCACACTCACTACAACTTTAAGTGTCCACAAAATATGCCATAAGTTGACCAGTTGACTACCAACAAGTACTCAACAAAAACCCTACTCAAATCTAACTGGACGTGTGTCTCACATTGTACAGACATACTCGTATACGTGTATACCTATACTTTTTATAACCATTTAAGCAACATATGCTGGTCTTATCAAGCAGCAATTGGCCATTTACAAGCAGCAATAAATAACAAAAGAGAATAATGTATGAAAAAAGGCAGCGGAGAATCAAACGAAAGTGAAGCAGGGAAGAAGCAACAGTTACAATCCTTGCCAGATATTGAATTCAAGCAGGACAATATGTATCTTACAAATAAAGAAATCAACGAATTTTCCGCATGAGCTGCTACTTATGTGAAGCCCAAAAAAAAAAAAATAAGAAAAATAAGAAAAAAAGAGATGAACACAGTGACCGGATGAAGGCAACAATCAACGTATTTCCGCCAACAAACTTTCAGTTTAAGTGTATTTCTCATCATATATACGCGTATTTATTTGTCATGAAATTTGTTTTGTTGTATATTTGTATATTTATATGTTTGTGGGTAATTCACCAGTTGCTCAATGGTGAAAGTTAAACGATTTATTATGCCAGATAAATGGCATAGTGGAAATGCAGTGATACGTAAAATGCCATACGTTCTGTAAACGCAATTGCTTCATCATCTAATCTCTCGTTCAAATCCTGACCTTTTCCTCTACATATCATATATGTATATGTTCCTATGCCATCAGCTTGCCAATAATGCCTGCACATCTGTATATATGTATCAATCATTTTCATTTTCCAAAAATATATTTTATTATGTGGTCAGCAGCTGAATTCTTGTTTATTTGTTTACTTGTTTATCCACATTTATACATAAATAATTATATATTTACCCATGTGCCATTCATAAATAAATAAAAATGCATTATAGACACAAATCGGATGAGTTTTCGTGAGAAATGAAATTTGTATTTCACCATTTTTGGCTTTAAATAATCGAAATACAATATTCGTAAATCATTATGTGCTCTTTTTTTTTGATTTGATATTCATTTGATGAACTCATCATGATGAGCGGATGCAAAGGCCGTGATAAGCTGGCCACAATACCCTCAGTCAGTTCATTAAATGGCCATTGACGCACAGGTGCTCCATAAAATGCTTGGTGCTTTTATGATCATTTTGGTAATTGGCTTGCAATAAAATGAAATTTTAATTGCGTAAAAACAATGGCCGGATGGGCAGATGGTAGGAAGAGATATTAAATGAGAGACAACTTGTTGGTTATTACGATAAAATGAGAAAGCATGAATAAATCTATATATAAGTATGTATATATATGTATGCGGCTATTGAGTCAACAAATTCTGAAACCGCTTGAGCTTTGTAGAAACCAGGAGAGTTTTATTGTGAAATTTATCTATGGGAGTAAAATACTATGATATCGATTAGTAGGTAAGTGGGAAAGATGTATGTATGGGAAATTTTCATTAAAAATTATACTGAATTTATTGCCAACTTCTTAAAAATAGAAAAGTCTGACACCTCCTCTACTTCTTCTTCTATGGCTCTAAAACCCTTTGTCGGTTTGGGCTGAGAACAAAATACTTCGCCAAACTCTTCCTCCTTAGCGTAGTTCCGCCAGTTATTCAGACCGAGAGCAGGCAGGTCCTATGCCGTTCACCCCAGTGGGCCGAGGCAACAGATATTTTGACTGGAGCAACTTCAACCACGGGAACGATAAACGTTGTATCTTTATGCGCTTGACTATATTCATGATATTGTGGTTTTATCTTCTTCGATACCCTTCTTTTATCGAAGGGCAGAGTTATAGTTCTTGCGTAAAAAAGGGTCTCGAAGGCTCCAAGATCATTAGCATCTTTCATCGTGATTAGAGATTCAGGGAACATAATTTTTGAAATTTACTGATGTTCTACCTCGACTTTGTCTCTGTATATTGATAGGTATTCCTCCTCAAATGCGCCATTGATGTCGCTATTTAGTAGCACTTAGAACTGCTCTCTCCCAACCTCCAGTACACTTTGTTCATCTGTTACTCGGTTTCCTTAAATGTCTTTACAGAACCTAGCACCGGAATTAAAACAGTTAACTTGCTGGTGGATTTTTCGATGGAATTGTCGAACTGCGTTCTTGCTTGCCAGCATCACAAACTTTTCTCACTCACGTCTTTCTACCTCCCTTTTCTTTTCCTTAAAGATACGCTTCGCTTCCTTCCTTTGCTTCCGGTATCATTCGACTATAGAACGCGTGACAATTGGCTGCAGAGTTGGTCTATAGTATCGTATCCAATCACCTCTATCGCAGCAGTAGGTAGGGAGTAAGAGAATAAGAGATAAAACACCATTGTTGCTCAAGTTGGACAGAGAGTTGTACGACTGCAAATGCCTGCCTTGCCCCTCCAGTCTGACACCGCCATAAATATAACATGGTATAATATTAGTGAAAGGTAAATAATTGAATGATTAAAATTTGAGTATTAAAGAAATGACTTTAAAAAGTGTGTTGTCATATTTTAAAGAAGGGTTGCTATTTTTTAAAAATAATCAAAATTTAAAGAAGACCATGGAACTGAACAAAGATACTCGGCTTATATTTATATACAGGCCGCTCAAAAAAAAGAAAGAGCGGTAGAGTGTGAACTCCGAAAGTAATTCAATCCTTACTTGAGTTATCGTGCGTAAACGAGCGGATTGACAGACAGAAATAGCTGCATTGATTCGCCGTCGTCAAAAATATTAAAAATATTTTCGAATATTAATTTTCCAAATTATGCCCGTGTCTTCTTTTGTATGCATTAAAACAACTTATCTCGTATAAAAACATTTCTCATTGTGTGTTCAAGCACTATTTTTTTTATCGTCTAAGGCTCAGCAAAGCCAGAATATTTTTTGTCCATTCGAAACTGGGATTCGACTGGTATAAACAAATTCAAAACTAACAAACATTTTTTACTCTTTGAGTTTACAGCCAAAAACAAATCGAATTAATCTGAATTAAAGTGAGTTTATCGAAGTTGCTTGTTATAAACAAAAATATAGTTTCAAAAAAAGGCATTACAAATATTACATTAAAAATACAACATTATTTTGCTTAAAAGTTCGTTTTCATTCACCCGTAATTGCGGAAACTCTCCCGCCGGAAATAAATTACTCACAACTAATTACGCAGGAAATTCAAATTAACTTCAGTGCACAGTGCACTTGGATTAGATTAAATTGCTATACACTTTTAATTATAAGCCTCGTTGACTTTAAGACATTGTTTTGTCAGCTGTGTGTACTCGTGTCAATGATATTTTGGTCGGCTACTACAAACCTACTAACAAATTTACTTTTTGACTCATGATTATTTTATGCCGCCAATTGTAGTGAATTAACGTGGATTAAAGCAAAATTGATGTCAGCAAAAATTAAATGGCTTCTTATGTAGATATGGGTCAAGTAACAATTTAATCATTATTTTTGCATGGAATTGAAGGCTTTATTTAGTATAGCCAGAATTATGGGATTTATGTCAAGTACGCACCATTTTGCTCTGTATCTTTCTGTCAGCTTGAAAATATTCTCATTATAACTCTCGCATACTCGTAGAAACCCTTATATCTATTGGCAAGCGATTGAGAAAATCGATTTTTACAGGCTTCTCCTGAAGCCAATTCTCACCAGCCAAATCATTTTCCATAGACATAAGCAAATAGTAATCACTTGATATGATGTCCGGAGTGCAAGGTAGATGCATAAGAACCTACTAACCAAGCTATCGGAGCTCCTGAGGAGTCACTATCGATGTGTTTGGTATAGCGTTGTTCTGATGAAACACCATTGACCTCCTGTTGGCCAAAGCTGGTTGCTTCTGGGTGATCGTTTCCTTCAGACGATCCCTTAAGAGTTTGAGCATAAGGCAGTAGTCGATTCTGTTGCGATTTAGCATCGATTTAAATAGAATAGAAATTCGGTTCATGAGGTTTTTTTCTCGTTAGCTCATGTGTGAGGTGTAACGCAATTAGATTGAATGCAACTCAACTATGGAAGAGCTGCAGTAAACGACACGTATTAACTATTGCAAGAGTATCGAAGGAGCTGGACTACACCACCTCCAGTATATGCTTCTACAATCTGTTTTCCACGAGAATCAGAACATACCACATCCAAAGTGTCTATAAAGTGTAGAAGCAATCTGAACAGACTCTCGATTAAATGTAACATTACCCGGGTGCCCAGGACACAGTTACATCCCAGCCAATTGCATGGCAGACGAACTAGCGAGAGAAGGTACCCTTCTAGCCACAATAAAACATACACACGATGGGTTATCTTTGTCCACGGTAAAATATATGCTTAAACTGGCCTTTGCCAGAAAACCAGACCATAGATGGCTGATTAAAATCACGTGGAACGTGACCAGACATCTATGAAAAAAATTGGGCACGAAAGAACTAGAACTAAAACTGTTACAGAATCAGGACCATAAGCACTATTTTCCATCACCAAATCGCAAAGTGGTTACTGTATGTCCTTAATAGCTTCACGAATTCCATCTTAGACCTATAGCGATCACCTCTTCGATAAATGACACGGTCCGGAAACTTTTCTCTTAAAAGATCGATGATTTCGTGGCTTGTCTGGTACGTACCGCTGTTTTGTTGAAAGTAAACGTTGTTCAGGTCATTAGCATTCAATTCTAACCATAAAAAATCATTAATAATCTCTCGATAGCGCAATCCATTCACTGTAACTGTTACTCCAACATAATTTTCGAAAGATTAAGGTCCAATAACCCCGTCGGACCATAAACCGCACCAGGTCATAAGCATTCAATTCTAACCATAAAAAATCATTAATAATCTCTCGATAGCGCAATCCATTCACTGTAACTGTTACTCCAACATAATTTTCGAAAGATTAAGGTCCAATAACCCCGTCGGACCATAAACCGCACCAAGCAGTTACACATTGAGGATGGGGTGTTCATCTTTGAACTGAGCTCAAACACTATTGACTTAAGTAATCAACACTTCCCTAGTAACCGTTTTAGTACAAAATATTATTTTTTCAACGCGTTATCTAGCGTAATATAATCTTATTATAGAACACGAGATACAGAAACCTGAAGCCAACTATAGCAAAAATAATGGATGACTTTTTACTTAACCAATATTACCCTCAGAGTATATATGTATGTACATTTGTGATGATGTGAGAGGTTCTCATATTTTTACTTCATATTCAAATTATTTATTCAAATATGTTATTCATGGAAGAATTTGAGACTTTTATTAAAGACTCACGTACCACTCATCTGCTACAATAAAATAACTATAAAATAACGAAATTTTTAGCGGAATAAGATTTTTCGTCCCTACTTTAATTTAAAAGCATTGTGCTGACGTGAAAAAAAATTGCCTCGCAGTAAGCGAAATCTGCCTTATCTCTAAAATACAAAATATATCTTTAAGGAAAGGCTCACATTTTTTCAATTCAATGGACACTGCGGAGCCTACATACCAATTGTGGTGACCATCAAATTTTTATGAGAAAAAATAAAAAAAAAATATTAAAAAACATATATAAGCACATATCTCATCTCTTGCCGTTTATCGGCATGAGAGATAATTTGTATTTATTTTTTATTCCTTTTTTAAAAAAAAAAATTTTTTGTTATGACAACACGTTTACCACAAAGTATGTTTGCGAATAAAAAAATTTAGAGTCGAATGCGATATTTTTTTCTCAAGGAACACGTTCAAGTTTTTGTGTATTTTTGTGCTTACATTTAAACTTACATATATATGTAAGTGCTTTCACCTGTGTTGGTTTAAATTATTTACGCTGCTCATCATTTTTTATTGTTATTATATGATAAGCGGGAATTTTCTTATTTGTTTTTTGTTTGTGTAGCTCATATTAGTCATAAGCGTTATCCTAAAGGACATCTGTAATAAAAATTTACAATTTGTTTTAAGGCTAAGCCTATAACAAAAACAAACACAAAATATAAATAAATATTTGGCAACAAAAATTTGATCGAATTGGAGCTTAAAAAAATTTTAACCGTGAGGTTTTGTAAATTTTATGATTTTTATAACAAAAAATATATTAAAGAGCACAAAGCAACGGTATATCAGCATAATAAATTCATCACATCTTCAATAACGCTATATGCTTCTTGAAAAATATGGTAGTCTTTTGGATATCCAGACATAGACCAGACAGATGCAAAATACCCTTGAACAAACCAAAGCTGGTAGGAACCAATTCACAGCACCTAACTCTAAATAACTGGGAATTGTGTTTGATAACAGGCTGTTGTGGAGGCTTAATGTAGAGGAGCGTGTGGAAAAGGCATCAGCGGCCCTATATAAATGGAAAGGGATATTGAGCTGCACTTGATATCCCTACCCCGCTATATCTCACTGAATCTTCGTTGCGATTGTTAAGTCATTACTTTTATGCGGAGCTTAAATATGGTAGAAGGCTATGAATGAGTTAATATTTATGAATTAGCAGGAAGGAGTCTTCAGACTTTCTATAATCAACACCACTCAAAATAACGCCATCTACAGAACTACAAGCGATTTTGAGATAATATGTTTCTAGGCCGCTGAGTGACAGGGCTTACGGACAGCGACAATAGAGGCGAATGGCTCGAGCAAAGCTCTTCATATATTTACCTATGGTTTTAAAATTAAAAAAAAGAGTGGGGGCTTCAGTTTACTGCACTCAAGTAGTGATATGAAAATCATTACGCACCTGTGGACCTTAATGCCTCTCGAAAAAGGCGACTAAAATCTAATATCACCCGCGACAGTCGGATCTTTATACCGGATTTTTATCCGGCCAAGGACTTTCACTCCCGCAATAGTCCGCGAAAACCAATTCGAGGAATATTTTGCGGTTATAACAACAACAACATCAACTTCATTTAAGCTTCAAAACCATTGTATATTGTATCTTCGAAGTTGATATATTTGCTGTAAAGATGGCGGCGGAGCTACTAGTTTTCAAAGGAAGAATACACATCTATCTAGATAACCAAGTGACCATAAAGGTCTTAATTTCATACTGAAAGAAACCGCCTCCTTTCGCACTATGCAAAGAGATTACAAAAATACCATCTGCAAAAGAAAATATTACCTTTTCTGGGTGTCAGATCACATGGGCATTCCAAGCAATGAGATAGCTGATGAACTGACTAAGGAGGGTGGCGTTTTTGAACAGGACGTAAAAACGAACTTACCAGGTAATCTTACTTCGTCAGGCTAATAGACTCTGAGAACGAGCAATTGGTTGCAAACAACAATGTGCGAAACTTATGATTCCAAACTTACAAAGTTTTTACTATCGGTAAGGAGACTGGTAAGACTGGGCAATACCTTTTGGTTTAGTCGTATGTAATGTGTCTGGCAACACTATGGGTGTAATATTATCTATCTATCTGCTGAATCACTTCTGTCAGTTTCGGACGAGCACCTCTCAAATCAGGCAATTTAAAAAAACTTAAAACTGGATGTTTCGGAAAAAAAAAAATTTGATCTAATGCAAGCATAACTTCTATGTATTTCAATCCGCATCTTAATGCATGCTAAGCCCTTTAGCCGTTTTTTCCAAGGATGAAATATAATAATTATTATTAACGTACTAATAAAAGGTTCGTCATGTCGTATGAGTAACATTTAGTCAACAGTGGCAAACTGTAAGAAAGAATTAAGGTTTACTCAATATTGAGAGGTGTCCAACCAAAACTGCCTAAATATTGTGATTAAGCTGAAAATCAAGTGCTGTGCTGTTTTAGTTTATTTATTTTAATAAATTTTTATTTCAGTTTTCATTTTATATTTTTTAAATTTTTTTATTATAAATTATATTGTGTTGTTTTGTTTTGCTTTCTATTCTGTTTTGTAATTTAATATATTTTTTTACTTTTGTTTTATCTTAAATTACTATACTGTATTAAAATTTTATTTTATTTATTTTTATTTAAGTAATTTTGTATTTTGTTTTATTTTTAAGCAAATATTTTTGTCTCAGTTTGTCTCTGTCGCCTTTAATATTCCTTCAGTGTGACATCTCTCTTTGTCTTTGATTTTGTCAGCTATCCATCCAGACACCTCAGTCGATATCATCTCGACAAACAAACAAAACAAAGTCAATCATTCTTAAGTTTAAAGTTTTTTATGATTTAATCCACACAAGCTGCTGCTTATTCAATTGAAAACTTTTCAAATGACCAGCATACACCAACACACAGCCGCTTGCAATATAGAAGACGTTAACAATACTTGCAGCAAGTGAAATTGAAAAGAATAAATAGAAACATTGTTTTGTAAAATATTTTCTGTGGTGAATAGAACGTGTAGATATGTATGAGTAACTGCATCACAAGCCGACATTGTGGCTGTACATATGTATACACGTATATGTGTGGTCTATGTATTTGCATATAAGCATACAATTTAGTTTGCATATTGTATTTGTACCACGCCACATTTAAGCATTGAAATGGCTTGCACTTACGAATAAATACTTTGTATGTTTAAAACACCTGCGATTGCGACTATGTGTATTGAAATGTAGCAACAATGAAATGAATCTAGTGACGCTTATCATCTGTGATATAACTGAATTGAGGTGTGGTGAGTGCATTGTGCCACTGGTCAGGCAGCCCCAACACTGTAGCCGTTTGCAGTCAAAATGTTACGACAATTGTTTGAGCTTGAGTTTTCCTAGTTTTTAATAGTTCAAACATACATACGTACATACATGACTCTCTGACCCCTTACAGTGTGGATGTGTGTTTGTGTGTGGTTGTTGTTGGCCTCACAAAAGCTCACAGGTTCAATGGGAAGCCACAGTTTGCTTTATTGTAGCACATATTGTATAAGCGGTACTAAACACCAACAACAATTGGTAGCTATGTTGTTGGACACACGCTCATTTTTATCGACGACTAGACCTTCGAACATCAATGCGTTTATAAATCAGTGCATCCACACTCGTGCATACCACGCTATTGCATATACACGTATGCTATAAACATACATATACAAAAATGAAGTTCATTCAAAGTTGAATGTTTTGTTTGAATGAATTCTATTACACATTTGTATGTATATTTTTATGCGCGCATGTGTGTTCGCCTATGCCAACACAATACTCCATTGCCTCGTCCCCTCTATCCCTCAATATACCAATTGCACCACAACTCTATGTATGATTCTCGCTTCTAGCCACGTCACAATACATATGTATATAGTACGTTTTGTTGCAAGCTGAATTTAATGTTTTTCTTTTTTTTTACGCTTCTGTGGCGTAGTAAAGTCGCTCATACGCCGTGTGGTACAACATTATCACATGTTAGCGCAATGATATTTTATGTTTGGTGTGATGGCGTAGTTTTTACACTTTTATTGCGTTATTTTGTTGTCATTTGATATGATTGTGGTTGGTTTTTGTTGGTGTCAAGTATTTGAGAACTCAGCAGAGATTTTCCATTTACTCTAAGAGTTGCCATTTTTATTATTTGTTTTTATTGAGTATTGACTTTCATTCTTATTTATTTCTATTTCTTAAAATATTTCAATTCTAGCGCTAAAATTACAGTTATTTTGTGGGCAAAGAGGAAATTAATCAAAAGTTACAGTTATACCCTTCATGAAATGGTATATAATATTAACTTTGGTGCGTAATATGTAAGTATCAGAAGGAGATGATCGAAATCCATACCGATCGGATCAGAAGAACTTTCTGAGTTAATTTAGCCACGCCCGTCTATCCGTCTGCTTGTATGCAAACTAATCCCTCAATTTTTGAGATAAACCAATCAAATTTGATTCACAGAGCACTGCCACATTTAAGCGATCATTTGCCGAAACTGGTCAGTCCAGGACACTATAACATATGGTACGTACGACCGATTTCTTCAGATAGGAGAACTTGCGTTGAAAATCAGTCAAAAAAACATATACAAGCGTGCAATTTGGTATTCTACATACACATATACAAATAACAATTCTCGCCGAAAATTATGGAAATCGGAGGATAATATGATTTAGCTCTTAAATAACCGATTTGTTCAGATATGAGAATTATTATGTAATCTTTAAATGAAATAGCATAAATTTTACATAGTCATGAAAGGTATAAAGATTTCGGCAGGACCAAAGGCAGCACTTATTTTTGTTTTCTTTTGTAAATGATCTTATTCTCTGATTGAATTAAGCTTATGAAGCCTCTTTTCGGGACGCAGGTGGTTGCACTTCTAGACTTGACATAAAATTAGACGTTTGCAAAGTTCGAAACTCCTGCTATATGGGCAAAACTAGATTTCTAATCTGAATGCAAGAATATATATAAATCAGATAATGTGTAGTTAGAGTCCCTTATTAAGGTGATGAATACTGAGCGTTCAATGTTTGAGTATCCTTTAAGCCTTCGCGAGCGACAGAGATATTTTCAAAGCGTACGCTAAGCTGACAGAAGCTCCTTCTGTCCAGTAAAAAGCACTTGTAGTCGAAGGTATTTTCACCTATCTCCTGACCAGGGAAGTTGCCTGTGTCAGTAGCTCATGCTTATACAAGTCGACTAACAAATCCGGCAACTCCGTGGCGCTCAATTCAGCATAATCAGAATATATCTAGACGCTACAGACTCGCTGGGCTTTCTCTAAACAGCAGTAAGCACCATAAGTGCAACCATAGTGGTCTTTCTGTATATGTAAGTGGTGATTCCTTTACCTAAAATAACGCTTTGTTGGATCTATCGTGTACTGTACGCTATACAGGTCAGGTCTGCTATGTACCCATCCACGAAGAAATTCATAGCTCTTCGTTTTCAAGTGTGACTGTCAGTAATGTCAAATATTAAAAAAAAGGAAATCCTTCACTATTTTAAAGAAATATTTCTTCCCGAAGCCAGAAAAGCACATTTTTTCAATACAGAATGCACAATATGCACTACATATATATGTATATAGAAGAATTGAAGATATTGCATATTTTTCTATATAAGTTTTGATAATATTGAATTTTGGCACGGGCTCATGGATTCAGATCCCGAAATTTCTTCTCCCGTCAGACCTGTAGGGAAAATTACTTACGAACTGCAACACCATAAGACTAATTCAACTCTACCATGGAGAAACCGCATAGAACATGCCCAACTATTGATTTCTACGCCATTCCATTCTCGGTAGAGGTGGGCTATACCCCTTCTGTGTTCTACAATATATTGACAACATTTTCTGAACAAAAATCTCATAGAGGAAATAATAGGGAAATGAAAAACTTCTGCATGAAAGATCGATATGAGTAAGAGACTTCCCGACCACTGCGGCGTCCTTCAACCCAAGGTAATATTATATGTATAAGCTGTCATTAAGTCTCTTCATTTCAATCGACCACCTCAACGATGGCAATAGAATGCAGAGAGATCTTAAGCAAACTGTTGACTGTATGTTGGGTTGGGCCCACGAACATGGGGATATCTCAGATAATTGTGAGCTAGCAAAAAGGGGTATAATTCTAACCACGGCAAACACTTCGTACGATGTGGGCATGCCTCCTTCTTCTGCAAAAAACCTATAAAAATCGGCAAGGTGAAACCACATGCATTGGAACCAGACAGATTTAGACATTGATCGATGAAATAGGAACTAAGTTTTTACTTCTTCTAATTAGGACCTCCATGGGCATATCAATCGGCGTAATAACCGAACAGTGTTTGAGGAGGATACATAAAAGAAGGATGGGTTTACTTCTCTAATGATTTCTGTCGCAGCTGCATGGACATAGATGAGAAGCGGTCAATGGAGCACTACTTATGTCACTGCCATGCCCCAAGTGTGACCTGTTATCGTTTCTTCGGTAGTTTCTACTTTGACTATTTGGCAAAAATTGAGTCAGTTATCGCCAAAAATCTCGGTAGATTTATAAAACAAACGAAATGTTTTCAAGATCTAGAAAGGTGAGAGGAATCTCTTTCAAGGGTCTGAAAGAAAATGTGTTTCGAATAGTAATTTATACAGAAAAAACAAAACAGCAGGTATATGACCAAAATGTATGTAAACCGAACCACAAATACATTTTTAACGAATTGATCGATTCTTCCTTATGGGATGCCTACGTCGTCCGCAGAATACAGCCTCTAATCATTGCTTCAGGCTGTGAGTCGATCTGTCAACCATTCAGGACAAAGCCTTTTATATATTGTATATATAGATATTTGTTGCATCTGAAGCCTTGCTCTCACCACCTCTCTCCGGTTAAGTGGCTCTGGCCTAGCATCTAAACTGTTGGGAGTACAAATTAATTTGGTCCGTTTTTTGTGTTAAAAAAATACATCATTCAAAGTTTTCACAATCGGAAGGTTACTACTTTTTAACATCCGTCTAGTAATTTTCGAATGTATGTATATACTCGTATTTATAAATGGCGACTTGTAACCGCGGAAGCGACTTTCGGCCGTGTTCATCCTTTCCCTCTCTCCCCTCTCAGCTGTTCATGAATTTCTTTAAAAGACCCGAACCGGTGAACCTCTCAAATGGTTTTGCATCCATCGAAGAAGCCAGTAGTTAGTAGGTGCAAGATCTGGAGAGTAAAGCAGGTGGGAAGAAACTCCCCATTTCACCATTTCCAGGTGTTTTTTGACTGTTACATTCATGTAGCAAAATCACCTTGTCATACCTTTTGGTCGTTTCTGCAAAAAATGTTCAAAAACATTTTATAGTACACCATACTCGTCTGGAGCCATCCCGTACAGAGCGTGACCTCTGAACCGTGGAGGATTTCTTTGAGGTCGATTTAGAGGATGATTTGCTGAGCATCTACTAACGATTTTGCAAGTTCAGTTTTTCATTTGGAATGGATCTAGAGCCATTAAACCCAGTTATTCTTCATATTTAAACTTTTTGAGTTGGCCAGGACCCACTTTGTCTTCGGCGCTAAAATCACCACTTTTGAAGCGTCGGAAACAGTCTCTGCATAACGTATCAGTCGGAAGAGATTCACCATAAAGTTCCACAAGCATACGATGGGCTTCAGCTGCAATTTACTTTCAATTAAAATAGAAAATCAAAACTTCCGGGAAATGCTGTTTAATTAACACAAATCTGGACATTTCCGAAGAGGCATTTGTTGTTGTTAGAAACAGACTTTGGAAACCTTAAATTTATAATCAGGATATTGTCGAGCTTTCTTTTATTAAAATGCTAAAAAACTTTAAGATTTTCATATTAAAAAAATACATATAAAATCTTTAAACTTTTCTTTGTCCGAAAAACAAAGTTTGAGGTTTTTAATTAAATTTTATTCTTTAATTAAATTTCCTTTTTTAATTAAATTTTAACTTTTACTTTTCCACGACAATCATTTTTATATGGATATTTATAAATTTTTCATTATATATGTATGTATGTGTCGGTCTACTGTTTGACTCGCAACAAATAAAAATATTACCTCATTGTTGCAACATGGTTTTGCTTCTTCTGGACGCCTTACTTTCTGTTACCACTTTACTCCGCGTCGACTCACTGATGAATTTCATGCCATTGCAATTGAATTGTTTGCATTTGTTTTGTCTTGTTACGCGGTTAAATAAAATTGAGCTACTTGTTTAAATGGCAACGAATGGGGATTTTAATATGCGAGCAACATATAAATGCTCATAGACTTCAGTAGAAATAATTCCAAAAATACGTAAAAAAAGAATATAAAATGTTGTCTTCCCTTTTGATCTACCAGCTTTAAAAACAACGTCTAATTAGTTATATACGCCACAAAGTACCACCAAAACGGCACTCACATCACCTGGCGCATGGTGGCGTATGAGCAACCATTCAACTTCCATTGCTGTTAACTCAGGCATAGGGGCATATTATATTCAAAAAATATTAAAATAAAAAATCAAAAAAAATAGAAGAAAATTGCGCAAATTGTTAAAATCCCACTTGGCGCATTCAAGTTCAAGTTTTAGCCATTTAGTTGGTGGCGCTCCAACCGCTTATCTCCGGCGTAAACTTGAAATGAATTTTTTACGATTCTCTAATAAGAGACACATCGTCAGCGTGCACGCGTGCTGCTGCAGCACAATGAAATTTACTGAAAAACTGTAGATATATGAAAGTAAAAGATTTGCTGGGAAGCATGGCGTGGTACATGGTACATGGATGAATCAGAAAAAACTGAAAAAACATCATTCGTCTAAGACGCGCTTTGCCGCTGCGGCGCATTTGAGTAAATATACAACGGTGTGCTGATTCACGGGCGCGCAGCCAGCATATATGTGATAGCTGCTGGCGGCGTAAAACTGTATATGTTGGTAGAAGAAAAAGAAAAGATAACAACAACAAGAAGCTCCTAAACCAACAAGTACGAAGTAAATTGTTTTCTTAAATTGTTTTATGTATAGTCTAAGTGTGTGTGCTGTGGTCTGTTGTATGTGGCATTATGCTTGTATGCATGCTTATATGTGGGTTTATATTTCCTTCCACCTCTGCGTTTCAGATTCTTTTGAATTTTAGCCGGTTTCAGCTTATTAAATGGTGTTTTGTTCAAGTATTTGGTTAACAAGAAATAATTAAATTAGAATTGTTTTAAAACTTTATTGCACAAAGTGTGTGAATATAGATTTAAATAAGTGGACAAACTTGGCCTGGTGGATTTCGAAAAACTGACACCCACGGGCATTCAAATTAAAAATGGTATAAAATATCTTCGGTAGCTAGCTATATAAGAACAAGAAAGAAAGCTTTACCTGCGGTCATGCCAAAGTGTTTATACCTTTCATGTCCATATCAAACTTACGGTATTTCATTTTAGGACTAAACCTTAATTCTCATATCTGAACAAATCGGTTGTATGATACGACACGATAGTGGTCCGATCCGGCCGGTATCTACAAATCATCGATACATCTGGACACCAAGTTTGGTTTAAATATTTTAAGGATTCAGGGGCTTGTTTGCGTATAAACAGGCGAACAGACAGACATGTCTAAAACAACCTCCAAACTCACTCCTTCCTGCATACTGAATTTATGAAGGGAACATTTCTCCCGTATGCTCAATAGTAGTGAAAATGGAACACCAGGAAATGGCACATCCGATTCCCCAATCGATGACAATGGAACGGTTGTTTCACCATTTGCATAACCTTGGATTCAAAAAGAAGCTCGATGTTTGGGTGCCACACGAACTAACGCAAAAAAATATGATGGGCCGAGTTTCCATCTGCGAATCGCTGCTAAATCGCAACAAAATCGACCCATTTCTGAAGCGTTTGGTTACTGGCGATGAAAAGTGGATCCCCTACGACAACGTTAAGCGAAATCAGTCGTGGGCGAAACGCGGTGAGCCGGCGGAAACGATGGCCAAGCCAGAATTGACGGCTAGGAAGGTTTTGCTGTATGTTTGGTGGGATTGGCAAGGAATCATCTACTACAAGCTGCTCCCCTATGGCCAAATGATCAATTCGGCCCTCTACTGCCAACAACTGGACCGCTTGAAGGCAGCACTCATCCAGAAGAGGCCATCTTTGATCAACAGAGGCCGAATTGTGTTCCATCAGGACAACGCCAGGCCACACACGTCTTTGGTGATGCGCCAGAAGTTCCAGGAGCTCAGATGGGAGGTCCTAATGCACCCACCTTATAGTCCGGACCTGGCACCAAGTGATTACCATCTCTTCCTGTCCATGGCGAACGTGCTTAATGGTGAGAAGTTGGCCTCAAGAGAGGCCTGTGAAAATTGGCTCTCCGAGTTTTTTGCCAATAGGGACAGAACAAGTTTACGAACAAAACGGCGCATATTTGACTTAAATTGGACAAATGTACACAAAGTTATCATATTTTGAAAAATCACTAAAAAAACCGAACGAACTTTTTACTTGACCTAATATATATATATTTATATGAAATAAAGAAAATTTAAGAATTTTTGAAGGTATTCCTTTTTAATAAAATTAATCATGATAAATGGTCATTAAAAAAAGTATTAAAATGAATTGAGGAAAAATTTTTAAAATATTTTATCCTATGAAAAGTCAAACAATTTAAATGTGAAAAAATTAAAAGAAGAATGTATAATTGAAGGTAATAATTACACATAATACATAAACAAATAATTTAAAAAAACACAAGGAAATAAAAAAATAATATAAACATAAATTATAAAAAATTTAAAACTCTTCTTGTTCACAATTATTTTTCTTAATTTTATTAATTAATTAATTTTAGTTTTAAAAATTTTACACAAATCTTATTAATGTTGTACAAAAAAAATATGCATAAGCTCTTCAGCTCATATAATTTTTAATAAGTAATAAATATTTATTATTCCAGCCATTACACAAACTCACATTATGTCTTTAATTAATATTTGTGTTATAAATCCAACTGAATAAATATTTCCGCTGGTTGCTACACAGTGAGTTGGCACTGTGACATCCAGCAAAATGTGGAACAACCACCGACTGGACTGCCGACGGGATTGCTACACCAACAACAATAATAATAAAAATGAAGCCAGAAGTGAAATTTTTTCCTTATGTTATCCACAGGCGGATTGTAAATGATTGTAAAAACACGAAAAAGTCCTTAAGAAAATTAGCATAGCACACCAACTAAATGACCAACTTTACTCGCTGATATAAGGTACCTAGTTGACAGCGTTGACAGTTGAAAGAGGATGGAGAAAATAATTTAAGCAAACAACTGATTAAAAATTTTTCATTTAAATTTAAGAGCTTGACGGTTTTTTTTTAATTTTTTAACCAAAATATGTGGGTTTTATTGAAATTTAACAGCATTTATAATTTTTTGAAAGTGTTACAAAATATTTATGTAGAATTTGTCATTTATTGTAAATGCAATTTACAAATTTATGCATTACTTTTGCCGTTGCTAGGCGAAACTTTACTATATTACCTCCAAAAAACCTACAAATCACCCGCCAAATAAATGTGTGCGCGAAATAAATAGAAAAGCGCTTGAAGTTATTTTAAAAATGTAAACCGAAAATCAAATATTCCAATTTTAGTTTTGTTTATTTGCTTGTAAATGTGCGATATGTAACACCTCGTGCTTAAAATGCCCTGGCACATGCACAGCTGCCACTGCATATACGTAACCCAATTGGCTAGATCAGCAGCTGACTCATCAAAGCAAATTATCTAGTGTTGAATAAATATGATGTTATCAGCGTATATTAATAAATTTACACATATACCATAGTACATACATACATACATACATACATCTGTATATACGCACATAGTATTGTAAATAAGCGCGTGAATTTTCGGCTGACTTTGAAATTTCCAGCAAATCTCAAGTTGTAAGCAAACAAAATAACAAACACGTACGTACATATGTATGTATATATGTATGTACATAAGTGGCGCGCGCGTTAATTAAAAACAGCAACTTGCTGTGGCTTACAAAAAAAAATATGCATCTCTATACACTTACTGCTCTTAAGCGTGTAACCAAGAATTCTTGAGTCTTAATTAAATTAGCATATTTGTGTACCGAAATTAATTGCTCGAATCGAATAATGAATGTTTAAACACATAAACACTTAGGTATGTGCAAAAATATTTATATTTTCATACATACATACGTAACTTCTCATACACAACGTGCTTTACTATCAGCCAAATTCGTAGCGTAGCTACCTCAAGTCTTTGAAAAAGTGTATGGGTATAGCTGTAAATTCATATCTACATACATAGACACTCATATGTGTATATATAACCGCAACAGAAATGTTAATACTTTAAATTATTCGCGCTGCAAAATACCAACGGCATTTAGTGTGCATTTCTTCGTTTGAATCTTCACTCAATCCTCAAATGCTGACTTGACATTTGGCATATTTAGTGTTGTTTAAATAATTAACTGTTAACTGTTTTGCTAATTAAGCTGTTAGTTGTTGTTTTTGCTGCTGAAACTTACATATATAATATTAGCCAGAAGATCTTAATTTATCATGATGTCAGTGTGGCGTGGGAAAATCCCTTTTATGGGGAGTATGCAGTATGTAGTTGAGTATAGGTGAAGCAAAATTCTATCACCAACACAAACAGAAATTCGCCATGTAATTCTCTTCGGGTTTTAATACAAATGGGTACCACAAATTTTAAATGAGGCCCAAAAAAAGGCTCGAATGCATTTTGCTCAAATTTTCCTAAACAAATTGGTCAGTCTAGCAACTTAAATAAAGTAATTACTAGTGACGAATCTTGGTTTTATAAGTACGATCCAGAAACCAAACAGCAGTCCATGGTATGGAGCCCAACAGGAGCAAACCCACCCGTAAAATCTAAGCAACAAAAATCAGCAGGAAAAGTAATGATGCCAGTTTACTTCACCCGATCTAAAATCGTAGCTGCTATTGCACTGAAAAAGGGTCAGACGGTAACTCCAAAATGGCACACCGAAGAGTGCTTACCAAAAGTTTTCAAAAATTTGTGGGAAAACAGGAAGAAAGAGGATTTGCGGCGCTACTTTTTATATCACGATAACGCGCAATCCCACACTGCTGAAATAACGAGTAATTTTAATGCGATCTCTGGGTTCGAAGATATACGTCCAGCACCATATTCCCCGGATATAGCACCTTGTGATTTCTGGTTATTTCCAAAAATTAAGAAAAGTTTAAAAGGAAAAATCTTTAATAGCAACGAGGAGATAATGAATGCGGTTAATGCTGAACTTGATAAGCTTAAAAAGCAAGATTTTGAAGACTGTTTTCAGAAGTGGATCTATAGGCTTAAGAAATGCATTGAAATCAGTGGCGATTATTTAAAGAAGATAAAAGGAATAAATACAAAAAGAATTTTATGTTTTTTCCGGTCAACTTACTGAACATTTAAAATAGTTCGGTGATTATCGAGCCCCTAGGTATCACTTTTTATTGAAATATAGTAAATCAGAACTCTAGTTCGCTACACATAAAACTGCTAAGTATCATGTTTGATTGAAATATACTGAATTGAAATTTTTTATGTTCTGTTTAATTTTTTTTTCTTGAGAACATGATTTATTCTCTAATATCTGATATCAGCAAAGCACGAAAGCACTCATGTTTTTTTCGAAAACGTGACACTAGGTGAAGTTTGTAATCCCCAATTTGTATTCAGCACGAAAATTTCGTTTGGAAACACTATCTTCCATTTTATTCACAAAACCAATGCAGAGCCTTGTAATTAATGTCATTGATTAACGTAATCCCAAAGAGATAAGCCATCAAGCAAATTGAATTCCACAATCGACACCCAAACTGCTTTTTCCTTTCAATTGGCTTTGCCTTAACTATTCAGCGCTAATAGAAAGAAATACCCAAAACTGACAGGTCTCCCTGGATCACAGGATCTTTTCAAACGTAGCAGAGACCTTTCTCTGCCTCCACATTAAAGATTATGCTTGCTGTTCTCAAAGACACTACTTACAACAAGCGTTTTTTAGCCGTTTGGCTTTCAACTAGGCAAAATTTCTTTCGAAGTTAGTATTTTTAACATCTGTTACTTGATATATACAGCAACAAGTGAAAGCGGTATACATGTAGCTTAATGGGATAACCATTGGTTCGTGCTGCAGGCATCCCATGTTCGGATCCAATTCGAACAAAGGTGTCTGGAAAAAGACGTCTGATGAGGAAACGTGGTGGTTTTCCGTCCAAACTGATGTTGTAAAAAATTTTTTACTATCCCAAAAAATATACGATCTGAGACAACTCCATAAAACTAAAACTTCAAATAATTCAACAGAAGAATGACCAGAAAAAGCATAAACTCAATTTGGTTTGCCACTTCATAATGAAAAGAATTACTCCGGAACAATGTTTGCAAGTCGTACAAATTTATTACCAAAATGATGGTTCGGTTCACGCGACGCACCGTCCGTTGAGACATATTCGTCAAGCAAAGTCAATAATTCGAAGAAACATGGATCAGTTTCGCACCACATATACTCTAGTGGATAATGCGCATCCTCATAGATAACATAGATCGAAGAAGAGCCGAAAGAATCCACTCGCCATCGTGCGTAACAAATGGACCTGTGCCTTATCACTTTATAAAAGATTTTGCCAAAGAAAGTCGAACGGCCATCAAAGGCGTCGCAATTGGGCGATGTGAATTGAAGGTAACTATTGGTTAGTGCATTGTCTCGAGTCATGGACTAGTGGCGTGGCCTCCACGATCGTGCGATTTAACACCGCTGGACCATTTTCGTGAGTTTAAGTATAGTCACTGAGTCGATTGATGCAGATAAGTCCGAGACGATTGACGTTTTGAAGTAGAATATACGGTACGTTATTTCTGACACACGACAACAGTTGCTGCAAAAAGTGGTCGAAAATTGGGCCTATCGGCTGAAATTTATTCGAATGAAAATGGATGAATTATAGTACTGGTTAATTTAAATAAAATTTGAATTTAATTTTTTTTTTAACTCTGGTTTTCCCTCGGCAGGAAATATCGAGTTCTCGGAGTGTACTTTTGACATGAAAATCTAAAGCCCTTCATAAAGAACTATCAGTTGATCAGGGGAGGTCTATTATAAACTGTATGTCTCTCCAGTTGTTGAGAAAACAGCAGCTACAAAGCGTCAATTATATATGTAAGTCTATAAAGACTTTACTAGACCTATTTCATAGGTTCGTCTTTTTGTTTTGTCATACTTGGGAAAAAACTACTTTGTTATTTGACAGTTCGATATATTTATTTCTATCTGTTTAAAGCTACTCTTCTAAAATAGTAACTATTGAGTAAATCTAAGCAGGTAGGGTAGAAATCAGAGCTTATTTGAGCACTAGGCTCGAGCAGAAGAAACTAATCTCTATTGCGATACCTAGAAGGCGTCTAAGGTAACGCAGTGGAATCGCAACCGCAGAAGGGTAAGAGAGAGGAAGAAGCAAAAAAGATGAGATTGTATCTTTAGAACTTGGTGAATTTCGACCAATAAACTTAATGGCGAAATGCCTTCCGTTCTGCTGAAACCAGAGGTCTTCAGATTATTGGAAAATTAGCTGCTAGTTATTAAATATTTTGACATTCCGTCCACTAATATTTCCGCCACATAAATTTAATGTATAAATCGTGAATATTGCAATAAAAGTATTTCATGAATCCCAAATACTGTACCAAGCTCACCGAAAAGTGTACAAAGTAGTGTGTTTTTATTGTGCAATCACGGCCTCTTCAATCACTCACTTCAACTTCGCAGAATACTGTATGCCACGTAGATCACAACTTGTATTGACTCGAGCTCAACATTTACGAGCTGTTCGTGCATTTTTGAACATTTTAAATAAAAAGTTTGACTTTCTTAGCAGAACTGCTTTCTATAGTTTTAATTTTATTATTGCTAAGTGTAAAACTCATTGGAATTCTAAAGAAATTTTGACAAACAAAATTGAAATTTGAAAAAATTTCAAATTATCATTTGAGCAGTTGAGCAACAAACGAGTATCGAGCTGCTCACAGTGCTCGATACCCCGGTATCTGGAGCTCTAGTATTGACTACCATTGGTGATACCAGAAAATATTAGGTCTAGTATAAAGTAAATATATTTGGATGCCTTAAATGGATTTTGTATTTAAAAAGGATAATGGTAGAACTGTTTTGATTGCACAGGAGCAAAACATTGCAAAAACAGTTTGGAACCACTTGGAAAAAGCTAGACACATAACAAATTTCAGTGTATGAGTGCCACATGAATTAATGAAAATATATCCCGTGGAGTAAATTTTCATCTGCAAGTCGCTGTTGAATCGTAACAAAATCGACCCCTTTCTGAAGCGGATGTTGACTGCTGAAGAAATGATCGAAGGGCAATGAAGAATCACCCTCAAGAGAGATTGAAAGAGAGATAATGAAATTAACTTCAAAAGGGCAAACAGTTATTAAGAAAAACGTTGCTTACTTGACATAAATCGGATAGTTCTGGCTATGCTAAATAAAGCCTTCAATATAAAGCAAAAAAAATGAATCAGGATTTACTAGACCTAATATTAGAAAAAAAAAATTATTAAAAATCCTAATTCTAAAATTAAATAACCTTTTCTCAATATATCTGTTCTGAAATTCCACAAAAGACATTAATACATTGAAAAGCAATAAATACAAAGAATTGTGTGCACCCAAGGCAAATGAAGTCAAAAATAATGCAACTAAACGTTGTATAAAAATCAGCTAAAATAGTTTAAAATTATACAAAAATGCCGAAAATTAACTTCAAAGTTCTGAGCTTGAAAACTCTTTGCACAAGTTATTGCACAATTGAAAATAGTACCAAACAGGTTGCAAAAGAAATATTTCGAATTAAACTACAAAAAAATTCTTATTCGTATGAAATATTTAAAAGTAAATTTGTATGCTTAAATGCATTTTCATGACATTTGTAATACTCTTTTCGGCAACAAAGAGAGCAATGTCAACAGGTACACTCACATAAAATTTCGCTAAAATGCAATAAAAACCCAATTTGACATTTATTTCGCTGACATGCTCATGCATCAAGTGTCCATTATATTGCAAAAAATTGTTGCGAAAAGTGAAAGCAATTTAAAAATGAATATCATAAGTTACAGAAATGCACATAAATATGAATTGCCTCTACATATAGCCTTTTTTATAATATTTCGGCTGTTTAAAAATATATGTACAAATTTATTATATTCAAATAAAACACTTAATAGATGAAACTCTACAAATACGCAGAGTTAAAATTCAGTTGTAAGTAATCCGACGCACTTACATGTTCTTACTTAAATGATTTGTTACTATGTATATATATATTTTTTTTTTTAATTTACTTTTGAAAGTATTACAAAATATTAGTTATTGAAAAAAAAAACTATGCGCCAAGGTCTCACCATATTTTTTACATTCTAGAGTGTTTCAACTTATTTCTTGCAGCATAGTTTTAGGAGTAAATAATTTTTAGAAGAATTTTTGCAAAAAACAGCGTATAAATTCAAGGCTTTTTAATAAGGAAAAGTGAACTTTTCGTGCTTAAAACATATGCCTTACGGAGTATTACTCAAAAAATTTATTTTTCCAATTTTCTCATATTTTATGATACCTTAGAAAGGCATTTTAATCTACTATTTTCTTCTAATTTTATTAGAATTTAATTATATTTTTCATAAAAAAATTAAATGAAGTAAATATTATTAAGCAAACCCGCAAACCCGAAGTTTTAGTGGTCGATATGTTTTGAAATATTTTCTTTCCAAACTAGAGTGTTTCAACTCATTTTTTGGAGCATAGTTTTAGGAGTAAATAATTTTGAGAAGAATTTTAGCAAAAAACAGCTCATAAGTTCAAGGCTTTTTAATGAAGAAAATTTCACTTTTCGTGCTTAAAACATATGTTTTACAAAGTATTGCTCAAAACCTTCATTCTTCTAATTTTATTTGAATTTAATAATATTTACAAAAAAAAATTGAATGAATTTGTTTTGAAATATTTTCTTTGCAACTGGATTTTTTTATATAATAATAATATCAAGTAATAGGAAAATCTTCTTTGAACTTATTTAATACACTGAGAAATTCTCAACCGTGTTGATATGACACATAAAGCTCCGAAATATATATCTTAACTCTTTTTTTTAAATAAAATATGCAAAATATAGAGTAAAAGTTGTCGATCTCACAGAAAATCATTATTAAAAATTTTTTTAAAAAATAATAATACATTTTTTATTTTTTCAGTTACATTTTATGCCAGCATATGCCATAAGGAACCTCAAGGTAAGTGCAAAAAAATATGACGAAACCTCAGTTACATAATTTTTTTAGATTCTTTAAATTATATTTTTTTAAGTTTACGTGTTAATTCCAATATTTCTCACTTCTTCGGCCTTTAAAGGTAATTCTTTTACTTTATTATTGTTTTTTTTTTTTTTTGCTGAGTAGAGTTAGTAAAAAGAGTTTGGATACATGAAACGTATTTTTGGAATAAAAAACGAAGTATTTAAAAAAATCCTTTTGTAAAAATATTTTCAAATCTTTTAAAACATATATACATATGTATAGCTCAAAACCTTAGTTATCTAATAATATTAAATTTCCTAAATTGACTAACTATTAGCCAACTAGAACACATTTTATTCGCGCATCTTACCGACTTTTTATGATTTTCTCAGTTCTGGTCACGCCTATAATTTCTATTGAAAAAAATTTTAAAAACAGTTATTACAATTAAATCGAGCACCGTCGATATTAAAAAACACCGTAATATACATGCACATATGGATATTAGCAAAACTTGTATTCGAATGAAACAACACGAGATAAATTAATCGAATTTTAAAACAATTCAAGAAAATAGAATTTGAATACAGGATTTTTTTCCATAATATTAGAGCTCAATAGTAACATTTTTTTTTACGGAAATTAAAAAATATAATTTGGATGTTATATACAATATTACCCGATTAGGTGTACGTAAGATATAATTATTTACAGAAAACTAATTTTTCCGAGACACCACGAATTTAAAAAAAAAAATATTTCAAATATTTTTTTGAACTTTTTTGTACTAAATTTAAAATTTTAGTTGAAAAAATTAAATTTAAATTTTTGATTAAAACCTAAAATAACTGGAAAGCCAGACTGTAATAAATACATATTTTTTTATTTTATACCATTAACTAACAAAAGCTCTTAACTTTTTAGAAACATTTTTTCGAATACATTTAAGTGTGTGTAAGAAGTGAAATTTTAAATAATTTTTTTTTTGTTTTCCAAAAATTTCCAAAATTTTTTGATTTTTTTTTTTTGGTAAACATAACTTTTTTATTTTTTATTTTTCACATTATACAAAAATTTTTAGTTAATAACTAAATCTATATTACTAAAATTTTGCTTACTACTTTCTATATATATCACTCATAATGAACTCACCTTTTGATGAATCTCCAAATTTACAGCTTTTTGATTCGAACTCAGGTATTCTAGACACTTTAGCCCAACTCAAAAATACACAATTGTGCTCAAAAGTGGTTGAAATTTCTATGCTTTGCTGCACAATGTAGTTCACAATGTCAAAATTTTAATTCACTAAATTTTTCCGCTCACACTTTTTTCACTAAAAATAGAATTTTTTCAAATTATAACAGTTACTATGTAGCAATTACTCTTTGAACTAAGAAGTCAAGTGCTTAAGCACAGATCACACTATTACTGCTACTGTTGCTTTGCTGGTCACTGCTAGTCGAGCGCACTGCTTTAAATCTGAATGAACAGTGAAAGCAACACGGCACTGTTGGTGAGATTTATAGTAACAGCGAAAGGCACGAAAGACGGCGAAAGCAGCGCAACAGTCACGCATTAGCAGAAGTAGCAGTAGCAGTAGCAGCAGCAGCAACACCAATAACAATAGCAGGAAAACCGAGTTGGGCAGCACGAAGCAAGCAAACACGAACTTCATAAGTGGAGTAACAGTTAAAACAACAACAATAAACAAGCACGAGTGGCTGTGGGAATGACTAACGAAGGTGCGTGTTTTATACATACGAGTGTACGTGTGTGTATGTGTGTTAGCTGTTCAACAGTTTCAACAGATAGCAGTTAGCGGTTGCTTTTTGGCGGCAACAGTTATAATTTGAATTTTCAATGGTCAAACGGAAGTGGAGAGTTATGTCTGTCGCACACACGAACAACATGAACACGAGCACTAACGAGTTGAGTTGGGTACATATGAACGCAATTTTACGTATATATCTATATGTATATATGTTCTTCAACTTTCGCCACAGGTATGCGCACACACATACACACACACACACACAAACAGCACAACATACATTAACGGCGTTGAGGTAACGAAACGGAAACGATTGTGCGCAAAACTAAAGCACACATACATACATATGTAGGTATGTAGTGTGGGTCGTTTGTAGACAAAAACGCAGTGGCGAACAGATAGACAGACAGTTAGTCAGCCAGCCATCCAGCCAGCTCATAACTGTTTCGCGATATGCAACAGGAACCTAGCGCCTCAAGTGCGCTCGTACTTTGGTCAATGAGGCATACATTGATGGCTGTGGCGTATGAGCAACATTTGGTCGTTTTGTTAGCGCCAACAAACGTATACGACGTGTCGTGCAACACGTGGTAATGTGGTAGCAGCAACAGCAACAGCAACACCGACAAGAACGCTTCGTTAATTTTTGAATTTTTCAATATAACGCTGAAAGCCAAATGCCTACATACATACATACACGTGTACATGCATAAATAACATTCCATATACAGAAAGACATAAATTTCACATTTGAATGCATTTTTCTGCCGATATGGCAATGTACAGTGGTGTCGGGCGAAAAAATCAATTTTTTTATCAGATTTTTGAATTTTTTTTTGAAATTTTAACGCATTATTAAAAGAAAGTTCTAAGCAGGATTGAAAAATTTATACCGTCTCATGCAACCAATTGCCCCTTTTAACAAAAAATAGTATGTAGGTATGTTGCGGCTTGATCAAAAATTTTAAATTAGCTGAAAATTGCAATTTAGGCCTTAAATTAGAGACGATTAAAGAATAAAAAAAAAATAATGATTGAAAAAAGTTTTGAGAATTCGTTGATATACATACATACATTACAATATATAAAATTATTTTTCTTCTCATCTGTCTAAATAGAAAAAAAAAATTTATTTAAACAAATTATCCAAAATATTTGAATAAATATTTAAATAATTTTTTAAGAGTTGATATCTCTCCATGCTGTAGAAAATTGTGGCTTTTTGGGATCGTAGCTACGTATGTCAGCATTTATACTTTCTGAATGTTATTATAAATGCGAATACGTGTATAAATACAAATATTATTACGAAAATCAATATGAATGGGAATGCAAATACAAATTCAAATATGAATCAGAATACGAAGACGAACACGAATACGAACACGAATACGAATATGGATTCGAATATGAGTTAAAATTCAAATACAAATACGAAGGTAAATGTGAGTTTTTATGTAAATGCGGATGTGGATACGATGATGAATACGAATGTGAGTATGAATAGGAATATGAATATGAATGGTTATACGAATAAAAATACGAATGCGAATACGAGTACAAATATGAATATGAATAATAATATGAGGACGAATACGAATACGAGTACAAACAGGAATATGAAAATGAATGAATGAATGAATGCGAATACGAATACGAATACGAATACGAGTACGTATATGAGCATGAAAACGAATGTGAGTATGAGTACGAATAGGAACACGAATATAAAATGAATACAAATACGTATATATATGCGAATGCGAATGCGAATACTAACTCGAATACGAATACGAATAGTAATGTGAATGTGAATTCGAATACTAATATGAATGCGAATGCGAACACGAATACGAATATGAATATGAGTGCGAATAAGAATAGGAACACGAATATAAAACGAATACGAATACGAATATGGATGCAAATGCGAAGTCGAACTCGAATACGAATGCGACTATAAATGAGATTGCGAATGCGAATACAGACACAAATATTAATATGAACACGAACTCGATTACGAACAAGAATACGAATACGAATAGGAATAGGTATTCGGATACGAATACCAATAGGAAAACGAATACAAAATATTAATCCGATTATCAATACAAATACGAATACGACTACGAATACCAATATGAATATGAATATGAAAATGAACAAGAAGATAAATGTGAAGGTAGTAATTTTCATACTTGAAAAACTTGATTGGAGGAGGCGAATTCAGTGTCAATGTTGGTTAGAATACCGAATTTCACATTCTTAGATACTCTTATTATGGATTTATGGCCCAAAATCGGTTGTATATTTGCTATGCTGGCTAGATCTACTCGATTCCGTCCAATGATCGTTTAAATATACGAGTGCATCAGTGTACCAGTTTGGTTGAAAATCTGAAAAACTGCGTACAAACAAACGGGCAGACGGACCGGGTTCAATAAATTCAACTCGTCATTCTGACCTGATCGGTATAAATTTTAATGGATCTATCTCTTCTTCATCTGGTACTTACATATTTCGAACCAAAATTATATACCATTTTTGTTCATGAAAGGTATAAAAAATGTGGTCGAATTTCGACCACGGGGTGTCCATTATTATATATACCATACATATATAAAGAGGGATCCATTTCAAGGCTCCCTAATTTTTAAAGAAGAAAACACAGAAAATTCAAATTCAATGGGGAATTTTTATTACCATTAAAAAGAACATTTTTTGACATTCATTTTGTGAATATTATCTCTTTCAAATGTTAACCGCGGCTACGTCTCAGATGGTCCATCTGTTGTATTCAATTTTCGAGTGCTTGTTCGAGCATTTCGTGTGGTAACTGGCGAATGACACGCGTGATGGATTATGACCGTCTTGTTGAAACCAAATGTCGTCGATATTACGTGCTTTAATTTCAGGCATCAAATAATCGGTTATCATGGCGCGATAATGGTCGCCATTGACGGTTACTTTCTCCATCAGTCCACAAACCATACTAAGTTGTTGTTTTTTCTGGACAAAATGGCAGCTCTTGAATCTCTTCAGGTTTCTCTTTGTCTCAAATGCAGCAATCTTCTTTACACACCAATTGAGCCATAAATGGGCCTCATCGCTGAACAAAATTTGATTCGAAAACATAGAATCTTCTTGGAAGTTTTCAAGAGCCCAAAGTTCTATCACAATCTGTATTTTTTATGCTTTCAATTTAAGATCTCGAGGTAAGATGCGCCAAATCGTTTTATACGTCAGTTCGAGGTGATGTGAACAGCGCCGAATAGACTCTTCACGGTCTTCGTGTACACTCTCAGTTATGGGCGCTATATTTTCGTCACTGCGTGCTGGACGTGGTTTATTCGGTCGAATATTATCCAATAATGAATGCTGGGACTCAAGATGGGTAATGGTGTTGCGAATAGTACCCTCAGTAGGCCGAATATGTTGACCATAAGTTGAGCGAAGCGCGAGAAACACATATTTTACAGAATGTGAATTTTGGAAAGTCTTTCCATGATGAAATACCAAACCATACTGAACAAAAATAACATGACAACTTGGTACAACTCATGCGAGATCTGTCAAAAATGAGCTATTGAAAAACGCACCTCTACTTGGATCACTCTAGGTCTACTTGGATTGCCCTAGCTGCCCTACCGGTTTTTGATGTGCGTCTTGATGTTTTTCCAACCAATGGAGCTGCCCACATTTTATGCTAAGTCGCCTCCGGACAGCCGATAGATTTGTATGAGGAGCTTTTGTATCATGTCAAAAATGCACTCGGAGGACAAGAAACTCCCTGCCGAGGAGAGACCGCAAATGAAAAATTTATTTTCTATAACTTTGAATATTGGTCAGACCAGGACTCGAACAGAGGATCTTTCAAAAGATATTGCGCACTTCTAACCAATCGATTATTGCGGCAGCCGATTACTTATACTTTCTTCTTTAACATTATTCCAGTGTCGGGTCAGGTAAATGCAGTTTAAAAAAAGGAAAATCGAGTCATTTATACCATAGAAAAATTAAATTATTTTTGTTTAATTCAGTTAATAAATTTACAAGTTTACAAATGCTTTCTTACCTTCTACTTTTCATCTTCTTTTTCGCTTTTCTATTTTTTCTTTTTTCTCCAAAATTAGTTAGTGGCTTAACCACTGTGTATTGCAAAAGCACGGCAAACCTCCATATATACATCAGTATGTATGTATAAAAATATTTTTGCATGTAAGAATATTTGCTGCGGTTTTTCTAGTCCAAAAATCGTATTGCAATTTGTGTCAAATTATTTTGCTGGCATAATTGTTATTACGGTTAAGGTGTTGAAACCACCGTGACCAAGCATCTATTCCGCTTTTTGTGTTATTTCCTTTGGTTTCCAGTTGAATTTCAATTATTTTATGTTTGTTCCACTCGCTACACGCTTATCGTTATATCATCAATTATAATAGATAATTATCATTTATGAATTGTTATTAAATATGATTAGTCGAACTCAATGGCAATTTCTTTTTAATGATACACAGCGTAAGGGTAAGCATGGTAAGCATATTGGCTTCCATATATAAACTGTATGTACACTGCGCGAGAACCGATTAGCACACCCTATGCACCTTTCGTGCCAGCCATCCCCAAACATTTTCTATAATGTTTAGGTCCGGAGAGTATGGCGGCCAAGTCAGTAATTCCACGTTTTGACCATCAACCCAGAACTTTACAACCCTGGCCGTGTGTATAGGTGCGTTGTCCTGCTGGAATTTCCATTTCAAGGGTCCAAAAATATCCTTGATTGCAGGGAAAGCCGTATTCAGTACACCTTTGTACGCAATGGCATTCATACGGCTCCCCACACCATAACACCACCCGCACGGCTGTGCAATCGATCTAAAGTATGCTCTTCCTTTCTGAGATCATGAAAGTAGTAGGCATAGCCGTCAGGACCCTCCAAATTGAACTTTTTTTCATCTGAAAAGACAACACGCTCCCACTCCTTAGTCCAGGTCATATTTGATCTAGAGAAATTGAGTCGTTGCATCTTTCTAAGTTGGTTTAGAGGTGGTTTTTTTTTAATTTTAGTAACTTTATATGTTCAGCATTCGAAATAACTCTTTGCACAGTCCGTACGCACGCTTTAACACCTGTTTTTTCCTTTATTTTGGCGGCTGAGTCGTGGGAATTAGATGCGTGTCGGAGTATGATTCGCTTGTCAGCTGCTGTTATTACTGATGATGGCCAACCTTTCATGTTTTTCCCATATGTATCCTCATTACTTAAATATGCGGTAATAACTTTACGTCTGCGCTTAATATTTTTTGATATTTGAAGAATAGAGTGCCCGCACTCCCTGTAAGCCTTTATTTTACCTTTTTCAGACTCGTCCAACGGTTTTCCTTTGCCCATTATTACTTTATTTTATTGATAATTGGTCCCAATAAATAAATAATAAACTTAAATACCCTATCAAGGCAGCTTACACGCAAAAAAGTGACAAGAAAGCGAAAATGTGCTAATCGGCTGTCGCAAAAAACATACTTGCATTTTTGTCGCACTTCAAAGAAAAAAACAAAGCAAAATAACGGTACACTTCCACAGCTCACAGTTATACTTAGAATGTGCGAAAATGATACAGAATAAAAGGAAAAATAGAATGCACATGAAACATATTCAGAGTAGGGAGTTATTTGCCTTTAAACTGATAGGTTAGAGAGTGTGCTAATCGGTTGTCGCGCAGTGTACATATATATGCTATATATGAAATGTAATTAACTACTAAACGTTTTGTAATTCATAATAAAACGATAAAATTTTGGTTATAAAAATTACGTTGAGTTTACTGGGGAAAAAACTGACAAATATGCAGAAGTGTAACATATATGTATGTACGTACATTTGTGTAAACCATAGTTCCCCCCATTTGTTGGAAAAAACATCAATGCAAACACCACAAATCGGAGCAGGAGCTCAGCTAAACGGAAATTATTATGTAGGTATATATGAATATAGATTTATCGGAAAATATGTAAATGCATATATAATATTTATGAACAAATTCTTCGTCTGCACTTTCCATTTGCACATTTCATACTTAACACTTAACGGTAAATTAATTAATTAATTTTTTTCTGTCAATCGCCAAGCTCACACTGATAAGATTAACGTAAAACACTGTGATTTTGGGTACTATTTGTCTCTTACCTATTGTAGCCCCAAAAATTTGTGTATGTCTCCTGGTATTTTATTAACGGTATGTTTTAGTAGCTGTTACTTGCGTTTTTTTGAATTTTCGAGGGAAAAACAGTTGGTTTACACATATCATGCTTACTGTTATAAATTCATAAAACTTACTATGAAATATCTATAAATATCCGAACTTACGTCAGCTTGCACCACCATATAATTGCTAAAATAAGCATTAATAAAATAAAAATAATTAAAAAACAATTTTTTGCTAAAATTTGGTAGTTTATTGGGTACAGAGTACAGCAGCTAGTGAAATTGTAGACCGACTAATGACGCAATATTTTCATAAGGTACGAAATTTTTAACACTAAGCGTGTTTGCCTTGTGACATATGAGGTATTCAACTTGGAGATTTCTCAAAAACAAAAAAATATTTTAGAAAGAATATCCTGATACACAAAGAGAAAGGCAGCGAAATAGCGAAATCGACTCAGTTCCTCCTTTCCATGGAATTGATCTAATTTTTGTTGACTAAATCTCTTTTCCTTCTGATGCTAAGTTCAAGGCCTTATTTACCATAGTTAGAATTATCCGATGAATGCCAAATATACATCGTTTCACTCGATAACTTTTTGCCATTTTGAAGGTTATGCCATTGTGCCTCTCTCATGGAAACCCTTGTTCTGTTTGCAAAAAAACCGATTTTCACAGGCTTCTCTTAAGACCAATACTTCATCAGCCAAATCATACGCCATAGACAGGAACAGATGGTAATCGATTGATGCGAGGTACAGACTACAAAGTGGATGGATGCATAAGGACCTCCCAACCAAGCTCTTGGAGCATCTAGCGAGTCACTATCGATTTATGTGGTCTGGCGTTGCCCTGATGAAGCACTATTCCCTTCATGTTGGCCGCTTCTGAGCGATTAGTTCCTTCAGATGGTCCAATTTCTGGTAGTACTGGTCCAAATTGCGAGTTTGGCCATAGGAGCGCAGCTCATAGTGAATGATACTTTGATAATTCCACCCAAAACACAATAAAACCTTCCTGGCCGTCAATCCCAGCTTGTAAACCTTTTGTACCGGCTCATTGCCATAACCGATTCTATTTGACGTTACTTTACGTGAACCACCTCTCATCCCGAGTTACCAGCCGCTTTAGAAATGAGTAGATTTTCTATAGCGATTAACAGATGAAACTTCGGCGTTATACCTATATCTAGCATTTTTCTAGTGGTTCCAAACTGTTTTTTATGCAATGTTTGTTTCTATGATTCCTGCTAGAAACAAATTTTTCGGGAAGTAGACAAGGAACCGAACTATAGGAAAAAATTGTATTTATGGTTTGATTTACTAGAAATTCGGTATATACGAGTATATCGCTTTTGTTCTTTTTATTTGAAATTTTTTTACGGGAGGTTTATCGATCTATTTGAAAAAATATGCATATTCATAGTTTGTTGTAGTAAAATTTTGTTTGATATGTTTTATCTAATGCTTTTGTTTCCTGGAATTGCCATGTCATTCAATTTTTTCTCGAAAGTTTGAGTATAAATCACACGGTAACGAAATTCGATCCGAACTTGAAGAATTTTCGGCCAAGAAACTGTCGCATGAGCATCGCTCGGGAAGTGTTGAATAAAATCAAATCAATATATTGTTATGGCAACGAAAACAAAACCCAATCGAGACAATGGAAAAGACCCGAAGAGCCAAGGCCGAAAAAAGGACTGCAATTTCGTTCATATTTTAAACTTAGCTTAGTATGCTGCACTGTGTTATACGCGTGAAATATCTGGAAATTATCAGATCATTGCTTCTTCCAACACAAAATTTATTCCAGAGCTCACTGGCATTCCAAAAATTTACATCCAGGGACTATTAATAATAATTATCTGTAGTTTTTTATGAAAAAAATGATCTACTTAGAAAAACTGCTTAAACAAAGAATTCCATTAGAAGGCACTTGCGCTTTCTTTTAAGATTTCAAATAATTTATCATTTCATAATTATTTTAGTTTAAATTAGTTAATAATAATTAGTTTTCGTGTTTTGATTGTACATACATTCAAACAATAATAATTATTATTGTGAGTGAAAAAATATCGCGAATATTTTATCATTATTTTATCGCTCAAAATATCATCAAACCTTGGACAACTTTTGAGCGAAAAAATATCGATTAATAAATAATAATTATTTTCATAATTGTTTTTTGCAGCCATACATACTATTAATGTTTGTTATAAGTTTTTTTTATAAAAAGCCCTGGTTTGTTTGTATGCCATATTTTTTTCGCTAAAAATAATAATGACAATCATTTGAGCGTTTAAGTAAACCTCAAAAAATAATTATTATCAACTAAAAAATATTATAAAAATCAATAAATAATCAATATATAATTGGCACTTTGTAACCGTAGAAGCGATTTTCGGCCGAGCTCCTGCTTCAATTTGTGGTACGTTTCTTGATATTTTTCCATCAAATGGAAGGATCAACATTTTATTCCAAACCGCTTCCGTAAGTCCGATGGATTTTTATAAGGAGCTTTTTTTCATGTCAGAAATACACTCAGAGGGGTTGACATTCCCTGCCGACAAATAATCATTAATGTGGTATTTATTTTTATTATTTAAAATGAGTTCCGTGCTTATATACCTAATCTGCTTCGTGGAGCAGACTCTTGTAGGACACAAAGAAGTGATCTAGCCACCGATGCCCAGAGCATATTAAATTTATGGAGGGAACACTTCTTCAGCCTGCTGAATAGCAGTGAATACGGAGTATCCGGAGATGGTGAACCCGAAACCCCAATAGATGACAATGGAAAAGACATTCCATTATCTGACTATGAAGAAGTTCGAATAGCAATCGCGGCTGGAGCTGACGTCAGGCATCAGCTACTTTGCAGAATATGGTCGGACGAACGCACGCCCGACGATTGGAATTTAGGTGTGCTCTGCCCAATCCATAAAAAAGAGGACCCCACAGTCTGCGCCAATTATCGCGGGATAAGCATCCATAATATCGCCTATAAGGTTCTGTCGAGTGTATTATGTGAAAGACTAAATCCCACCGTCAACAAACTGATTTAACCTTATCAGTGTGGCTTCAGACCAGGTAAGTCAACCATTGACCATATATTCACTATGCGCCAAATCTTGGAAAAGACCCGTGAAAAAAGGATTGACACCCACCACCACTTTGTTGATTTTAGGGCCGCCTTCGACATCAGGAATAGGAGCTGCCTTTACGCCACTATGTCTGAATTTAGTATCATCGCAAAACATATACGGCTATGTAAACTGATGTTAAGCAACACTAAAAGCTCCGTCAGGATCGGGTAGGACCTCTCCGAGCCGTTCGATACCAAACGTGGTTTCAGAAAAGGTGATTCTTTATCGTGGGATTTTTTTAACATATTACTGGAGAAAATAATATGAGCTGCAGAGCTGAATAGAGAAGTACAACCTTCTACAGGAGTCTACAGCTTCCAGCTTACGCCGATTTCATTGACATTATTGGCTTCAACAACCGCACCATGAGTTCTGCTTTCTTCGGACTGGATAAGGAAACGAAGGATATGGGTCTGGTAGTGAACGAGAGCGAGACGAAATATCTCCTGTCATCACACAAACAGTCATCGCATTCGCGATTCGGCTCCAACGTCACGTCACATCAACGCCTATAATAGACAATTGAAAAGTAAAGTCCTCTCTCGACGAATGAAAACCAAATTCTACAAGTCCCTCAACGTTCCCGTCCTACTATATGGTGCGGAAGCATGGATGATGACAATATCTGATAAGTCGACATTAGGAGTTTTTGAAAGAAAGGCTTTGCGTAAGATTTAGGGTACTTTGCGCATTAGCAACGGCGAAAATCGCAGACGATGGAACGATGAGCTGCGACATTGACATAGTTCAGCGAATCCAGAAACAGCGGCTACGCTGGCTAGGTCATGTAGTCCGGATAGATACGAATACTCCATATCTGAGAGTTTACGATGCAGTACCCGCCGCTTGAAGCAGAGGAAGAGGAAGATGAATAAGAAAATACATTTTTTTAGAGAATTTACAATATGTTTTGTCCTCCGGTACAAATTATGTCATTTCGATATTCAAATTCAAAATTTGCTAGAACTTCTGGTAGTAGTAACCGAATGCATAAATGGAAGGAGAAGGAGCTTACTTCTAACTGTTTGATAGATTTTCAGAAATAGCTTCTGAATTTTATGCAGGATTTGAAAAAGCAGCTCATTATCATTATTTGACGAAGATGTTATATATTCATTAAATGTGTGTTAGAAAAAATTAGTAGGACTCTTTGAAATAAGAAGAACTTCATATCAGGAGTCAAGAGCTCTGTTCGCACCATACACGTATGACTTCTGAATGGAGAGATGAAGGTCTGCCAAACTGAAAACCAAAGTGGCGTAAACTGCTATAGCTGAGGAAAAATACCTATGGGACCATAAATGATATACTGTTGTAATTTCATTCTACTTGTTTAAGGGGGGACATCTGAGTAACTCAAAAAAAATAAGCGGATTTTCTGGAATTTTTTTTGACCAAACGAAAGAGCCAATCGAAATTTTGTAAAGTAGGTTTTATAATATGCGATCCGATGTACAAAATATGATTTTTAAAAGAAATCGAAAACAAAATGGCGGCTGTGCAGCATTTCTTCGTAGGCCCTATTATTGGGAAGGGGGTCCATGGCCGGAAAGCTAACGTCCTTAATTTTTGATCTGGAACAAAAAATAAAGTTTTGTTAGTTTCTATACATCAACAGCTATCGACACACGTAGGATTTTTTCGATATATTGATTTTTCGCAAAATGGTGCTTGATCGAAAAAAAAGTTCAAATTTTCACGAGGAAAAAAAGTCCAAAAATTGTTTATAAAAAAAAAGTAAGCAATATAAAATGTCGATAGAGGAAGGAATTTTGAATATACTGTCAAAATTTCAGATCGATCGGTTAAGATTTGCTCGAGTTATGTTTCCGGCCGTCTAAAAAAAAGTGGTTTCGAGAAAAACGCGTTTAAAGTTATAAGGCGGTCGGAATATGCCTATGAGGCATTGCCGCAGAATGGAAAATTTGGACATTTAGACACTGTTGCCGGATTCTATCTTGTGGTATATTATTTTTAAGATCCTAAAGCATCTTTTAAACGATTTGATTTTTTCAAAATTTTACTCAGATGTCGACCCTTAAGTAAAAGGGTCGTTTAAGGGTTGTCAGTAGAAATCTGTTTATAAAACCACTAGCAGTTGTTGCAGTTGCTTATCAGAGCGACCAGCGCACTTAGGTCTGAAGGCCCATTGTGATATCACTTAGAGTTAAATTTAAGGAGTTATATCCATTTGCAAAACAAAATAAATGCCTTTCTTTGTTAATTTTTTTTTTTGATTTTTTTTTGAAAGGCATTTTATTTAATTTATAGAATAATTAATAGAAAAAATGTTAATAGAAATTTAATGTAGTTAGCAATAAATGATTCATTTTAAAAAATATTGGATCCTATTGATTCTGCAGCCAATCTCCTGAAGTGCCTCCAAAAAAAGGTATCTGGCGGTGAGGAAGATATTTCTGTTTCAAATTATCTGAAACCCGAAAACCAAAATTTTAGTATTATAATGGTTGAATACATGTAATGATCGAAGGAATAGTGAAAACTTAGATTCTTATGAGAAATTCTACACTTCCAAGTGGCTTAAAAATCGAAATTTTTGTCAACAATTTTATTCCTTCGATCATTACCTAACAAATATGCTTTAGAAAGTCGTGTGGAAATTTTCCTCACCGATTCTGAAAAACACATTTCGAGAAAAACGTATTTAAAGTTTTGCGAACGATAATGTAAATAATGTTAAACTACCCCGCCTTGCGCTTCGCCTATTTTCGAACGCCACGAGAGGTCCATGATGATACGATCATATCTCCGAGACTGTTTGTCGGATCAACTTCAGATTTTCGGAAAATATTCTCAAATAAATGTACATTCGAAAAATTAAAAAAAAAACAAAATAGAGTTTTTGGAAACTACAAGTGGATTTAACCCCTTCAACAAAGAATCAATAATAATTTCTTCTTTTTTTCAATTTGGCACAGCTTACCGAAATTTTCAATTGTCTGAAGAAAAGTATGTGATGATAAATATTTGTTCCACTCAAGAACATTTGAGGGATGCACGACTGACATTTGGTACCGGAAAAGGCGGTTTGAGAAGCATAAAAGTAGTTATGTGGTCCCAAAACCGATAAATGGCAGTTGCTACCTCATTTCAGCGGTAAAATTTAGTAACCAACCATTAGTTGATTAACCTACATACTTCCCCTGACTTCGTGTGATCTCACACTGCTTCGCAAAAATGCATATGACGGTTAAAATACTTGGAAGCCGTTTTTAAACGGGATGAATGCAGATAGACGAATGGTTGGGATTGCGTACTACCATTTCGAAAGCCAGGGTTCGGGTTCTGGTTCGACCAAGATAAAAATTTATAGAGAATTAATTTTTCTAACTGTGGTCGCCCCTCGGAAAGGAATGTCAAGGTTTTCGATTGTATTTCCGGTATGAAATAAATACTCTTCATAAAAGTACATCAGCCGTGAGGAGGCGGCTTAGAATAAACTAAAAACCCCATTTGTTGGAAAACATCAAGACACCACAAATTGGAAGAGAAGCCTGGGCGAAAATCGCTTCAGCAGTTACACAGGGCAAATTATACCATGGGATAGTTGAAGTTTGCCGGTTTTACTAGTAGATGTCGCTAGCAATATGTATAAATTTCTTTGATTTGGCATGTATGTAATTTTTTTCCATTGACCTACAAAAATACGCAAGTCACATTCCGCCAAAATAATAGCGTCATATTTGTTTACCTCAGTGAATATGTCGAGTTTCGTTCCAAGTAAATCGCATTTGCGGCATTCGTTGCTTTTCTTATTTCATCAAAAGCAAAAAGCAGCGGAAGCTGGTAGAAACTTATGATGAACATGCTCCAGTGATTAGAACATGTGAGACATGGTTTCGTCAATTTAAAAGTGGAGATTTTGATTTGACAGACAATGAACATCCTGGTGCAGCGAAAAAGTTCGAAGACGAGGAATTGCATGTTGAGCCAACCCAATCGCAACAAAAATTGGTAGAAACACTACATGTGACTCGAGGAACAATTTGCCAACGTTTAAAAGCCATGGGAAAGATCCAGAAGTATGGAAAATGGGTGCCACACGAGCTGAACGATAGATAAATGGAAAATCGAAGAACCGTTTGTGAAATGCTGCTTCAACGATTCGAAAGGAGATCTTTTCTGCATCGAATTGTCATGGCGGACAAAAAATGGATTTATTTTGAGAACCCGAAGCGAAAAAAATCATGGCTTTCCCCTGGTGAAGCTGGCCCATCGACTGCAAAGCCAAATCGCTTTGGCCGTAAGACAATGCTCTGTGTTTGGTGGGACCAGTGTGGGGTGGTGTACTACGAGTTGTTAAAACCTGGTGAAACGGTGAACACGGATCGCTACCGACAACAAATGATCAATTTGAATAATGCGTTGATCGAAAAGCGGTCGGAATGAGCCCGAAGACATGGCAAAGTTATCTCGCAACATAACAACGCGCCATCTCATACCGCTAAACTGGTGAAAGACACATTAAGAACACTTAATTGGGAAATATTACCACACCCGCCGTACTCTCCAGACCTCGCCCCGTCTGACTATCACCTTTTCGCATCGATGGGACACTCCCTTGCAGAGCAGTGTTTCGCTAATTTTGAAGAAGTCGAAAAATGGCTCGTCGAATGGTTTGCCTCGAAAGAGAAAAAGTTTTTTTGGAATGGTATCCATAATTTGTCAGAGAGATGGGCAAAATGTGTAGAAACCAATGGTCAATACTTTGAATAAAAAAATTTTGAGATTCCTATGAAAATTAAGTGTTTTCTTTATCGAAAAAACCGGCAAATTTCAACTGGTATATATAAATATATGGTTGCAGCTAGACTCAGAAATTAATTGAAGATTATTCAAAGTCGTATATAGAAGCATGAATATACTAATCTGATTAAAATTTATAAAATTTTGCAAAAAAATATCGTTATTTTAAGAACGGTGTCTTATTAAGAATGCTTAGCCCATTTTATATAGTATGTCTATCGATCGCGGATAAATGTGGAATTTACTCAGCTAATGATTATATTGTAATAACTTTCAAGGTTGAGGAATCGATTCATAAATATGCAAATCTATATGTATGCATTCTAATATTAACACTGAATTTATCTCGCATATTTTATTACTAATATGTCTCCCGTGCTTAGACCTTGAGCTGGTAAATTTATACATTTGCATTTGCATGCTAATTATTTTTGTCTGTACATAATTATGTAACTTTTTCTGCATTCCGTCTTATTGTGCGCTGACGGAAGCTATGTTAAGTAGATTTCATCTACATATAAATATACTACAAATCTTCTCACAAAAATAAGTATATATTATATATAAAAATTATATATAAATATAAGTAAGTAAGTCATAAAAAATGAGAGTAAATGAATATATACAAATTATTTTCAAAAAACGCTGTCTAAAATCAGACTTTAATAAATGAAAAATATTTAGCGGGAAATTAAAAAAAAAACGAACACATATTAAATATTAAAAATCTTCAAGAAAAATTCTCTTATGAACGAATATATAAAATCAAATTTCTTCACTCGTGAACCACGACCTTTGCACACACTTTCCACATTACGCCAGTTCCGCATAAAAGCATATCAATGTTTTCTATCATCCAACATATGCATACGTATGTATACACATAGTGAAGCCTACTCTAAATGCAACACACACACACATGCCATCATCGTCAACAAGTATATGTTTTATAGCATATCATACTGTCGCTACGCCGCTTTATGTCGCTATTTGCCAAAAAATACTCGACACAACAATAAAAAGGTTCGTGGCATTAGTAAGCTGATTTTGTCCACATTATAAGCTTTAATGACTCAATGTCAACGGTACGTGACTCTTTTGCCTGCTGAGCTATGCTAGATATGATTGCAACCTACATTGAGCTCAGTGAAAATTAGCTGGAAAATATTTGCGCCTAAAATCACTCATACGACCTGGTGGTTAGCGAAAAATATCATTAGAAATTTTGTTTGAATGTGTACATACTCGTATATACGCTTATGTGTAATAACGTATAGTTAATTTCGAACTTTCTAATGACGATTAATCGCCGAAAATATGAAAATCATCATTTTTATTGCCAAATTCAGCAGAGGTAAAGCAGATGATGGCAGCGTTGACGTTCACGCGATAAACTATGGTAAAGTCAGTCAATTAGTATTTAATCTCACGTTAAGTGATCACACTTGGACACATTTATCGTCTTAATGCACTGGCTATATTTATAGTAACGAATAAATGTTTTGAACACACAAATTAAATTAAAGTAATTAAAATTAAAGAAAATGAACAGAAACGAAATCTAATTATATAAAGGGTGGTTAAATTGTAAGGGCCGATGTTGAATGTGAACCACACCTAAACGCCAAGTTTTTTTCCGAATTTAATTTGACATTTCTCTATTTCAGACTTACTCAATTTGAACCATGGAGAGATACACAATCCAAAAACGTGTTAAAGTTATCCAGACTTATTATGAAAATTTTCGAAGAAAATCATCTTCAGTGATGAGGCACATTTTCACCTCAGTGGATTCGTCAATAAACAGAATTGCCGCATTTGGGCGAATGAGAATCCAAGAGTGATTGTCGAAAAACCAATGCACCCACAAAGAGTGACTGTTTAGTGCGGTTTATGGGCTGGCGGCATCATCGGGCCGTATTTTTTCCAAAATGAGGCGGGTCAGGTAGTTACTGTGAATGGTGTTCGCTATCGTGAGATGATAACGAATTTTTTATGGCCACAATTGGAAGATATGGATGTGGACGATATGTGTTTCAGCAGGACGGTGCCACTTGCCACACAGCTAACGAAACAATGGCTCTTTTGCGCAACAAATTCAATGGCCGTGTTATCTCACGTAATGGCGATGTCAATTGGCCCCCAAGATCATGTGATTTGACACCGTTGGACTTTTTTCTCTGGGGTTATTTGAAAGAAAAGGTGTACGTCGATAAGCCAGCAACAATTCAAGAGCTAAAGGATGAGATAATTCGGCACATTAACGGCATAGAAACTCCATTATGCCTCAGCGTCATCGAAAATTTGGACCATCGTATGGAGGTGTGCCGCCGAGGTCGCGGCGCTCATTTGGCCGATATTTTGTTACATACATAATTGAGTAATACCAATATATCATAATAAAATAAAATTTCAATAATTTCCTAAATAGTTTGTGTTTTATTCAAAATCAACATCGGCCCTTGAAAATTTAACCGCCCTTTATGTTAAAAGGAAATAAATTAAAATGAAATTAAATTAAATAAAATTAAATAAAATAGCACAAAATATAATGCAATAAAATAGAATCTAATAAAAGAATAGAAAATAATATGAAATAAAATAAAAGAAACTAATTTAAGAAATAAAATAAAAACACTCAATTTAAATTAAAATATTTTAAAATAAAATTATATAAAAAACTGAAATATAGAACAAAATAAAATATAAAATAAGAAAAATTAAATTATTTAGAAAAATTAAATAAAAAATAAGTTACAATATAATAATGGAAAACAAAATGTAAAAAACAAAATAAAACTAAATAAAATAAAATAAAACAGTATAAGTAATTTATTTTATAACGCATTTTAATTAATATAAAATAATATGGGAAACTTAATATAAATAAAAAATAAAACGACAATAAAAAGTTAAACAAGATAGAACAAAATAAAATTAAAATAAGTAAAATTGAATTGAATTACCCAAAAAAATTAAATCAAAATAATAATATCAAATCAAATACAAAAAAATATATATAATTTAAAAATTCAAAATTAAACAAAATAAAAATTAAAACCAAAAAAATTATAATAAAACATATGAATAAAAATTAAAAAATACTTAAAAAGAAATTAGGATATAAAAACTTAAACTAAATATAAAGAAATATATAAAACAAAACATAGCAAAATAAAATAAATTAAAATAAAAAATAATATTCAAAAACAAAAATATGAAATAATATAAATTAAAATAAAAAATTAAATATATAAATAAAAATAAAGAATAATAAACAAAAAAGAAAATAAATAAAATAAGATAAATAAAACAAAATATAAAAATTAAATAAAACAAAAATAAATTAAATGCAATAAAATAAAACCATAAAGAACAAATAAATTATATAAAATCATACAAAAATTAATTAAACTAAATAATTTAAAGTTTAATGAAATAAGTTAATTACAGAAAACAAAATAAAAACAATGTTACGCTCTTTAAATCACAATCTGAATAAGAAGAAATTTAATGCGAAACATCAAATAAAATAAACCAAAAAATTTAAATAAAATAAACAAAAAAATAAATTAATACAGGATAAAAAAATAAAATATAACAAAAAAATAAAATAAAGTAAAGCAAAATGAAGATAATTAAAACAAAATAAAACAATTTAAATATAATTATATTAAATAAAATAAATAAATAATAATAAAATTAAATAAAAAATAAATATAAAATAATAAAAAGCATAACATTCGATTCTAAATAACATAGTGTAAAAATTTTTCTCTGAACAAAAATATTATATTTAATATTATATATTATTAATAAGAAATGTGTAGCCAGCCATACACGAGTATACCATACATCAATTTACAGAGACGGTTAGTCCACCTCGAATTACTGGACTATTTTTTAAAAGCATTCACTTGTTAAGAGGGTAAAGATGTCAACGGTTATTATTCAATATTAATAAATAAATTTGTAATATTGCAAGCATTACTAGCTTTGTTATACATACGTAAGTGTTATGTACATAAGTAAAATGTCATAAGATTGCATTTAATGAACATATGAGTTCGTTGACTTTTTTAGTGGCTACTAGCAAGTTTTTGTAGAATTTCCAACGGATGTAAATTATTTATTTATTATATCATACAATATGTTTCTTTTTAGCTAACGGAAAAAGAAGTTTCGCATATTAATAAGAATGTAAAATATCACAATTTTCCTGAAAAATGATGATTACGTCATTGTGTGAGCAATTGATATGGAATATTTGCATATTTGCATAAATAGAATTAAATGATGCGTAAATACCATATACACGTATATGTATAATAATGACAAAAATACAAAAGGTGGAAATAATTACAGAAGTAATATTATAAAAATAGTATCTTGACGTATATACTTGCATAATGCCTTGCAGGAATATTTAAAAAGATTTTTGAAAGCGATTTCGATCCAAATTTACTTAATTACCAGTTGGCGTAAATTTGAGGCACCAAGTAAAATTAGGTACCTCTCAACCTGATATTTCCAACCAAGTGGAGATCTTACTCTTCCTATGCTTTCGCTGACGGGTACTACATCGAATACTTTTAAAGGAACTAATCGTCCTGGGAGTATCTCACAATCTTGCTGTCCGGCCAGGATATTAATATCCCTCCAACCTTTCCTACTTCTTTACTGCCTGTCATCTAAGACTTTCACCTACAAAATCCACAGTGACCTTTTATACCAACAGTCTTAAGGAGTAGAGGCTAGATCTGCATATCAAAGTATGTGTAGTTCACGTGAAAATCGAGACTGTCAATAAATTGTGATTGAAATTACGATTGTCACTAAGGTTCAATACAACAACAAAATCCTCAATTCGCTAGTCGACAGAGCCTGGCCAAAGATAAAGTAACGTTGCTAACAAATTGCAAGGATATCGGACTGCTGGTCATAAATTACGCCGATCCAGGCGCCGTGAGCCGCTGGTGACGAGGCTACAGAACTATCCAAACACTGTAACTATGTATATGCCTGCACAGGCTATATGTCGCCTGGGGTCATCCCCTCGATGACGCTGTCTAGTCATCTCCCTGACATATCAGTAAGGAAGTAAAAACTCCCGGAATATAAAGGCTGGGACTCATAGTTGAAGCAATTTTCGGCCGTTCTCCTGCAGTGATTTGTGTTTTGTGTCTTGATGATTTTCCAAAGCTCCCACCGAATGACTGATGGTTTTTTAAGATGTTCATTTCAGAGCGACCGCAATTAAATTTGGATGCTGGACGGTCTCTGGACTTCCGAAGCCACTCAGCTATTGCGGCCGAACAACTTGTACCATTATTTATTTCCTGATCTGAAGTTAATTGATGGGAAAGAAGACTTCAAGTCCTATGTTATTGTTGTTGTAACCGAATCGGTTTTCTGGGAATATTGCGGGAATGAAAATCCGGGTCGTTCCGGTATAAGGATCCGACTGTCGCAGGAACTATTGAGTTTTAGTCACCTCTTACGACAGGCAAGTCTTACTGCGGTTAAATACTTGAACCTCTACCGCTTCATCTGCTAGCGTATATGTCATACCATTCCCTCATATGTATACCACTGTGCCCTAGAGCTACAATGATTGTACCAAAAACAAGTTGCAACTTGTCTCTAAGTGATGTTATTGTTGTTTTTGTGTTTGCTAACAACCCCTGTTTAGGAGCAGGCAAAATTAGTCTATACTATCGAGGTAATCTAAAGGGAGGTTTAGGAAACGGGATGTTTCGAAGGGTTCGGACCAGAGGAAGATGGGTGTTAGATGAGTTGGTTTTAGAGGGCATGCAAAGAGGTGGTAAGCAACCCACGGGTACTCATGGCATGCAGGATATACATTGGGTATGTGGAGTCAAGCCTGCACAGATAAACTTGTCAATGAATATTTCTATGTGTTAATGAAATATTCAGTCTGCTTCCAATGTGCTTGGATATTGTCTCATTGGTATAGAGAGCTTAGCTCTAGGATCTGTGATCCCTGTAACATTCCTCTCCCATTGATCCGAAGACTGCATCTACTGCTGGTTGACTTCGGAGACATAGACAATCTAAGTTTGTTTGTTCTCAAACAACAACAGTAGTACTCAAGTCGATACTTGCTGTTGGAATATTTCCATGGTTCGATGAAAAAGATTCCTAGGGGAACTGTTTACCTCTGCATATTGACTTATGCAAATATGTATGTATGTATGTATCTATGTACAATAATCTTTATTACAAAGTAATGCTGACACCTTTTACGACAACAATAAAATTACGAAGAGTCAACATTATAGTGACCCTGATATGTATAATCATACATATGTCGATAGGCGCCTGGACTCTGCCATAGATTTTCATAAGCAATGGATTTAAAAAAATATATACATATACGCACATATATCCATACTATACATTATATGAATATGAATATTCAATCATCGTTGAGGAAAACTATAATAAATATTTAACAACAGACAATATGGTAAGCAACATTTTAACAGCAACTGAATGTATTATTGTAGTAGGGAATAAAGTTGGCGGTAACAAGGATGTACTGTTATTGTAATAGGAAAGATATGAATGAGCTCATTGTTTATAATTATTAAAAATATTCATTCATTCATATGTGCAGGTCATTTAGCTTGCAGCTACCAAGAATAAATTTACAATTACATAAATACATATACATATATATACATACATACATATGCATACCTGCGTACGTAACTATTTTTATTTAACAATTGGTGGGCGTACAGGAATGCCTATGGCGCGACAATTTAGCGATGCTGTCTTGCAGATTTTCTTTAAACATTTTCTGCCAGTGTCAAAATATATGTATGTATGTGTACTTTTAAAATTAATTTAATAATATATGTATAATCCAAAAGCTACTTTACTGTTTTTTTTCTCTCCACATAGCCCACGCGTTAAATTCGTCAATGATGAATAAAGGATTGGTTTCCTGCGTACATACATATGTATATATGTATAGACATACACACACTTGCTTATTAAGATATCATTTTTGCAAGTCCAATTTTATTTTTGCATGACACGCGCATATAGTTTCGAGACCCCTACGGTACGTCCTCATTACAGGCATACACACACGCGCACGTACACACACACACACACACACACACGTGTCACGTATAATCTTCATACATTTAAGTTGTTGATCTCCAGTTTTGTGCAAAGGTTACCCCCTGTCGATTTCCGCCTAACAAAATTCACTGATAACTGCACATACAAACATACATACAAACTTTTTTATACTAATAAATATAACTTTGTTTGCTTGTTTGAAGTTTACCGGCGCGCGCATCGTGTACTGTTAGAATGAATGTATGTCCTTTTGTGGTCGCAGCCTAATTACAATGGCACGTGACTTTGTGCACAGCACAAAATTACACTACAACATTAGAAATGAATATATAAATACAAATATGTTGACGTCACATTAACAGTGCGTTAATTCAAACAAACAAAAACAAAAAAACAAAAAATATTAGAAATAAAATAAGAAACAAGAATGAAATGGGAGAGCCTTCATTAAATCCTGTAGGAGAATTACCAGTTACTTACGTGGCCGTTATGCATGCGTGCGTACATATGCATATATATATTATGTATATATGTATGTATATAAACATGCGCTCATAAGTCAAAGGCACAAATGGCAAATATAATAAAATAAACTTTTTATTACTAATAAAAGTCTACAACAATAAAATATTACAGTTTCACTCTTTTCGCTGTAATCGTTTTCCCAGTAGATTTGTGCTTTTTGGCTTTCGCCGCTATGGCAGCTTGTCCCGCAACGCTGGTTGTATCTTGCAACTTGGAGAAGAACGACTTGGATGATTTCAGTGCACGTTGATCGTCGCTGGTTGTATTTAACTGTAAAGGAGAAATAAAGTAAAAATTAAATAAAATTATTAAATAATTGAAATTAGAAATGTTTTCATATCATATAAAATAATATGAAGCGTGCGTACCTTTTCGACATTGCGATGTTTGGTCAGCGTCTTTAGCAGTTTGGCATTTTCCTCTTTCTTCGTTGGCGCTATGCCCAATTCCTGTTTCTTCTTGCTCTTCTCGTCCAACAAGCGATTGATAACACGTTGTTTTTGCTTCTTCTTGCGTCGCTCCCGATTCTTATCTGTACGATCGCGTTCCGTTTTACCGACTAATTCATGTTTCGGTCCACGATAGACTTCTTCTGGTGCCAACAATTTAGCATCACTAACAGCAACCGGCGCCACTTCTTCCATATTTACCGCTGGCGTATTGGTTATAATTCTAGCTTCGGCCGTCACAGGTTTAGGTGTAAAGTGGAAATTGGATAGCGCATCTAATTTAACGAATAATGTGCGCATAAGTTGTTTAATTTCCTTATGCTCCTTTGGTTCTTCCTCTGATGCATCAGCGCGGTTTGGATCCAGTTTATCTAATTCCTTTTGATATTCCTTTTCGTAGACTTGTGCTAGTGACTCTTTAGATTTCTCTTGTTCTAATATAAGTTGTTTGCGGAACTCATGTGGTGATGGCTCTGGTTTTAACATAATCACTGGATCATCCCATGCTTGATCTTTGATGCGTTGCTTTATTATGTCTTCCAGGCAACGTGTGGTTTGTTCAGTGATAATGGGTGCTGGACGCACGGTGGACTCGAATTCAAGCAGCTCTTCGAGCAGTGAATTTGCTGGTCTGCTATTAGCATGTACTTCACCGCGTAACTGCCATGGCTTCTCGCCTAGTACTTCTGCTTCGTATTCGCGTATGCGTTGTTGTAAACGTGCTTGACGTATTTCAAATGAAGATTGTGGTTCGTCTTGTTTTTCATCCTGTTCATCGTCGGAATCATCCGAGCCAGAAGAGGCGGGTTGTAAGGCGTCTTGGGTGGTGGTGCCATTATTAGTTTTATTTTCATTTGTTTTCTGCTCATCTTCTTCACCATTTTCTTCGTCTTCTCCTTCTGAGTCATCTTCGTCATATTCATCCATATCCAATTCTTCGTCACTCGACTCATCTTTAAAATGGTCTTTTTGTTTTTTCGGCGCTTTTTCAACATTTTTTTCTCCCTTTTGCTCTTCTTCTCCGTCTTCATCATCGAAAAATTCTTTATAGGTAGGATTTTCATCATCCTCATCCACGTCTTCATCCTCAACACCTAAATCATCTGCAAAGTAATCAAATGTAGCCTCAGCCGGATCATCAGCTTTTCTTTTATTGCGCCTCATCTCTTTTGCATCTTCCTCTTCTAAAAACGCTTCCATTTCGCTCAACTTGAAAAACTTATCGTCAACCACAGAAGTTCGCATATTTTTCCCTTTCTTTTTAATCTCTTTCGGTTCTTTAAAAAGGTCTTCTTCCTGCTCTTCATCTTCCTCATCTTCTTCGTCGAAGGCTTCGTGTTCCATGTCATTTTCTTCAGAGTCGTCATCACTTTCATCGGATGCCTCTTCTCCATTTTGATTCTCTTCTTCATCCAAACGCACTTCCAGTTTTTCTTCACGTAGTGATAATAGCTTGGAGGTATTTTCAAGTAAGACATTTAAAATGCTATTGTTGCGTAGCTCTAGCTGTTGCCAAATTTGTTCTTCATCCATATCCTCCACAAACAATTCAGGCAGTATTTCTGGTGACTTCTTATTATTTTCATCATTTTCTATACATGCTTTGTATGTTTTTTGTAGTAAAGATTTTATGTCTTCCTGTTTCTTTGGAGGCACACTGAAATATTAAAGTTTTAGCACATTTTGTTTTTGTCTATTTATCTGGTGCACCACGTGCATTATAACTACTTACACTAACAAAAATTGCGTTGGATCTTCCGTGATTTCTTTGAAATTCTTACTGATTTCATTTAGCACTTCATTTTCGTGAAGTTCATTACTTGCAACGCCACTCATATTGCAATGAAATTAATTAATTTAATTTTCTAAACTAGCCAATAAATTATTTACGAGAAGAACGATGTAAATAAAACTTCTTCTTTGTGAATATTCATTCACAATGGCAATTTTCATTAAAAGTAGCCAGATTATAGGAAACGAACGGGGTGTTGCCAGACTAAGAAAAATAGTTTTAAGTGAAAATTAGTTGAATCTATACCTGAAAAGGAAATTTGTAAAGCTCACAACAATTACTGTCATAGTGTGGAGAATATACGAATGGTAATGAACGGTTGCGAATAGCAAGTTCGTTTTCGGGAAGAAGCCGGCAAGTCCAGTTGTATTGATAACACTGGTGTAGAAGCAAGCAAGTGAACGACACATCCATAAAATGTATCTGTGGCAAAATTGAACTAAAAGTAGATTCGTTAGAAAACTGAGCAATTAATCTTTGTGAATACTTTACAAAGTCGGTTCAATGGGTTTTAGCAAACTGTTTATCTGTTCCAATAAATTCCCCACTTAATAATGTTGAATTTTGTGGTAAGTGCAATAAATGACTTTTACAGGAACACAGCTGTGCATACGAAATGAAATCTATTCGGTAACTCTGATTTGCAGATGTTTATAAAAAATCAACTACAGTTCGACTAATCAGAATTTGTTTGTGCATTATTGGCGTCCGGAAAAATATTAAGCCGGTGCATAGAAGAACTTCTTAAAACACAAAAAATATGGATAAAAGATTGCTGCTGCTGATTGCACTTGGCGGCGTAACACGTTACTACTTGCAAAGCTTCCAGTGGATTGGCGAAAGAGTTGAAGTGTCAACGCCTATCAACTCTTTCAAGCGAGGTAAGGCGGTTTGCAAAGAAATTGATTAATTAATATTTGCCTGTTATTTACTAACTTCTTTTACACACAGTTCGAGAGGGAGTTTATTTATACGAAAATGGCATAGATCCGTATCTGGGCGATGTGGTACATGAGTTGCCGGTGATTTTGGTGTTACTAGTGCGTATTTTCAACTCCATATCAAATTTTGTGCCACTACTCTATGTGTTGATTGATTTAATGACAGCAACACTACTATACAAAATGGCACAACAATTTGTGCGTTCCAAACTTGTTGAGCAAAAGTTTGAAGCGTCTGAATATGCTGTCGGCACGGAGGAATTGCAAGTTCAAGGGACTGATATGAATGTAGTGCCGCGTTGTGTTCTACTGGCTTATCTCTTCAATCCATTATCACTACTGAGTTGCGCTGGTCTAACATCGACAGTTTTCAGCAATTTCCTGCTAGCGTTAACACTATATTTTCTTGTAAAGCGGCATTTATTACTTTGTATTGTGTGTTTAGCCTTGGAAACAATGCGTAACTTATATCCAGTTGTGTTAATTGCGCCAGTCATATTAGTATTCACACAACGCTCCAAAAACCCATTCACCAGCTCTATTAGCATTCTGGCACTATTTGCATCAGCATGTTTTGCCATCACTGGTTTTAACTATGCGTTAATAAATAGTTGGAGCTTCTTAGATGCAACACTAGGATTTATGTAAGTGTTTGTCTTATACACGAATATTTGTTTGATAAAATATTGAATATTTTTCTTTTTTACAGTTTCTTTTATCGTGATCTTCAACCAAATATCGGATTATTTTGGTATTTCTTTACTGAAATGTTCGAACACTTTCGCACAATGTTCCTAATTACATTCCAAATGAATGCTACCGTCCTATATCTTGTGCCGTTATCGCTCAAATTGCGCAAAGAGCCATTATTACTGGCAACAGTACTCATTGCTTTGATGTCCATATTCCGGTCGTATCCAAGTGTTGGTGATGTTAGTTTCTATTTGGCACTACTGCCGCTATGGCGTCGTTGTTGGAAGTGTAAGTTAATTGTTATAAGGGGGAAATATCATGAAATTTTATCAATTCTTACTTTGCAGTCATGGCGCATAACTTCGTGGTCTTCTGCTTCTTTGTGGTTACGCTTTCAATGATGCCGGCGCTTTGGCAATTATGGATTTATTCCGGTTCGGCGAATGCCAACTTTTACTTTGGCACAACGTTGGCATTCTCTACTGGACAGGTAAGTTGAAATAATGCAGATATATTTTAAAATATGCACTTATATTATTGTCTTTTTAGATATTCCTAGTCACTGATCTACTTTTTGCTCACGTCAAACGCGATTTCTGCTTGAGAAATGGTTTAAAAGTTTATGTTGATGGCAAAGAAGCAAAAATTATTTTAGAATAATCCTATGGCGGTCCCTAGTTGATTCTATCCACATATTTGATAATGATGGTGTATTGCCTGCAGAAACGTCGTTTTGGCTGAGTTGCGTGTGTGACATAATAGTATTAAAATAAATAACATATGCATTTTTGTTTTTAATAACTGGGAGCTGAGTGATGCATAGTATATGGAATTTTTATTTTAGTATTATTAAAAAACAATGAACAAAATAAAAATTAAATATATTAAATGACATGTTTTCACTGTTGTTGATTGCTCCATCACACCCTTGTGAGATATTGAGGAGATGCCTTAGGGGGGCGAAGTCCAGCTCATTTTACGGTAGGTCTAAACAAATTACAGGAAAGAATTAAAATAAAGAAATTAATATGGTAGCAGATAGTCCTTCGGAGCCAATAATTCCTGTATTTTCTAGTATAATTACTCTTTATGAAGGCTGATGGTGGTGAGCACCGCTACAAACAAATATTACTAGCACTTAATGTTCAAAATATAAATCTTCTAAATCAGCTTTGTAAAAATAAGATTTCAATGAAAGTTTAGATCCTGTAGATTTGTTCTAATGGTTGCTAGCTTGTTTCTAAGACCTAAAACCTAGCAGTATATAACGTTTATGAAGAAGAACTCTAATTTTATCGCTTTTATTTTCGTTTAATAATTTATTGCATAATTCATATTAACGTTTTATTTTCTCATATTTGTTTTCTTTTTCTTTATTTTATGATTTAATAAGTTATAATAGTTTTAATATGTAGTAAATATGCTTGTGTATGTAGGTATGATTCAAACATTCTTTTTTTTTTTTTTTTTTTTTTTTTGCAAACAGAGAACAAAATATTAGGACAATTTTGAATTTTTGCGTGCGCTTGCGTGCCTTAATTATATAAAATCATATATTTCTTTAGTTTCAAGAACGTGAGGAAGTTTGCTGCTTTGATATTTGAAAAAGCAACATTTCCCACCATCTGGCTCGTACGTTTTCACTATAATATAATGTTTTTTTTTTGATTTACATACATATTTGGAAGGAAAATGCATATTTGAATAAAAATTAATGGAATCGATTTTACAATAGGAGCTTTTTGTTTTTTTTTCTGTTGATAGATAACGATTGAACGAGAACAAGTATGTTTACATAGGTTTAGCTTAGTTTACTTTAATAAGTGATATATTTTTTTAATATTATTTATTAACTTTGTTTTAGTTTTTTATTTCCTTTTTTTTATTGTAATTATTTCCTTTTATTTTTATTATAATTATTTTCTTTTATTTTTATTATTATTTTTTAATGCCAACGTTTAATAATGTGGCTTATACAATACAACTACATTTTTCGAATCGCAGTTTTTAATTATTATGTTTTTTATAAATTAATTTAAATATATTTAGATCGATGTAATTCGTCATATATAAATGTATGTATGTATGTATGCATGTATTTATGTTGCTTATTATTTGTTTATTATATGTATATGTATGTAATTAATAATTGATTGCAATTTCCGTATATGAATTGAACGTCTAATGCTACTTCGCTTTCGGTTTATTGGTATGTATTGGGCTAAAAATCAGCTAAGATCGTTTGTTTATTATCGTCTTTGTCGTAGTTCCTAACAACTATGTATTTATTTATAATATCGTACTCCTGACGACGAAGACCATTAAAGGTCCATCTTTCTATGTACCGAGGCTACTTTATTCGAAAATCTTTTCTCTAAAGTAAATGTCGTACATTACAAATATTAGGATGCATGTGTAGGTTTCAAATGAAAATGTGTATAGGTGAGTGTCTACGTTCACGTTTATGTTTGGGTGCATGTACACAGGTTTATGCATTTAAACAATGTTTGTTGGTCTAATAGTAGTTTTAACAAATTATTCTTGTATATCTAAAAAGTTTGATATTCAATATGTTATATGTTTAATCCTTCAACAGCAATATTTTTGGAATACGTGCACAGTACGACACAGTGTTTTTTTTTATTAATATTTTGTTTGTTTTTGATTAGCATGCGCCTTTCTTATATACTAGACATATGAATATACAAATGAATGCATGTGAAACGTACTAAGTAACATTTACATTATTGTTTCCACCAACATAAACGCAAAATATTAACCGTTGTTCAAGCATTTTCTTTAAACTACACTACAAAACTTCTCGAAATGGCATTTGCGAAAATCCACTGAATATTTTTGATTATTTATTCATAATTGCGCTTCAACATTCACGTTATAGCTGTTCTTAGAACAACACGCCAACACAATCGCAACATATAATTGACAGCATTTGTCTTTTCAAGTTCCATCTCAGCATTTTTCTCTAATTTCCTAGTGCCTTTCCACTCTTGTTGTACTCAACATTCTTGAATTAAACAAATTTTCATTCACCGTTTGTTTGTTTGTTTAATCCAAGAATGGGTTTTGTCATGCCGGTCTTTGTGGCAGCGGTGTCGTTGTGGCACCATTGGTTGCCGTTGTCAATTTGGGTCGCGCTGTTGTTGGTGGTGGTGGCGGCGGTGCACGGCGCATACGTTGCTGCAATATACGTGGCAGCTGTGGATGTGTCTTTTGTGGTGCTGGTGGTAAAGGCATACCACCATGTTTGCCCATCGAAGAGGTAGCCGATGAGGAGCCCGATGTGCCGGACGCTGAACTCGTTGATGCGTGCGATGTAGTCGAACCACCAGGCGGTAAGGCTGCTTGTACAGCGATGGGATGTGGTAATTTCAATGGTGGTGGCGCTGAGTATGACTCCTCTTCGGCCTCTGATGTAAGTGAATTCGTGTCAGATGGCGTTGGGGAAGGAGATGGCGGTGAGAGCGCTTCCTGTTCTTGTAAGAATACACGAAAACCTTGAATCGATTCGTTGAGTGCCCATAATTGTGAGAGTAACGAAAGATCTAATTGTCGTAGACCATACATTTCCCGTCGCAATATAGCTAGTTGTGTGTCTAATGTAGTGCTTGTGCTGCTACCGCTGCCGCTAAGACCTCCAATTGATAGAGAAGTGCCGCCGTTGTCGGTATGTGTATTTGTGGGCGTGTGGTGGCTACTATGTGAAGAAGATGCGCGACTATGTATACTTTCACGATCACTTAAAGATTCTTGTGTTGACGATAAGCTACCATGGCGATAGTGATTACGTGTGTTGGCTGCCGCCGAAGTGGAAGGACCTAAAAATAGTTCCACACTCTCGACACCGTGTAACGCATGATGGTGATGATGGTTTAACGGCGATGCAGTGTTCGAATGCGTTGAAGATGACGCTGCCGACGAAACACCTGCAGCTGCTGTGCTCAAACTTTTTGGCAGTGGCGGCAAACCCGGTAATGATAATTTATTTAATTCGCTATCCATTTCACGCTCACGTGAACGTTCTTTTGCTAATCTCATTAATGTATATTTTTTTTCCAAAGCTAATATCTAAAAAATGTTTCGTAGATTTTTGATAACACGCGTAAAACTCTCAGTTTATGTAGTACTTATTATGACTTTATTATTATTATTATTTTTGCAACACACTATGTGTCCGTTGTATTCAATGGATATTGAATTTCCAGCTTTGGCGACACATAGGACACTGCTTATTCATGGTTTGCAAATTCAGCCACTTGACAATGCAATGCATATGAAAGCAATGCGAACACACACCCCACACTAAAGGACAATCGTCACCAGGTAACGAACACTCCGGACAGGTACCTATATTATTATTAAAATATATTTTTATTAATTTATTTACATGTATACTGATAGAATGTTTTTAAATTAAGTGGTACTCCGGCGCTTACTCTCGAAAGACATTCGACAAATGCCGCAGTTTTCATCATTTGCGATCCATCGCCATGTAGCTACTCCAGTCCATGATTTAATTGTTAGTTTCATTTTGTAATCATTAGAATCATTGAGTATAACAATTATCAATTACCCAATGCAATATATGTTTGTTAAAAGAACTGGAAATAAAATTTTCACGAAAATTTTCACACTTTTTGTCCTAGCCCTTTTTGTTTTTTCTATCTTTGGTCCTCTGCTGAAAAGCTGCCAGACTGCGGCTGTTTTGAAGGCAATTAGGAATTAGATGAACCACAAGATTATGAGAAAAACACAAAAGAAGTTGCCACCACTCTACACTACTGAATTTGTCAGCCTACCCACTCGTATACAGTTCTGGAAAGTTCTATAGGAATGATCTTGATGCAGTGATTTCGACAATATCAGTTAGAATCCTTACTGAGTTTGAAACACTCATCAGTCTTCGTAACGTGACTGTACTCTACAATAGGAAGACATACAGAGTATAATTAAATACAACAAGTTAAATGAAGGGAATGTAATACGCGAATGCGACGTAGCAGAAAACATCGTTGGATAGCCGGAAGGAATGGATGAAATACCAACTTAAGGCTAAAGAACTTAGACGTACTCGCCAAGGATAGGATCAGTATCAAAACGGGACAGGATGAATATTGTGGAATATAACATCAACACTAGTGATATAAGACCGTGAAGAGAAATAAGCGGAAATGGAGTGAGGAAACCATCAGCGAATCTATGGAGTTCTCCAGTGATATTTGTGAAGAAAAAGTATGGCCAAATGCGATTCTGCTACGAAGAAAGACATATACATATGCTTTTAAATAAGATTCTCCAGACATGATTTGAAAAGCGACTATTATTAGCAAGTGGAGGAGAGAATAAAGAGGAGACAGCCTTTAATGTCGCAGATGTAATGGCCTGCCGCTGGTACTATACTACCCTCACGTTGGAAAGACTTCGGAACCATGTGCTCGATTGAAAAAATGCCTGCTACTTTGGACGATATAATACTTTTAGATACAAATTTTAGAGAAACTATGACTTCTCCATCGAGCATAGGCAAAAAGTGCCCACGGCAAATAGAGTCAGGAGGTAGACAAAGTTTTGGAACTCCTTTGAATAGGATATGGGATAGCTCCAAGGAACCGAAACTTAGACATTGATCACATTCTTTACGATAAAGAAGCTGTAAATCAAATTCAGTATTTTTTTTTAACAATCCAGTGATCGAATTTGAAGGATATGGTAAATTATATATATAATTGGCACTTTTTAACCGCTGCAGCGATTTTCGGCCAAGCTCGCACTCCAATTCGTGGTTTTGCTTCTTGATGTTTTTCGAATAAATAGAGGGACCTACATTTTATATTAAGCCTCCTCAGAACGGTTGATGGGTTTTTTACGAGGAGCCTTTATTTCATGTCCGAAATACACTCGGAGGGGTCGACATTCCCTGCCGAGGGGCGAACGCAATAAGAAAATTTAACTTAATTTTTATTCAACTTAATTTTCTATAACTTTTGGATGTTGGTCGCTCCAGGTTTTGAAGCCTTGCCTTCCGAATGGCAGTACGTAATGTAAATCACTAGACTACGCGGCCGCCAACATAGTAAATTAACGTAGTTTAACTTATAAAATCGTTTCAATATTAATTTCCATACATCTGGTAGCTCAATTTGCTTCCGTGTGGTTTGTGTCTCGGCTATTTTGACATTTCCTCCGGCGAATGAGGAAGAAATATAAATAGGAAATATCGACGCGAAGTGTATAGCCACAATAACAGTTATTAAATAAATCTATTACAAAATATAGTGAATAACTAAAAAATTTAATTCAAACTTATTTACTGTTTAGCTTAAAACGACTGCATTTATTTCACAGTAACAGTAATAAAATAAGTAATTTAGTCGGCTGCCGCTTCTCAAAGGTGTTACACAATGCGCATATAATCGCTGCACGAATTCTTAAAAAAAAAATAACCGGAACTCGTTTTGCAAAGCAGTTATTCTACGCGTTGGCATTTCTTAAAAATCGGTATAGTGATAGCGCGCTAATTAACTGGACGAACGAATGTTTATTTTTTCACCTTCACCTTCACAATTTCTGGTCCTTGAAAAGGTTAACAACTTTAAAGTGTGGAATATCGAAAATAAAGAAATCAACTACTCAGTAATGAGCTTGTATATGCAACCATAGCAAAAATTAAAACAGAAAATTGTTTTCTTTTCAAAAGTGCAGTGATACATACATATGTATGCGCATATGTATACATAGTTTGCAAGTTTGTGTTGTGTGTAGTTCAAAGTGTTGAAGCAAAATTTCAAAATCAAAGGAAAGATTTCCCTTTCAATTATTTTTATTTCGCAATAATATAATATTTTTCTTTTTACGCCGTCCTTTTGTGTTCATTCAAAAAAAAAAAAAAAAAAATCAAGAAATGCTACGAATCTACTGCTGTGCGTGCACTTCCTCATTTCGCCATGTGCCGGAGGGGGGGTTGAAACAAGTTGAGTAGATCATATGCATGGACGAAAGCACTTGGATGACTCCGAAAGACACAGGTATGTATGCACATATGTACGTATTTATATATATGTATGAATGTTTTTGTATTTCTGCATGTGGCCGCAACCACCGCAGATCTTCGGATGTGAATTCATACGAATAAATTCGTCTCATAGCACTTAAAGAGTACATAAGAGTACATATATGTATATTTTACTGTGAGGATACCATAATTAAGGTGACCAGTTCTCTTCGTCTGACTTTTCTCTAAATTAAATATAAATGAACGGAAATTCATTTTAATCCCTGCAGATTCATTTTCATCAACCTGTTGCGCTGCGTAGACGTTGAATATTACTTATCAGACTCTAATGAGAAGATTTTTTTAAATGCTGAAGGGATTTTCGGTCGAGCTCCGCCTTCAATTTGTGATATGATTATTATTTCTTGTCATTCCATGCGGAGGGAGGATTCAAACATCCGCATGATTTCGCGCACTGCTAACAAATGCTATGTTGCGAACTTTTTCAGAAAAAAACACGGAAAATTCAATTTTAATGGAGACTGCGTATTATCATTCGAAAGAACATTCTTTGGCACTGATTTTTTGAGGTTTATCTCCTTCAAATGTTGATCGTGGCTACGCCGCAGATGGTCCATCCGTTGAGTCCGAATTTCGATGACTTTGAATATTTCGACCTGTATTGAAGCGGGATTGTCCGCATTGATTTTAGACTTTACATATCCCCACAGGTAAAAGTCTAACGGTGTGATATTACACGATCTTGGTGGCCAATCGACCGACCCAAAACGTGAAGTTATCTGCTCACCGAAGTATTTCTCTATTAATTCACTGATTGATGAGATGTGTGAGAAGTGGCGCTGTCTTGTTGAAACCAAATGTCGCCGAAAACATGAACTTCAATTTCAAGCGTCAAAATAGTCGGTTATCATAGCACGATAACGTTCGCCATGGACGGCTACATTTTCACCGGTATCATTTTTGAAGAAATATGGACCGATGACTCCACCGGCCCACAAACCTCACCAAATTGTTGTTTTTTCTGGATGAAATGGCAGTTCTGGAATCTCTTCAGGTTGCTCTTCATCCCAAATGCGGTAATTTTATTGCTTACATACCGATTAAGCCAGAAATGGGCCTCATCGGTGAACAAAATTTGGCTCGAACTTGGAACTTTTCAAGAGCCCATAGAGTAAAGTTGGACGTGGTTTATTCGGTCGAATATTATCCAATAATGAATGCTGGGTCTAAAGATGGGTGATGGAGTTGGCTCATTAGGCCAATTATGTTGCCCATAAGTTGAGCAAAGCTCGCGAAACACATCCTTAACGGAACGTGAATTTTCGTAATAAAGTTGAATGATTTGTAAACGTTGTTCAGGCGTAAGTCTTTTCATAATGAAATGCCAAACCATACTGAACAAAAATAACATAACAGCTTGACACGACTCACGCGAGATTTGTAAAAAAAGGCTATTGAAAAAAGTACCCCTACTTGGATCACCCATTGAAAGGATATGAGAAGCATGAAAAGCGGTTCTTAGTTTTTTTGGTGCCAAATAGTATTACGAGGGTTGAGCAGCAGCTCTTAGTTGTGACAGCATTACGCCGGTTCCTGGAGGCTGCACGAGGTTTTCAGGGTGTCAACAGACTCTTTGTAAATGGCGTATAAGAAGTGAAACAATTTCTGTGCATAACCCAGCAATATCGTCTGGTCACTCAATTTACCGGCTTATACGGTGCTTTTAGCCAACTTCCGAAATGTCGATCAGAAAACACATATCAGCTGGCTTATGTACATACATACCTATACCATATACATATCGACGCTAGCCCACTTCGACGACGATTATTACGTTTGCGTTAACATCAGCAGCAATGATAGCCCGCCGATAACCAAACAACAAACAAACAAACATACAAACAATAGCAAGAAATCAGCCAGCAGCCAATTCAGTTTAGCTCCAGCTCCAATACTCAACAGTGATCAGCAAATTGTCGGTGACGAGCGAGCAGTTAGTTGACGACTGTTGAACTCGATACACACATGTTGTGACGGTCACGCGAACTTAGCGAAACGGCAAAATAAGTAAATTGTGCGCGAATAAAACAACGAACGAACGTGTAAATAAAGGTGATTATCAATAATCAAGAAAAAAAATAGTAATGTTAACCAAAAAGCAAACATTAGTTGTGCGAAAAGAATAGAAAAGAAGTGACCAAACTAGTGGCGAATTGAAGTTTAAACGACCAACTGATGTGCGAGCGATTTGCTTGAGTATTTTACGTGCTAGAAACAACAAACAACGAATCGTATGAGTTAACTAATTGGAGAGGTGCTTCAAAAGAGAGGTGCTTCAAAATTAAATATGTACAACAAATAAAATCTAATGTTGTGTCTTGTGATCGAGTGGTGGAATAATAAAGTTAATATTATTATTATTTTTTTTTTCTTACGCGGCTACATTGAATAATAATAAAGTTTATTCGTTTTTTTTTGTTTTTTTTTCAACATTAATTTCAGTTTCTTGTGCTTTGTGTTATTATATTTGTCTCTTTTATTTTTTTGTTTTTAGTTTTTTTGTATTTGTTTTTATTTTTATTTATTTTTTGTATATTCTTGTATATATTTTTTTTGTATTTTTTTTATATATTTATTTGTGTGTTTTTTTTGCCAATTCCTTTGTGCCTTTAAACAACAAAAAATCAATATATAATAAATGCATTACACTCGTATGCATGTACACGTATGTACATATGTATGTATAACAACTAGTTAAAGGTGCTTATGTGAATTAAAAATAAACACATATCGACGTTTGCTTATGCATATAAAGATAAAAAGGTGATTACGAACAAATACTCGTATGTACATAATTTATTGCAATAATCACAAATTTATGTCTAATAACATGTTGATAATACCAATTATGGCTTTATTGTTACCAAAGTGAAATGCGTGTATAAATCAAAAATCTTGTTGCTTGAAGTTAAAATTAAAATCATTATACCTACATCGTATATGTGTGTAAAAATGTGCGTATATGCACTTGTGTGTACTCAAAAAAATAAATAAAAAATAAAAAAATAGTAGCAAAACCGCAAATCTAAGGGAATTCTGCATACACAGTCAACGAACTGCCTGTGTGGAGCCGCACAAAACCAAAAACCAAGTGTGTGTGCACATACATACATACATATACAACTTGTAAAGCTGTTGTGAGCTACGACTAATAGCCAAAAATACTCGTATATATGCATCATGTGCAACAAAAATAAAAGGAAATTAAAAAAAAAAATAAAATAACCAAAATTAAATAAAAAGTAAGCAATCCCAGGAATGCCAAAAACAACATCATGAATACATGCGGTGAACGGCTGGCGATTGGTGGCCGGCCGCCGGCTTGTAAGCTTTAGCAGTGTCAGCAAGTCTGTTTTTGTTTAGTCGCTGCAAACCGTATGTGCATACTACTGTGCTTGTATCTCCATACATACATACACATGTATGTGCTTTTTTGACTGACTGCGCGCTTGTCAATGCAGTAGCAGTGACAGTTGAACTGAATGTGTTGCATAAAAAAAAATATAAAAAAAAAAAACAAAAAAAAAAGCTAAAAAAATACATATAAAAAAAATAGTAAATTAAACATTACAAAAAAAAAAAAAATATTAACAAAAAATAAGTATTTTAAAATTCATGCACTTGCAAGTCAATTGGCAAAAAAAAAATATTGGAGAAAAAATTAAAATAAAATTAATAACAATAAAAATAAATAAAAAATAATAATTAACAAAAAATAAGTATTTTAAAATTCATCCACTTGCAAGTAAATTGGCAAAAAAAAATTTAGGAAAAAATTAAAATAAAATTAATAATAATAAAAATAAATAAAAAATAATAATTAGCAAAAAATAAATATTTTAAAATTCATCCACTTGCAAGTCAATTGGCAAAAGAAATTAAGGAAAATATTAAAATAAAATAAATAACAATAAAAAAAAATTAAAAACAATAATTAACAAAAAATAATTATTTTAAAACTCATCCACTTCCAATTCAATAGGCAAAAAAAAAAAATTGCTGAAAAATTAAAATAAAATAAATAACAATAAAAAAAAATTAAAAATAATAATTAACAAAATTAATTATTTTAAAATCATCCACTTGCAAGTCAATTGGCAAAAGAAAATGAGTAAAAAATTAATATAAAATTAATAACAATAATAAATAAAATAAATAAATAAAATATAAAAATAAAAGGAAATAAATAAAAATAAAAAAAAAATAAAAAAAAATGAAAAATAAATAAATATATATAAACGCATTTAAAGAAATAAAACCTAAAAATATAAAAACTGCAAAAATAAAAACTAAAATATTTTAAAATTCATCCACTTGCAAGTCAAGTCGCGCGCATGCGTAATAAAAAAAAGAAGCAAAAATTTGTGAAAAAAAATTAAAACATAATAAACAACAATGCGTGCGCGTTGCAATCGAAAGCTTACATAAAATTAAATAATTTAAATCACATACGAACATATGTACATATAAAATGTGCATTAATTAAGTGTATTGTCGTCGCGCCTCCATGAAAGTTGCTTGCCATTGTGACGACAAAAAAAAAATAACTAAAAAAAAAATGTTTTCAAAATATGTTCAGTCAGTGTCAGTGCCGCTGTTATTATTTTAATCTTTTTTTTTTTGTATTTTCTCCACCAATAAAAGCATTATTTATTTCTATATATGCCTTGCTGCTGACCCTGTGTTCATTAAACGCATTCAAAATAATCGAAAACCATACACATGTTGCTTGGTCACATTCTACGCGTACGCACATTCAAACGTTTTTCAAGTTTTTTTGCTGCTGTTGTTGCTCTTCTATGCTCTTGTACTGAAAATGTTATAGCAATAGCAAATTGTTGCTACTACAAGTACATATCAACACCGTTGTCGCTGCTGTTGGTGTTGTTGTTGTTGTTAAACTGCATAATATGCAGTTAGTTGCCGGTTTATGTTATGATGAAGTCACGTCATTCAGAAGTTGTTCACTGTTCGATATCCACATTTGTTGAAGACAAGAAAATGGTATCATATTTTAGTAGCTCCTACATATATATTTACATACATATTTATGTGTATACATATTTAGTTGTAGAACTCAAATAAACCAAGCCAATGGCCAAGATTTTATTATAAATACTAGCAGACCCGGTCACACATTGTTGTAGCTTTCTGTATTTTTTTTAATTTTTATTCTAATAAGTACTGAAAAACAACGATAAAACACTTATTAAGTTTCTTCTAAGTCAAAATAATAAGTTTTTTTTTATATTAATTTTTTATTTATTATTATATTACTTATTTTTTTATTATATTATTGATCGTTGCTCAAAGTCTCATGAAAATATCAATATGAATACACCGAACGAAGCCAAATGCACCATTCGGATCTATGTAATAGCCGAGTTAACAAGAGCGAGCCATTCATTACTCGCTCGGGCAGCTCATGGTTCCATCGCTGTAGCCAATAAGCAGAGGACCATAAATCTTACGCAAAACTTTTCTCTAGAAAACTGCTAACGCCGACTCATCAGATGTTGTCATCGTCCATGCTTCCGCACCATATGGCAGGACGGGAACGACATGTGACTTGTAGAATTTGGTCTTCGTTCGCCGAGAGAAGATTTTCCTTTTCAATTGTCTACTCAGTTCAAAGTAGCACCTGTTGGCAAAAGTGATTCTGCGTTGGTTTTCCAGGCTGACATTGTTGTTAATACAGGTTCCAAGATAGACGAAGTTATCTACGACTTCAAGTTATGACTGTCAACAGTGACATACATAGGAGACGAGTCGTGAATGCGACGACTGTTTGTTTGATGAAAGGTGATATTTCACTAGCAGACCCATGCCCCTCGCTTTCTTATCCAGTCTGAAAGCAGAACTCATGGCACGGTTGTTGAGGCTAACCTATGTCAATGACATCGGCGTACTTATCTATTTAGCTCTACAGCTCGTATTATTTTCTCCAGCAATAAGCTAACAAAAGTCACACGTTTGTCTGAAACCTTGTTTGGTATCGAAAGGCTTGGAGAGGTCCTTTCCGATTCTGATGGACCTTTTGGTATTACTTTAAGTCAGTTTACGTAACCGTATAAGCTTTGCGGGGATAGACATAGACATAGCGGCTTAGGGGCAGCTCTTTTTCGTACTGCGAAGGCTGCTTTGAAATCGACGAAAAGGTGGGGTGTGTCAATCCTCTTTTCACGGGTCTTTTCCAAAATTTGGCTATCGTGAATATCTGGTCAATGGTTGACTTACCAGGTCTATAGCCACACTAATGAGGTCCAATTAATTTTGTTGACGGTGGGCTTCAGTTTTTCACACAAAACGCTCGATAGGTCCTCATCGTACTTGCTGTTTCTGCAGCCTTTTCGATAACTAATAGCTTCGTTTGCAGCTATATGTAGGGAGCTTGAAACTCTTTCCCACAGTTCCCCTATTCCGGGATGTTGATCAGTAATCTCAGAGAGCAGGAATGCAAGTCGAGTAGAAAACTGTGCGGCTCTTTGTTGTGATTAGAGCTTTTCGACTTCGAACCTTCCTTGTGGTTGCTAACCGGCATTTTTTGCTGCACAGAGACGTGATCCGAGTCGATGTTGGATCCTCGGAGTGAAAGCATGTCAAGAACACTGGAGACATATGTATCTTCCGTCTATCACAACATGATCGATCTGCTTTTGAGTTGAGTTGAACCCTGATGAAGCGCACTTAGGCTTACTGACCCGTTGTGATACCTATATTGGGACAGTTAAGGAGATTGGAGGATTGGAGGAGAGTTGGGCAGTGGTAGAGGTAATGTTCCATCGATTCCTCTTCAGCACATCCTTCTACCATGACGTTCTGTTTAGAAGGAGTAAAAACTTAGTTCTGTTTACCAAATTTGTCTGGCCCTATTGCCATCTCTGTTGGCACTTCTACTCTTAGCAGATACTTTGGGAAGAAAGCGGTATGCTTGCGTCAAAGGCAGAGTTTACCGTGGTTATGACTAATCCTTTTCTGGCCAATTCGTTATCTGCGTAGTTTACTGGGACCCAAACCACGAACATTTCGCATACAATCCAGGGGTTTTTTTTAAGTTCCCTTTGCATTTCATTGCCACATTTGAGGTGGCATGATTGCATTGGAGAGACTTAAGTTTAGAATATATTGTAATAGGTTGTATTATCGCATTATAATCGAGTCATCATGAGCGGCTTCCAATTATTGCAGTTAGTTCCGCTTGAAAGCTGTGCTCGGTAGGTCTTTTACTTAATTCGATAGCAAGAGGTTCAGAGTAAACTCCACATCCTACTTTCTCATCTAGTTTAGAGCCGGCTACTAATCTTTGATTTAGAATTATGTTTGTATAAAGAAAACATTATTTATATTTTGCGCAAATCGAATTTGATATGAGGTCCCTGATACATTTTCAGGAATCAAAAGTATTCCATTTAGGCATACCAGCCATAGATCTATTCATTTCCCGTAAAATAACTATAATTACGATTTTTTCGTATAGGTCAGTATGGTCCAAATCCTGGAGGGAAGAGTAGTCTTCCTGTTTGATCTAAGCAAAGATCACATATACATCGATTTTTTCCAAGAGGTTAGGCCTTCTCAGGTTATAAGGTAACACGATATCTCTGAGTTGCAGCAGGAGTGCTAAATTTCCTTTCGCTCATTGCCAGCAACATTTTAGTATGTCCGTAATCAACGTGATTTAGTGGTATGTCAGAGATTAAAGGTATTTCTGAACCTTTAATATTCTATGCTTCCCCTTTCCAGTAGTTGTAATAAATACACATATTCAATACATTGAAGAACCATAATTTCGACTCTTTTCAAACACATTATTTGACTGTAATTCTTCACTTTCCCTTAAAAAATCTGATCTATTGAGCAACAAATTTCAGAGGCCAACTTAGAATAAAATCTTTTCTGAAGGATTGAACGGTTTCCTCCCAATTACTGCTGTAGTCACAGGGGTTTCCTTATCTCAGTTTAGCTCCAAACAAAGGGATAATATCAAGTTAGTCCAACGAAAGACCTTGGAAGCGACTTGTTTTGATTGGGTGACATTAAAGGGAAAAGGGATTTTAAACGAGTAAGTTTAAGTCCGCATTTAAAGAGGTGATTAATGAAGGGTTGGGTAGGATATCTCCTCTCCTATGTTATATACGAGTTCATTATTCATATTATTGCAACTTTCGTCATCTTGAAAACCTTTCACGTGAAATCTTCTAGTGCCGACTCAACGAATGTCGACATCCGTCTGTCGATGTTGCTGGTGTTATCGATGTCGCTGAGCTTTGGTCAGAGAAAGTTAGTCCGTATCACTAGTAAATACGTTGTTTCTTGAAATACTTTCTTCGTCATTTTTTGTACCACGATCTGATCAGACTGACTCAGATCTTTTTCAACAAAAGCTTTGTCGAAATTTTTGAAAACCTACGTAATTGGGGGTGACGAATTTTATAGTAGTCAGAATACGTCTGAACAATGCCTGTCGTGTAAAACGAGGTACATACATATGTATACATATGTACATATGTATATCTGTATAAAAAACAGTATATATTTTTTATAAGTTTCTACTTCATGGTCTTGCATATACCTATTCGCATTGCTGGTTCAAGGCCATGAAGCAAAGCCATCGATTTATCATAATCATTAATGCAGGCATATCATATAAAGGGTGTTTACATTTACTAACTTCAAAGAGTCCAAGCCCACATAATGTGGTTTATAACTCCCTCATTTTATAGAGACTTCTTTTTCAAAAATGTGGAATGAGACGGGTAGAATCACCTTGTACTCAAATGAAGTCCATACATCACTGTCTAAAGAAGACGTTGAGCAGTCATGCAGAGGGTAATTCCCCATAACTTCATTTGATTGTAAGTCAATTACCAGGCAATGAGTCAATCGCAATTGCATTATTCTCAATAAATATTTCAATTTTTACGAAATTAACAGGTAGATGATTCTACTTCAAATTAGTTTTTATGAAAAATAATTGGTATCAAAAAACCCTAAAAAATTTTGTCAGCCAAAAACATCGAGTTTATTGTAATTAAGCAATTTCCAGAATTCTACTAATATGAATATGAATATAAATATGACGAAATAGGTACATATATTTTCCATGTTGCAAGATATAATATTACATATCTCCTTAAGTACTTTGGTAAATAATCTTCAATTAAGATAGGAATTTTTGTTTTTACTGCAATTATTTTTATTATTTAGTTATTTTTTATTTTAAAGCAACTGACACATGTCTATTGTTAATGTGACGTTATCAACTCCACTTGAAAGCAAACCAACAATTCAAATAGTGTTATAAATAAATATACAAACATGCATATGTATATTGTTGTTGATATAGTTACAGAAATTAATAAGAAATACAATAAAAAAAATAAAATAAATTAAAATAATTAAAATAACTAAAATCAAATAAAATAAAATAAAACAAAAATAAAAATAAATAAAATAAAATAAAATTAAAACTAATAAAATAAAATAAAATAAATAAATAATTAAAATAAAATAAAATAAAATAACATAAAATTAAAAAAAGAAACTAAAATAACATAAAATAAAATTAAAAAAGGAATTAAAATGAAATAAATTAAAATAAAATAACATAAAATAAAATTAAGCACAATAAAATAAAAAAATTAAATTAAATTAAGTAAAATAAAATAAAATAGAATAAAATGAAATGAAATGAAATAAAATAAAATAAAACAAAATAAAATGAAATGAAATAAAATAAAATAAAATAAAATAAAATAAAATAAAATAAAATAAAATAAAATAAAATAAAATAAAATAAAATAAAATAAAATAAAATAAAATAAAATAAAATAAAATAAAATAAAATAAAATAAAATAAAATAAAATAAAATAATATAATATAATATAAAATAAAATAATATAATATAAAATAAAATAAAATAATATAAAATAAAATAAAATAAAATAAAATAAAATAAAATAAAATAAAATAAAATAAAATAAAATAAAATAAAATAAAATAAAATAAAATAAAATAAAATAAAATAAAATAAAATAAAATAAAATAAAATAAAATAAAATAAAATAAAATAAAATAAAATAAAATAAAATAAAATAAAATAAAATAAAATAAAATAAAATAAAATAAAATAAAATAAAATAAAATAAAATAAAATAAAATAAAATAAAATAAAATAAAATAAAATAAAATAAAATAAAATAAAATAAAATAAAATAAAATAAAATAAAATAAAATAAAATAAAATAAAATAAAATAAAATAAAATAAAATAAAATAAAATAAAATAAAATAAAATAAAATAAAATAAAATAAAATAAAATAAAATAAAATAAAATAAAATAAAATAAAATAAAATAAAATAAAATAAAATAAAATAAAATAAAATAAAATAAAATAAAATAAAATAAAATAAAATAAAATAAAATAAAATAAAATAAAATAAAATAAAATAAAATAAAATAAAATAAAATAAAATAAAATAAAATAAAATAAAATAAAATAAAATAAAATAAAATAAAATAAAATAAAATAAAATAAAATAAAATAAAATAAAATAAAATAAAATAAAATAAAATTAAATAAAATTAAATAAAATTAAATAAAATAAAATAAAATAAAATAAAATAAAATAAAAAAAATAAAATAAAATAAAATAAAATAAAATAAAATAAAATAAAATAAAATAAAATAAAATAAAATAAAATAAAATAAAATAAAATAAAATAAAATAAAATAAAATAAAATAAAATAAATTAAGATAAATAATATAAATTAAAATAAAATAAATTAAAATAAAAAAATTGAAAAAATAAAATAAAATTAATTAAAATAAAATAAATAATATATATGTATATATTGTTCCTTGTTATGATTATGTTGTATGTTTTGTATATTTTAGCCTTGCAATACTTAGTAGGAAAACGTAATCGATTCGCTTGTAAACATAAATAGCTCTCAGGTATTTCAAGAACAAATAATTAACAATTGATTATAGTGGAGTTGATTAGTGTTGACCATCGAATTCTTTAGTAAATTTTCAAATATTTTCAAGTAATTACTAAGTAATTACTAAACAAAGCAATAAGGCCGAAATTTAATTTGTGTTAACAGAATTTTATATATTTTTGTATTGTATTTCAAAAATTGATTTAGTAAATATTTAAGGTGTAGGGTTTTCCCCGTGCGGTATAATTTCCTAAACTAATTTGTCCCAACATACACACAAGCAATGTGGTTTGTCCCACTTTGCGAAAACTGTGCTTTAAGGTCCGCAAGAAATCTACAAAGCAGTTGTTGGAGCCTTCAGACAAATATAAATGAGAAGACGTTTCACCTGTAATTAAAATATTTTAATTTCGTTTTGCGGCCAATTATTTTCTCTCGATAAATTTCATATATTTGCATTTAAAAGTTTTACAACTGTAAATATATGTATGTATGTATATATATAAATATTTTTTGTTTGTTTTTTTTTTTCAATAAATGCACGAGTATAAACTCTCTGTTTGCATACCTTCGGCTGTACGATAATAGCACGGCTAAGTAAATATTATGAATTGTTTTAAGTCTTTTTTCGGTTAATTTTTCCATACGATTGCTATTTTAAAACTGGCATATTTTTTGTTGTTGCGATTAATTCCGCGTTGTCAGTGAGTGACAGAGCGGTACTGATAAAAAACCACAAAGTTTACAAGCATTACTGTTGTTGTTTAATTTAATTTAATTTTTTTTTTTAATTTTCTTTTAAATTTTTTGTTTGCTTTGTATTTTTGCATTAAATGACATTGTTTTTAGCGACTTCAAGTAGTGATGAATTACTTGACGACAACGTCCATCAAATAACACCTTATCACACTCCTGTATGTATGTGTATAGCACAATTGTTAAATTATAAGTGAGTTAAAATCATGAGATATCAGCAGGTAAATAAATATACATACGTATGTGTGTGTGTAGTGACATATAAAGAGTATAAAGCTATTTACACATATATGCGTTTGTTAATGACAACAATTCTGAGGCAAAAACAAAAAAAAAAAGGAAATATAAAAAAATATTTAAAAATTTTTAATACAAACAAACTAATTGTGTTTTTTCAATATCGCAAAAAAATACGTTTTTTTTAAATTTAAATAAATTATTACTTTTTACTTACTGTTACTAGTTCTATTGTAAATGTGTTTATATGAATGTAAATAAGTTAGTATGTTTTCCATCAGCTTATTGCCAGTTAATTAAATAATAAATTGAACGTACAATAAACATTTCTTAAAATAATAATAATAATATTGTATAATAAATAAATTTAACGAGATCGACACACCTGTTTAAATATCCATCCATAAAATATACAATTACTCCTATATATTATATATATTCGTATAATTATATAATACCTATATATAAAATAGTGAATATTTACACGACAGTTACATATAGAGAGTTCACCATACACTGTACTGAGTGAATTTGTGGTAAGGGGTTATCCATTTCGTGGTTTCAAAAGTACAGCGCTACATTTTGACATCTGTTGAGCTTGATAGTTAAGCAAACATGTTTTATTTTAGTGAAAAGTCAGGCAGTTATGAAAATGGATCGCTTAGCAACGGCACAAAGGGTTAATATTGTTAAAACCTTCTACAAAAGTGGTTATACAAACGGCACACCAATGCATTCATTCTCGAGAAGAATCTGCTTGGTCGTACCTTGCCTAACGAGTTCATCCGCTTTTCAATTTCCCTCGATGTCCCTGTCACCAGGGACCTCCTCGATGTCCCTGTCACCAGGGACCTAAGTGAGAGACCTTTTGTTCTGTTTAGCGTAAGTGAGCCTAGGGCTTTTATTGTTGTCGGGCTATCGCTGAAAATGAAGATATCTTTATCTTTAAAGCTGGCTGCAATTTGTTTTGCAGCTTCCAAGATAGCAGATATCTCCGCCTGAAAAACATGGCAATGGTCAGGTAGACTGGACGAGAGCTTCATCGGAGGGTTTTTTGAGAATACAACTCCGTCTTCCTTAATGTTCCCTACATCAAGCCACAGAGAGTTTGTGGAAACTTTCCTCTGTATGCAATGGCGATATCATCGGCGTAGGATATGACTTTGCCTCCACCCCACTCCGTTTGCGTTAATAGTTAGTTTACTGTGAGATTCCAGGGCAATGTGGGGAGTATCCACCCTCTGGAGTGCCTCTGTTTACATGTCTGGATACTTGATATCATTCCAAGTTCGCGTTTATAACCCTGCTTAGTAGCAGTTGGTTGATGAAATCCACTAATGGAGTGTCGACATCTTAACTCAGCAATGCAGCTGTAACTGCGCTTGGTAAGATGTTGATAAAGGCCCCTTCTGTCCAGGAAGACAACAAGGCAAACTTCCTTGTTGTCGATTTTCCCTTCTGATAGTCGTGGGGATCATTTGACAGTAGCCTCCATTCAATGGTTCAAGAGAGATGGTTAACTATGATCTTCTCTAATGCTTTTAGCCCAAATGAAGAATACTTATGTGCCTGAAGTCCTTAGGGTAACTATGAGTGCCTTTACCTGCTTTGGGGATGAAGATGGTTGATACCCGTCTCCATGTCAGTAGTATATGGTTAAATTTTAAGCAGGCCACATATATAGCTTTGAGTCATCATGTGGATAGGTCCACGCTGTTTTGTAGCTGTGCAGAAATGATACCGTCCACTTATATGGGCCGAAGGTTTTTATTGCACCATTTCATCAGTGACTTGTAGCTCGATAGCCCTTGACAAATGAGCTAAGCTCACAGGAGTCTGCGAGTTGCCAGGAAAGTGAGTATATAGAAGTAGCTCTATTGTTTCCTTTCCAGAGGCAGTCCAGTTGTTCTCCTATTTTTGAAAAAAATCTACCAAATTAGGGGATTTACACATAATCGCCTTTAGTTTTGTGGTTTCCACTATTTCCTCAATATCATTGCAAAAATCCCTCCAGGAAGATCATCAGATAGTCTCTTAGCCTGAAAATTGAAGAGCTTCCTACTGTTATTGCTACTGTAAGTGAAAGTGGAACCGAAGATCGGAACGTGCGTACTTTTCGGCGTACTCAAGAGCTGGGACGGGACTTTCTTATGGCAAATTATGACCTATTTTGCACTTGGATTTACACCTACATCCTTATAAAGTCCAGCTCACACAATAACTTAAGCCAGCTGACCATTCGAAACGCCGTAAATATATACGTCGATTGGACAACAAGCAGTGGACAGCGATTTTTCGCACAAAATTTTCATTCAGGGTATATGTAAATAAGCGAAATTTTCTCTTTTGGGAATCCTAAAATAATTGCAGAGCGGCCATTATTCTTCTAGTTCATTGGCGTGGGTACTGGTTACGCGATTATAGACTGCTAGGGTAGTTTTTCTTTTCGCTGTTCGGTGCTAGTTGGAAATACCAAGGGAAACCAGGTTGCTCTCCACCTGATCCTTCCATCGGAGGCCTTTCTCTTCCCCTGCTTCCACCAGTGGGCACTGCATCGAATACTTTCAAAGCTGGAGCGTTTTCATTCATTCAAACGACATAACGTAGCCAGCGTAGATGCTGTCTCTTCATTCGCTAAACTATAGCAATGTCACTGTAAAACTCGTACCAATGAGCTGTACGTCTGCGGTATTTCATATCCAGTCTATAGAATGCAGTAATCCTGTAGATCGTAGAAGTCACACGATAATGAAACATCATGTCTGAAAGCTGCTTTGAGGCAGTTTTAAAACCAATATGGAGGTGGTGTGCTCCGATCTTTTTGTAACAATTCTTTTCATAGATTTCGAAGATGGTGAATATCTGGTCAATCGTAGATTTACCAGATCTAAGCCCACGTTGAAAAGGTCCAATCAGTTTGTTGATGGTGGTCTTTAGTTTTTTATACTATACGCTCGATCGAACCTTATACGCGATATTTAGGAAGCTAATCCCACGGTAATTGTCGCAGACCGCGAGATCGTCTTTTTTATGCATTGGGAAGAGTCCACTTAAGTTCCACTCGTCGGGTAGGCTAATGCATGTGCCTTGAAAGCTCTTTATCGCAGTGTTTAAGTATCTTAACTGGGAAGCCATCGGCTTCCTCCTCTTTGTTGTTCTTTAAGCGGACGATCTTATGTAAGATCTTTTCCATAACCATCGATTGGGGTTTTAGGCTTGTCACTGGTGGAAACCAATATAACCAAAAAAATTTTGGCCTTATATGTGCCAAAAAGTGTTCGAAAATTTCTTTAAACGGTTGATTTCACATATACTGCCAAGGTTCAATCGTTATGAAGAAAATAAATTTCGGGAAAAAAATTATTTTAAATGCATTTTTTTATGTGTTGCAATATTTTGTTTCCAGCGTGAAAATATCAAATTTTCCTATAGCTGCGAAAATTAAAATTCGTTTCTTGTTTTAATGGGATTGACTTTTTTATAAATTTTGATCCTGTGAACTTCTTGTGCATGCTTTTAGCTAATCCCTTTTAATAATTTTAGTTTATCGCGAATTTATTGTATGAATAAACCCTATAGTAACACATGGAAAACCATGGCTTATTCTCACCTTTAACTTTACAACTTTGTTACAACAGTACGACGTTAAGAAATAATCAATTTCACGTTTTGTGAATTCCCTTTTGATGTCATGGGATTTTGAAACTCTTTATATGTACATACATATGTCAGTACAAATCAAAAATGCTACAATCCCTGCAAATTGCATGAATACATAACAACAATCGTAAAAAATTCAATCAAATTCGTAATTTTACCTGCATGAACAATATTCGCTGTTTGATTTGATATTATCACTGTTATCTCTTACCTGTGTAGCTATAAAAGTTTATGATATATAATTTTTTATTAAAAAAAAATTAAATTGTGAAGTCGAAATTGTCGTGATCGGTGATTATATAATTTTTTGAGTTTATTTTGATAAAGAAAGTCAATTCATTAGAGTTGGCCGAGACAGAAGCAATGCGTGCTGGTATGAAAAGGGTCACGGCTTCATTTCTTTTCTTTTAGCAAATTCGAGCAGGCGTTATGGACCTCTACTTCTAATTGAAGGTTCTGTAGTTTATCGTCGTCGATTTAAACCATCCTAAGTTTGCAGATAGTTCAGCGCTCACAGATTATGTGTTGTACTATTTCTATACCTTCACTGCACTTCCTGCATTTGTTGTCCTCAAACAGACATAATTTTAAGACATGCGACGACAAAAAGCTACACGTAGTAAACCCTACTAGCAGTCCGGACTCTGATCTCTTCGTTACTAGTAGAAACCTAGTAAGTTTTGTTTTACATGTTGTGAACATAATTTTTCCTTCTTTGGGGCTCTTTGTTCCCAAACGGAAACAATTTCCCTTAATCGAACTGATAAGGCCATGTTTATTTCCTATTTAAAGAGTACTCTCTCTTTGGCCAGTACATTGGTTATCCCCGAACTTTCTGTTTCTCCGCCTCTTTAATAAATGCAAAAACTTCTGACTTTATATTTCATGAAAATAAGTTCTATATGACCGCTTGGCTATCTACATTAAAATGATTTTTCTTTTAGCACAACAGTAGCTCCTACGCCATTTTGATTGCAAATTGCTTTGGGAATAATGCCGTGGTTTGCCAGCTTACTCTCTTATTTCGGGTGGAGCGTAGTAGACTATAGCTCTCATTCTCTCGTTTATTTCAGAATCATCTGTAAAGATAAGAAGGGACTTGTTTGAAAACATAAATTCTTTGCTTGCCGGTGAATATCATATGAAACGCTGCAGATGGCATTGTTCTGTGGCTTTCCACTGTACTAGAATCCCATAGAAAAGTATTGTCTTAACAAGCACTAAGAAAACCCATTGCGAGAGCGATGTTTATGTTGTTTTAGTGTATCGTAACACTCTTTTACGTATGTATATGGGACTACTAATGCCTTTTTACTCGCTCCTACGCACTGAGCTCCTACGACAACTTGCAGTCCCAATGTACTTACTATTTGGTTTCGGCTGTAAAGTAGTCTTTCCCAGCCTTGGTTCGAAGCAGAAACTTTGCATCCCTTGTGAAAAGTATTACGTCTAGTCCTAATTGTTAATGAATTTTATTATTCCGCTTGGAAGAGCAAAATGGACTCCTTTGGATTCCAAGTAGTCTATTAACTCTTACTTCGGATATGTGAAGAAAGATTCGATTGGCATGTACCCCGTTTTTAGGCTTGGTATGTTTCCGAGAGTGGCCTATCGTCAAGTTTTTGTTTGATGTGAACAACTACTAAGCGCTGCCATGTTTTTAGGAGAAACGTTGTCAAACAAACTGAGTCCATTGGATATATATGCCCTGTCTCCCCTACCTCGGTGAGGAATACCTATAACTCGTCGAGTAGGAATATAACTTTTCTTTAAACAACCATTAAGGGCTTGCGCAGGATTTTTATAGCTCTAGACTGGGCTTTCTTTGCCTTTGAAGTTTGATCTATACCATCCACATCTGGAGTGTAACACCCAGGCAATCCTTTTATGGATTTTCTTCTACTCCAATTTGGCTGTCACCTCTACTGGTTTCCGCTGTAGGTTGTATGATGGAAACTGAGCGTTAAGAAATATTTCCAGCGATGTTTGCGATCTGCACCCTTCTTGAACAATATAGAGTTCTTCGATATAATGATCTTTTGAATTTACTGTAGTTTGTCTGGACAACGTTTTTCACAGTCTTACAGACTCTACCTACCTGGACTGCATATTTGGCAAGGAAATAGCTACTGGGTTTTCCAAATTAGATAAATGACTGGATGTTCATTTCAACGTAAAGAGGAAGATATGTCTTTCCATTTCCTTTTTATGAAAATTTTCATGATCAAAATCGCAAAATGGCTGCTGTTTACCCTCAATACCTTCACGAGTTCCATCTTTCAAGTCCTGTATCGACTGTTGGCCTGTTGGAGTAGACCTAATCTTTCATGTTGCCCCAAAGTAAGAAGACGCAAAGTTTTAAATCATATGATCTCGGTGGCCAATTGCGATCACCTCTCAGAGAGATCGATGATTTCGTTACTTGTGTGACACGTAACATGTTGTCCAGCTCAATATAATCCACTTCCGGCCATAAAAAATTATTCATCACCTCTCGATAGTGCAATCCATACATCATAACTGCTGAAAGGAAGGTCCAATATTCCCGCTGGACTATGAACCGCACCAAAGAGTTACACGTTGAGGATGGAGAGGCTTTTCAACAATAAATCTTGGGTTTTCCGAGCCCAGATACGACAGTTTTGCTTATTGACGTAGTCATCGAGGCGAAAATGGGACTCATCAGTCAAAATGATTTTTCATTGAAATTCTGTATCTTTTTCATGCATTTCAAGGACCCAATCAGCAAAGACACGACGTTATTGATGATCGGCCGGCTTGAGTTCTAGTGCTAACTGAACTTTGTAAGCCTTAAAACCTAGGTCTTAATACGGTGTCACGACGTTTGTGGAAAGCCCAATTCCAAAGAACGACCAGGAATGAAGAAATCTGGGCCTTCTTCAACACTTTGGGTTACAGCAGCAATATTCTCAGTTGTTCTTGATCGAGGTGCTCGTGTTTTATTCTTCAGATCACTAACTTGTACCAACAGCTCCATTTTTTCCACCAATTTTTGTATTGATCCGGTCCGTCAAGGTGTTTCACGACGACCCCCAAGACTTCTCAATTGGGCTAGGAACAAAATAAGGAGCCTAATATCATGGGTCATGAGATAGAGAGAGAGATTCATATTCATATTATATGTATTTAGATTTTTCCGCTTAACGAATAATTTTTTTCAATATTAGTTTCCCTTTGAGTTTTTCTCTCCAATAATTTCACTAATCGCTACATCAGTTGATATTTTTCAAACCTTTGTAAATAAATGATAAGCGATCTTATTATGAATTTCATAGATTTAATGATCTGTGCATTTTATAGAAATCAGTTATGCATATGAGTATTTGTACAATAAAATTGGCATAGTGTACCTAATATGTGTATGTAGGTATGTGTAGAAATGATTGAAATAACAATAAAATAAAAACCAATGCCGACATATTCATTGCCAACAATTTTAATTGCTTTTGCCAGTCTACGTAGTACTCGTAGTACTGGTGTGGAGTAATTACAATAATCGCTGAAGAGGAACATTGAAGCAAATATTCAACAACTAATAACTGTTTACCGATCGAGTAGCAGTGTGTGCTCCGTGTAGGTTGGTCATGGGTTCGAGTTTTGACCAGAATGAAGACTCAAATATTGGGTTAAAATGCGATCACCACTAGATGGTGAATTTAAATGAATCGAAATGTATATTTCTGTCATAAGTATCCGCAGCGAAACTCGGCCGCAAAGTGGTTAAGCGGTTAAAAATGGAAACTTTTTTATTTTTAAATAATTTCTTTTTTTTTAATGATTTAACTACAAAAATATCAGTGTTTACAAGTCATAATTCTTTAATTGTGTTTTTATAAGTTTTCAGTCGAGCAGTTTAAGTTTTTGAATTTTCTTATAAATATATGTATATAATATATATGCTTGTAAATTTTTGAAGCTAACTAGTAATTTAAAAATAAAAGTTAATTAGAATGTGAAAATTTTTCTATAAATAGTAAATAATTAACAATATTGACTTAATTCGAATTAGGCGATTATTGCTTGTGACCACTATGATATTATATAATAATAAATTATTTTGAATGAAGTTTCAATGCAAAACTAATGACTTTGAAATAATGTTTTACTTAGATCAGGGTCCAATCATCACTTATATATTTCTTTTAATTAAAGACTTCTATGCCATAGTTTTGAGTATACATACATGCGAGTATGTGTTGAAAGGTATATTTCCTTACATTACCGTGTGATCTATGTTAAAAATAAAAATGATTAATATCAATAAAAATGAAAACTAATAAATTTATTTCACGTCAAATATATTTCTTAATCGATTTTTGATTTTTGTCCCTTATAAAGTAATGAGTATTTTCATACATACATATATAACAAGCTCTAGTATATCTAATCGGAAATATGTAATACTATTTTTAATCTTAATCCCTGAACTTGCATGTCATATATGTATCTGAAAACTAATTATTATTAATAATCAAAATTTGGTAAAACATAAATAAATGAACACTATATGTTATAAATCTCAATGACAAAATAAAAGGTAGCAATTTAACAAGAATTATTGAACAATGCTCGAAAATGTCTTTACTTGAAAATTGTCGAAAAATAACTATTAATACGGGATTTTTTTTTCCGTTTTTGCTTTTATTTATTTTCGATTAAGAAAAGAGGCACACCGGTAATTATCCAATTATCTGCAATTTGGTAGTTCTTAATTTATTTATTTATTTGTTAATTCGTTTTAGTTTAGATTATCATATTTAATTATTATTTAATTTTATTTTGTTCCATTTAATTTTATTATTTTATTTTATTGGATTTGATATAATATTATTTTTGTATACTTTTTCGTTTCATTTAATTAGGTTTTCATTTTATTTTGTTTTATTTAATTTTTTACATATTTTTATTTTTATTTTTAATACTATTTTAATATGTTGCATTTAATACTATTATTTTTTGTTTTTAAATTGATTTATTTTGATTTTATATTAATTTATTGGGCTTTGCTTTGTTTTCTCTTATTTTATTTATTTTACTTTATGGTAATTTATTTTATTGCTACTTTAGTTCATTTTACCTTTGCTTATTTTTTATTTTTATTTTTTTCTCCATTTTATTTCATTATTATTATTATTTTATTTTATTTCATTTTCTTTTAATTTACGTTATTTTATATTATACTTCGTCCGTATGGACGACACCTACACCTATTTTTTGTTTTTCCGTGGGGTGCTAGAATCACTAGGCTATTTTGTAATCTTACTCTGAAACATACTATATACAACTAGCCATAGAAGAATCAGCTTTGTCTTAAGTCTAATCCTGCTACCTTAAGAATTAGACCTTGAGCTTTATTAATGGTTATTACAAAGGATACTTTGACGGGAAACTGCACACTCTAAAATCCAAAATGAATTACACTCTGGTGCAATACTTTCATCTGTTATCTGATACCATTGAATAATTTTTGTGGATCTAAATCTCGCAGTAAAATAATTGGTGCTCTAACTATTAATTTCAATATGTGAGTAGGGAGCCTAGGAGATTTTTATGTATATAGGAACTCTACCGGTTAATGAATAGCATCGTTGTTTATCACTGATTCGACGGATTTATACTGATTTTCGACACCTTATTAAAAGTATTTCATTTGTGACTGAGTATTTCTCATTTTATGGTATTAAGATGACATGCTCGCTTAACCGTTCTGCGGACTTATCGTGAATATTAATTGCGCATGGGTAAATTTAAGCCATACGCTTTTCCACAACCGAAATTGTTCCTGTACAGCTGTCCGGCAATAACATCTCCTCGGTTTCAGTTTTTTTCACTGAAAGTCATAAATGAGATCGTTCCGTCTGCTCAAATTTCTGGAAATCACCTGCTAGCAATATAGTAATTCCACTAAATCGCTAAGGCGATATCAGAAAAGTCTTGTCTGTTCCACCAGGAGCAGCAGAAAAAAAACTCCAAACCCTGCTTCGATACTTGAAAGTATTTTGTAATTAATGATATGAACGAGGGTCCATTTGTTAGAGATCCTTGACTACTTGACAACACTTCTGCTAAGAAATTGATACCGTAACTGTCTCTAATGGTACTTTAGACCGGAAGTTGCATCTGTACCAAATTTTATACAAATCAAAAGAATACAAATGCTTCGAATAGATCAGCCCCAAATACATATATTTTCCAGCGCAAAATTTCATGTAAATCTAACGATTTAAAAAAATTCCATTTTTTCGAATAGATCAGTCCCAAGTCCCCTTCCCGAAAATCTTATGAGATGCATACATCATACGCAGAACACACTTTCCAAGTTTTAGGTCTTTACTATCAATGGTTTAAGCTGTGGGCTGATCTTTCAGTCATTCAGGACAAACCCTTTTACCTCGGAGGTTCCATTTTGAGGTTCCCTACTTTTTTATAGAAAAAACCCAGAAAATTCTTTCGAAAACATTCTTTGACATTTATTTTTTGAAAATTATCTCTTTTAAATGTTGGTCGCGGCTACGACTTAGATGATCCTTTCGTTGAGTCGAATTTTCGATGACTCGCTCGAGTATTTCGACTTATAACTGGCGAATGACACGCGTGATGTTTTGCCCTATGGCCTAAATCGAAGCGGGATTGTCCGAAAATACTTTAGACTTTACATATCCCTACAGGAAAAAGTCTATCGATGTGATATCACACGATCTTGGTGGCTAACAGACTGACCCAAAACGTGAAATTATCTGCCGATCAAAGTGTTCCTTCAACAAATCCATTGATTGATGCGATGTGTTGGAAGTGAAGTCGTCTTGTTGAAACCAAATGTTGCCGAAATCACGAGTTTCGGTTTCAGACATCAAATAGTTGGTTATCATGGCGCGACAACGGTCGTAATTGACGGTTACGTTCTCACCAGTATCATTTTTAAAGAAATATGGACCGATGATTCCACAGACCCACAAACCACACCAAACCGTTGTTTTTTCTGGATGAAATGGCAGCTCTTGAATCTCTTTAGGTTGCTCTTCGTCCCAAATGAGGTAATTTTGTTTGTTTACATATGCATTGAGCCAGAAATGGGTATCATCGCTGAACAAAATTTGGCTCGAAAACGTCGGATCTTCTTGGAACTTTTCAAGAGCGTATAAAGTTGGAAGCAACGTCGCTTGGGAAGGTCGAGCGGCTCCAGTTCTATCACAAGCTGTATTTTCTACGCTTTCAATTTAAGATCTCGACGTAAAATGCGCCAGGTCGTTCCATACGTCAGTCCGAGTTGCTGCGAACGGCGCCGAATCGACTCTCCAGGGTCTTTGTGTACACTCTCAGCTACGGCCGATATATTTTCATCTTTTTTTTTTTTTTGGAAAAGTACCTCTATTTAGACTATGTATATAGATTTCTTTAATTTGAATCATTTTGTTTTATTTTTATTATTTTATTTTATTTAATTTCAATTTCTTTTTTGTTTCATTTGATTTATTTTTTTTTTTTATTTAATTAGTTTTTTTTTAAATTGGATTTATTCGTGTTCATAAATTTTTTTTTCACTTTTTTTCATTTTATTTTATTTTGTATTTTATTTATTAATTTTTAAAGCTAATACTTTCATGTAGATGCATACTTATAGAATACATTTTATCATTTGTGCTCCTGTGTTATTTAAATCGTTTTATATATACATATTTTCTTTTTTATCTGGCTTCTATGAAACACGGACTACGTGATCGCTAATAATTGTTAAGATAAATAAATTTTGAAGTGCTAATATCGCCACCGTATTGTACTAAATGAAATGCCTTGTTGATATTGTTGAAATCACCGATAAGTTGGGAGATATGCAATGTTAATATTAATGTTATTATAAGCATGTGACATTTTGTTGTGGCAATATTAACAGTATATTGCAGGTATACTTGTAGTACATATGTATGTATGGTATATATGAAGTTATGAGGCGCAAATGATTTGGGTAAACATAAACTCAATATATCGTATTTGAAAGCAAGTTGTTGAATATTGACCAAAAATATGTACATATACATACCTACATACCTATGATGTTATTATGAAGCTTTTTCTTCTTTTCAGCGAATATTCCACTTACGTGATGACTCTAAGATTAATTCTCTGTCTTTTCTGACTCCTCTTACGCTTACTTTACTATCACTACTAGGCACTTAACCGATGTAAGATCTTGATTCTACTATAACTATGTAAATTTCGTTCTATCACTCGTTGTACTCTCCCTTGCCATTGCAGAGCATTTTCTGCGTAGATATTTTTCGATCGAAAATCGTAAAAGGAGCATTACCCAACTTATTGAATTGACTTTTTTGAGGTAGAGCGGTCTCTTATAGAAGTAGTTACAGGGAAAATATGTAGGAATCACGCCGAGTCCATCTTATCAGATAATTAGCCACATATAGCTCAGATCTGAGTGGCCTCGGCATCATTTCGACTTTTATTATTTTTCATCCAACTTCTTTGTTCCCTCACATATCTAAGAAGGTCATTTGACCGACAGTTCTCCTCTTACGTTCACTGAGAAGGTGGTTACATAGTAAGGCTGCCAGTGCTTCCGCCTGGTATGCAGCTAGAATGAGTGGCAAATCGTTGAGGATCCCGTCTAGTGCATTCTTGATGGCAAACCAATGCAAATTTATAAACACCCATGTTTTATGATCTTAATTAAAGCTGCTCTGCGCCATATTGGCAACTCTACAAGGATATTTCATTTTACACTAGTTAAAAAATCCATTAAGAAATCCTAGGACTCAAGCTATATTCATTCTATGTTCTTTTCCAGACTCTTACTCACCAGTTGAGACTTTTTATAATGCCGATATAAATATAAATATAAATTTTTCTTTCAGTTTATTGAAAGTTACGCCTAGATACTTATCTGGTTCCTGGTATCTCGTAGCATTTTGGAAAAGTTTCTCCTAGTCTGAGAGAACACAGTGTACACAGTCCACAGAGAGCATACCATGTCTATACCCTGAAAACATGCCTTCATTCAATTCCTTTTAGCAGAGAGTTTACGACGTCATAGAGGGAACAGCCACTGGTATATACCAATGGAAACCTGTGATACTCCTAGGCAAACAGTTACTGCCCTAATGAGAAACACTAAGTTTATGAATTTCACTTGAGGAACATTTACTTCTGAGACATTCAACGCAAATATAACGGCATCTTATGGAATGCTGTCGAAAGTCGGAAACAAAAAGGGGTTTTCAAGAAAATAAAAGCATTCTGAGGTCTTCTTTCTCTGCTTCCATCGGCGTGAAGCTAAAGTGTTCTCTACCATCTGGACCATATCAACTAGTCAGAGTAGCCGCTGTCTCTTGATTCGTTCAACTATGTGAATATCGCCGCATATCTAGTACAACGGCTGCAGTATTCGCTCAGAGGACCATAAATTTTGCGCAAAACTTTTCCCTCGAAAACTCCTAACGTCGACTCATGAAATGTTGTCATCGTCCATGCTTTCGCACCATATATCAAGCAAGGAACAATGAGCGACTTCGTGAATTTGGTCTGTGTCAAATGCCTACTCAGTCCGACGTATCACTTGGCAAGAGTGATTCTGCGTTACATTTTCATGCTGACATTGTTGTTGGTGTTAATACTGGTTCCAAAATAGACGAACTTCTCTACGACTGTCAACAGTGACGTGGGAGCCGAGTTTCAAATGCGACGACTGTTTGTTTGATGACAGGAGATATTTCTTCCTGCCCTCGTTCACTATCAGACCCATTTGCTTCGCTTCTTTATTAAATCTTGGAGAAAGCAGAACTAACAGCGCAGTTGATGAGGCCTGTAATGTTAATATCATCCAGCAATAAATTAAAGAAGTCACACGATAAGGAATAACCTTTTCTGATACCTCGTTGGGAATCAAATTGCTCGGAGAAGCACTTCCCGAACCTGCCGCGGCTTTAGGTGCTGCTTAATGCCAGTTTTCATAGCTGTTTAAGATTTTCAGGGCTACCGACCTCAAACATGGTAGCGTAGATGCTTACTTTTCCGAGATTTCGCGTATAGTAAATGGTGCATTTATCATGTCTAAAGTCGCACTGTTAGGATCCAACCAGTTGGTTGACACAATACGACATTAAGGATGCTTATCCCGCGGTAATTTCGCAGATTGTGAAAACCCCTTCTTTGTGGATTGAGCAGAGCACATTGATGTTTTAATCTGCGGCGATGTGGCATGCACGTAATCAGTTCCTCGTCGCCGTATTTGAATAGCTCGGTCGGCCTCCGAAAGCGGGCAATTTCTATTCGAACTTCTTTATAATTGGACCATGAAACATCAGTTCCATCGTTTTTGGTTGAGGAATCGAGTTCCCTCCATAAATTCAGTATACTCTACGCATCAGTCGACTGATCGCCTTTTTTGGGCTCTACAAGAGTTTGTTTCGGTCTTGCAACCTGCCGAAGTCTTAAATAAATATTTTCTTAGCGCAAAAAATATTTACAAATGAAAGACAGGGCAAACGATTGTTTGACCATTTATTGCCTTAAATATTTAAAATAACAAATATTTTATACAACAATAAATATTTGCTCAAATATTTTGATTTTGTCCAGTACCAATATTTTTTTTTCTTATCCAAAAATCGTTCACTCACCCTGTTTTGTTGTTGACTTCGAAAATTGGTAAATAAATTCACGCATTTACATATTTTCCGCCTCACAAACAAGGAATTGTATGCCAGATATTCACATGCTCGCACATTGCGCGACTGCATAAATAAATATTAAATTGGTTAATACAATTAATGGCTTGACGGTAATGAGTGTACAAATATTTGGTTGTCCGATTACCGACTGTCAATCAACAATTTAAAGATGAAATACAGACTAGAGATGAAAGACCGACGAAGAAGCGTAGCTGGAGCCAGCGGAGTGAGCTGGTGGAGGGGCATAATATTGCATTGGAGTTAAATTATACTTTTACTACCGCAATTAGGGCTGGAAAATGGTATAAATATATTTACAAACATTGGAATGCATGCAATGGAATTTTTTTTACTTTAAATTGAACGTAACTTTCTGCAAAAAGATAAATAAATAAAATAATGGAAAATTGCAAATTATGAATTATATCGTTATATTCCCTGTGATTGTAAGTATGGGAGTCGGTACATGAGATTCATCACGAATCTATTCAACCGTTACCGGTTATTTTCCTGTTTATTCTTTTTCATTATTTTTGCAACATTTTTTTTAATATTTCCTTTGTATAATTTTTTTCGAGTCGAATTTAATTGCTTTTGTTGTCGTTTGCTTTGAATTGGATGTCGGGGGAACACAAAGCGATTGCGCTTTTATCACAAATACCTACATACATACATACATACATGTTTAAACAATTTGTGTGATGCTGAAAAAATTATAATATACTCGTATGTTAAGTGGATTTTTACTCGATTAACCTAAACGCAATGTGCGACGAAATTCACCACTCGCTAAGAGGTTAGTGATGACAATCCCGAAACTGGATCACAAAAATTTGTTTACTGTTAACAAGATTGCGGTTTTCATTCTTTCCTTTCGCTGTTTGGGGCCAATTGGAAATATCATGTACAGCCAGCTCCTTCTCTACCTGATCGTTCCAATGGAGTGGATGTCTTCCTCTTCCTCTGCTTCTATCTGCGGGTACTGCATCGTAAACTTTCAAGCTGGAGTATTCTTATTCATCCTGACCATATGACCTAGCCAGCGCAACTGCTGTTTCTTGTCTTGATGAACTACGTAAACATCGCCGTATATCTCGTAGAGTTCGGCAGTCCATCGGCTATGGTGTTTGCCGTTCCCAACTCGTAGAGGACAATAAATCTTACGTAAGACCTTTCTCTCGAAAACTCCTAACGCCGAATCATCAGATGTTGTCATCGGCCATGCCTCCGCACCATATATCAGGACGGGAACGATAAGCGACTTGTAAAGTTTTGTCTTTGTTCGTCGAGAGAGGACTTTCCTTTTCAATTGCCTTCTTAGTCCAAAGTAGCACCTGTTGGCAAGAGTGCTTCTGCGTCGAATTTCCAGGCTGACATTGTTGTTGGTGTTAATACTAGTTCCAAGATAGACGGAGCTATATACGAATTCAAAAAGTTATGACTGGAGCCGAGTAGAGAATGCGATGACTGTTTGTTTGACAAAAGATATTCCGTCTTGCCCTCGTTCACTACCAGACCCATATGCATCGATTCCTTATCCAGTTTGGGGAAAGCAGAACTCACGACACGGTTGTTGAAGCCAAAAATATCAATGTTACCGGCGAACGACAGCACCTGTACACTCTATTCAGCTCTGCAGCTCTTATTATTTTACCGCGTAATAAATTAAAGAAGTCACACATGATAAGGAACCACCTTGCCCGAAACTTTTTTATCCACCGGGCGGCTCGGGGAGGTCATCCCGATCCTGACGGAGCCTTTGCTGTTGCTTAACGTCAGTTTGCATAGAGATGGCGAAAGTAATAAGCACGAGCTTCGATTACCCTCCTTACTGGCAAACCATGTTGGCGACTAGCAAGCAGTCTTAGGGCTCATGGTTTCGAAAGATATTTAAAAAATTATTTTTCCCCAACCGACAATGTTTAAAGCTCCAAGAATATTCGTTATTATTATTATTATTATCGAATATTCATTAGAGCTCGAACGTTCGAAACTACGCCAAAATATGGCACGGATATGCCTTGTCCATCATGACATTGCTGAGGTATATGGTACGATTATGGAGTAAAAAAAAAACAAAGAAATACTTTTAGAGCAACTTTTCCACTTAAAGTCTTAGACGGCTTTCTGGAAGCCCAAATTCTTGTTTTACTAACCAAAATTAACAACTTCTTGATCTCGCTGAAACTGTTTGGATAATTTGTTTTCGCTTGATTGATCGGCTCCTAGGAGCAAGCTATGTTTGAATTTCCAGACGCATTGGGCTAAGAATATATACTGCATATATTTTTCAACATTTCGTGTAATTTTAAAAAGTTTTAATGAGTTTCGACTAATGCTTTAAGAAGAAATACTATAAAAATGAGAGCTGTTGTTTCAGAAGTGCGTTGCTTCCTCATGAGATCATTTTCCGTTTGGAGAAATTCGCTTTTATGATATGATTTAAAGATAACATTTCTATAAATTTTCAAAAAAGTAGGAAAGAATAATTTCGCACTGAGTCAAACACTAGATATTCGGTTAATATATATGTTAATTCCACAGATCGGTCAAAAGAGGAGGACTATTGTATGGGAGGCTTAGTTTTGGAACTCTGCCAAAAAATTTTAGTACATTGCTGGGGACTGAAAAATAGCACACCCAGTCGAACGGGGGGTTGGAAGCAATAAATTTTGTTTTATAATATCGAATTTTCCAATCAAAGTGTTACTTTGATATTCAACGAAAAATGTAATTATTTGAGATAAATGATTGGATATATTGGAAAATAATATCGACCAATTGGCAGCTGCGCTTACAGGACCGTATCCTTTTTCTGAAATTTACCATCACCAAGCCTCAAAGTGGCTGCTGTATGCCCTTATAGCTTCACAATTTCCATTTTTGAGGTTGAATCGACGTTGGACTGTTGGCGTAGGCCTTATCTTTCACGTTGTCCCAAAGTAAGAAAGACGCAAAGTGTTAAATCACAAGATCACGATGGCCAATTGCGATCACCTCTTCGAGAGATCGATGGTTTCGTTGTTTGTGTTACACGTAGCGCCGTCTTGTAGGAAGTAAACGTTGTCCAGCTCAATACAATCCACTTCCGCCATAAAAAAATAATTCATCATAACAACAATTCAACAACAATAAATCTAAGGTTTTTCGAGCCAAATTTTTTAGTAAATTTTAATAATTCCAATTTTTGAAGCGTGTAACGTATTTTTCCTTGTTAAAAGTAAAAAAAACTGCAGTTCCAAAGGTGACATCTACCGGAATAGCAGGCTACTAAAAATAACACCCCTTATTGGAAAACCCTTTACTAAAGAGTTATTAAATACATACAAATCTTGCGTTGATTTTGAGATACCCTTTATATGTAGGTCTCGTTTATTTTATACCGTTACATATAACCGTTAGCTGAACAAACCTGCAATACTATCTGTACATAGTAGCCGAGTATAACATTGTATTTAGTAGTTTCGAAAATTCGGGATTCATGTATACATATTTTTTAAATTTCGGGAATTTCCTCCCTAATGTGTTTATACCAACACTGCGCACGTGGTAGCTATTACCTGTGTGATATTTTCTTATTTATTACCTGCCTTAATGGCCACTTGTGCTTGAATGCTCAAAAAACAGGAAATATTGAATTTATAATTTTTTATCCAAAGACAAGCAGACAAATAAATTAACTATTTGTGAAAATTAAATTATATTTTTATGCTATTTGACTGCTTTAAACAAATATGTCGCTGTGAATTTAAGTTAAACAACTGTGGAAATATAATAAAACGCTTGAGACAATAAATAAATTAATTTCATAGTAAATAAGTACATAAATACATAAGTTTATTTACGCCAACTTTTTTTTTGTTCATGCGAACACCTTCAAAATCAGTCTAATGGAAAATTCATTGCAAAGGTTACAACTCCTACAATAACAACGCAAAAAATTCATTCATATAATGACTGTGAACAAAAAAAAGAAAAAAATTAAACAATGGAAATAATTATAGGTATATCTAGTAATGTAAATGAAATTCATAAATATACATACATTCATACAGAAATAATGCTAATGCAACAAAATAATTACTTTTTAACATTCATATTGCAATTAAGTAAAAAATAAAAATTTTCTGACACAAATCACGAACTATACAGCGAGCGATTTAGGCATGGAAAGTGCAAATAATCCTTAAATTTATATATTATATAAGAAGGGATTAACAAAATTACGATTAGTTGACCAAAAAAAAATATTTTTGTATTTAATCGTAATCTTTGTCCTTTTATATCTTCTCTACATAATCGCTGTTGATTTCAATACAGACCCACTTCTGTAAACAGTATTCGAAATCTTGCTTTTTAAGTTAATCAAGTTCAGCATTAATCGCGTTAATATACCTATCCTCGTTGCTTTTTATAGCATGGTGCTGGACGTATTTCTTCGATCCCAGATACCGCATAAAATTATTTCAGCGTTGCGGGATGGCGCGTTGTCACGTTGTAAAAAGTACCACCGCAAATCCTCTTTCTTCCTGTTGTCCAACAAATTTTTCAAAACTCTTGGTAAGCACTCTTCGGTGTGCCATTTTGCAGTTACCGCTGACCCTTCTCTAACGGAATAGGAACTACGATTTTAGATCGGGTGAAGTGAACTGACATCATTACTTTTGCTGTTGATTTTTGTTGCTTAGATTTTACGGGTGGGTTTGCTCCTGTTGGGCTTCATACCATGGACTACTGTTTGGTTTCTGGATCGCACTTTTACTAAAGATTCGAATTTGTTTAAGAAAAATTGAGAAAAATGCGCTCGATCCTCTTTTTAGGCCTCATTTAAATTTCGTGGTACCCATTGAGCAGATGATTACATAATATATTGTATATAGCCACGGCATTCAAGCCCAATTTATTAGCAATCATTTCTTGTGTCAATCGTGGGTCTTCGTCAATTTTGGACTTCACCAGAGCTACAGTGACGTCATCCGTAGCAGATTTTTGTCGATCTTTGCGGGGCTTGTACTCTACGGAAAAATATCAGGTCTGGATACTTCGGAACCACTTAGAAACAGTCTTTAAAGAAGATGCAAACGCTCCATATGCAATTTGTCATTCACTGAATATTTGTGGAATTTGTATTTTCTCGTCTCCATTTTAGATGATCGTTCTAAAATTTGAAAGGAAGACTAATAAAATAATTGCAAAGGATTTGGTGTTTTTAGATTTAACAAATACAAATTGAAATTCACCAACTAATCGAACTTTTGTTAATCCCCTCGTATGTACGTTTGTGGGAGTGAATATATATAACATGCTATTGTTTTCACCTTTAAGTTAGTGAATGTTTTCAAAGATTAGGCTGTCGCAATAGTTCAGTAGTTAGCAGTGCGTATTACCATTCGGAAGGTCCTTGATTCGAATCCCGGTCCGACCAACATCACAAAATTATAGAAAAATAAATTTAATAAAAAACTAAATATTTCTAATTGCGGTCGCCCCTCGCCAGGGAATGTCAACTCTTTCGAGTGTATTTTTGACCTAAAATAAAAGCTCTTCATTCTAATCTTTGATTAAATATTACTGATCGTGGTTGGTTGGTTGGTTGAGGTGGCTGCCAGGCAACACCTCAGTAAGCCCATCAAGCAGGCCCATTGTGATACCACTGAGGGTCCATAAGATCCCAACCCATTAACCAATCTGTGAAGTTTCTAAAATGGAAGCCTTTAAAGGTTGCCGACCCTAAAGACTTCAACCTATTCCTCAGTTTACTCTTTTTGTCTGCAACTCCTCGCCTTAAAAACATTTAGCTGGTGTTACAGCTGTATTACCAAACTTATTTTGTCCTGCTGGCTTGTTGTCATACCACTATTGGTACTCTACACATGATAGTTGACACTTACTGCCAATTCAACAAGACAACCGAGATAAAATTTTCCGAGAAAGCGATGTTGAGCCGTATTAGAGTTCGTGTTCTACAGACGTCTTCTCTATGCCCTTGAGATGAAACAAAACTCATTACAGATGTAGCTCATATATCTTCCGTGGGTGTCTTATTATTAACCGAGCTGTATTGCAAATTTATAATGGGCTTAAAAAGAATAAAAATATTGTTCTTTTCTTATAATCAATGACCAAATCTGTATCTTTCTTATTTCCATTGCGATTGGTGCTAAGTAAGTCCACATTTCAGCCGCCATCAGCCATCTTTTTTCAAACTGGTGCATGGAATAGAAAAATAGAAGATGAGATGGTGTAATCTACAGTTCCCGGAACCGTTATAGAGTTTAATGTTTGGATGTGCTTTGTATTGCAATGCCGAGTTTCAATAGGAAAAAAGGAGTTTTAAGGAAACTACTATGAGGCTAAAGGCAGAGTTCTTGTATTGAGGATGAAATCCATTCGTTGAAGTTTTTCCCGTGGATGGACCTAAATAGTACCAGTGTACAATCTGGGGTTTCTTCTGGAATGTACATCTAGACCGCTGTCTTTCCAGCAGTTACTTTCTTTCAATAAATTGATTATTTTCTTGGCTGTTTAGCCAGGTACAAGTCATTAATTGCGGCTCTATAGCGTTCCTCAATGACTGTAACATTCATTTTTTAAGAAATATGGACTAATGTTTCCCATAGAGCACAGCAAACAGTGATTTTTTGAGGATGTAACAGCGTCTCAACAATGGCTTGTTGATTATCTACACTCCAAATGTGGCAAATTTGTATATGAACGGTGGGCAACTCGTTTTGGGGCCATTCACCGTTCGTCCTGCTGGACGATTATATCGATCGAACATTGAACGTAACGGGCGGTATGTCGCGCGGGCCGCAATATTATTTTGGTAATAAATTCGCACTATTTTCAAATGTTGTTCCGGAGTAAGCTCTATTCAACTGAGTATAAGTCAACTTTCATTGAAAACCACATGTCTAAAAAACACCCGTGGATTGGCTTGACCACTGGGTGTGATTTTGAGATTATTATTTTAAGATTACGAGTTTTTTTTGAGATTTTGATTTCGAGATTTTTTTGGATTTTGATCTTGGGGTTACAATTCTTATACTTAGATACTCTTTGATATTGTGACATTGAATTGAGATTTTGATTTTGCGACACTGATATTAATATAATAATATATTGATTTTGGATTTTGGATTTTGAAATTATGATCTTGAGGTTTTTATTTTTCGATTTGGATTTTGGGAGAACGATTTTGATACTTTAATATTTTAATATTGTATTATGGTTTTGGTTTGAAAATTTTTATTTTTGGATATTACTTTTGAAATACTTATTTATTTAGAGCCATTGATATTTTGAATTGGAAATTTTTTTCATATATGATTTTCGGACACTGAATGGGTTTTTGGTTTTGAAATATTAATATATTAATATTGAGATTCCCGCATTACAATTTTTATACTTCGATATTGTGATATTGAATGAAGATTTTGATTTTTGGATATTCCTTTTGAAATATTTTCTTTGAGTTATTGAGATTTTGATTTTGATATTTGGTTTTTGAATTTGGGACTCTTATATTAATAACTTGATTTTGAGATTTTTATTTTGAGATTATGATTTTGATTTTTAAACAGAAATTTAATTTTGTTTTTAGTTTTTTGATATAGGGATTTTGATTCGAAATATGTTTATTATTATATCCATATACATACCAGGTGTGTTTGTTGAAGTTTGCTGGTTTTTTCGATAAAGAAAACAATTAATTTTCAGAGGAATCTCATTGGTTTCTACACATTTCGCCTATCTCTCAGACAAATTATGGATACCATTCCAAAAAAACTTTTTCTCTTTCGAGGCAAGCCATTCGACATGGCACCCATTTTCCATACTTTTGGATCTTTCTCATGGCTTTTAAATGTTGGCAAATTGCTCCTCGAGTCACAAGTAGTGTTTCTGCCAATTTTAGTTGTGATTGGGTTGGATCAACATCCAATAACGCCTGCAATTCCTCGTCTTCGAACTTTTTCGCTGCACCAGGATGTTCATTGTCTGTCAAATCGAAATCTCCACTTTTAAATTGACGAAACCATGTCTCACATGTTCTAATCACTGGATCATGTTCACCATAAGTTTCTACCAGAAACCGGTGAGATTCAACTGCTTTTTTCTTTTGATGAAATAAGAAAGGCAACGAATGCCGCAAATGCGATTTATTTCGAACGACATATTCACTGAGGAAAATAAATATGACGCTATTATTTTGGGGGAATGTGACTTGCGTATTTTTGTAGGTTAATGTCAATAGAAAAGAATTACATACATGCCAAATCATAGAAATTTATACATATTGCTAGCGACATCTACTAGTAAAACCGGCACACTTCAACAAACACACCTGGTATATGTATTACCATTTTAATATAAAGACTTTTGTTTTGATAAATTTATGTATTTTTTTTAATTTTGAGACACTGTTGTTGAGAGTATCTGTTTAGGACATGCATCACCGCTTCACCTCATTCTCTCATCTACATGAAGCTCCCACAATAGCTCAGAGTTACTTCGAGATATTTGATGTGTTTTTTCAAGATTTTGACAATCTTTTTTCGTTGATCTGCTCAAATTTCTTAACCGAAATTCCCTCTCAACAATGCGAAATAACCCTACACAATATATATGCCGCAAAAGGCATAAATATTAAACATTTTTACGTTATTCAAACAAATATAAATATACAAAAGGAAACCCTTAAGTATCAAAGCGAAATTCCACAGAAATAATTTTACGATAATATGAATTAATTTTAATTGCAGGAAAAAAATTATCAATAAAATTTAATTACCTATTCAAGTTCAAAACCATGAAAAACTAATTACATAACAATATTTATAAAAGCATACAGAATTCACATTCACCATTTTACTCGCCAACTTTTCGACTTCCACTTTTGTATTTCGTAAATATTGTAGAATTGTAATCTACTATAGTGGCTAACAAATTAATATATGTATGTATGTATACATGTTGTTATGTAAGCATTAAAATAGAAGCACAATATAGCTGTAATGTTTTTTCAATACATGTACGTATATACCTATGTATGTATGTATGTACATTTAGTTTTAAGAATCAATTAATTTATGGAATTTATTATCAACAAATCTCTCAACGCGCCAACGAGTTTAAGACGAATCTGTATGTTTATATTCTTATAAAATACATAATAATAACAACAAAACGAATGACCAGACGTGTTGAATAAAATATGAGGGATTCCAACTAAGTAATAAATATATGTATGTACGTATGTATTTGTTTATGTATACACTTTTTTGTATACCCATATGTACGTATATCTACTCACGTGCTTTGATATGTATATGTATTTTAGTATGTACACATGTCACTGTACATATGTCGGTGTATAAGTGTGTTACTCATCCGCACTGTCGCGCCTGCGAAACGTTCCTTGTTTGATGTCGCACTTTGATTTTACGTATTGTCGTTTGCTATTTCATTTGTCTGACGTCTCTGCAAACACATGTACGTGTGGCATAGGTGCGTGTGTGTGTGTGTGTTGCCGGTCGTGTGAATATTCACGACATTCACTGGCTAACCTAATAATCGTTGTATGTTGGTTAGGTTGGGCGATTCATATGAGATTCCAATTAAAAATAATTGACTGTTATGAATCTTTGTCGACAACCAAGAAATCCGGTTCTAAATACTCGTACTCGTATATGTACATAAGTTATTGTTATGTATAGTTATACTTTCTAAATTTTGTAGCTTGTTTAAAACGCGTCAGCTTTTAGGCCTATTAAAAGAAAATGTCAATTAGTATGATTAAAATGCAATAAACAACTTAATATGTATGAGTGGGCATATTTTGATGTGGGCATTCTCAGACGACTAAATTGCTCAAAAACTCGTGTACAGGGTGATTAAAATGAGTTCGGATTGAAGAAATTTGTGGCTTTCTTGGTCTAGTAATAGGAATCCATTTTCTCGCAATAGATGGCTTCATTGATTTGCATCTCGTACATGTCAAAAATGGACAAAGAGAAAATATGCTGTATTTCTGCGGCTAAACTCTTAATTCAGACCTGTACTGTTAGCAATTAGATCGTCTGGGGGACAACAGGAAGGGATTTGGGTTTCATTAGGATAACGCCAGACCAAACACATCGACAGTGACTCGCCAGAGTTTGAGGTTCTTATGAATTCACCTTATATCCGTGCCTGTTTACGGCGAATGATGTGTCTGGTGAAGTATTCATCTCAAGAGAAGCCAGTGAAAATCGATTGTTCCATCCAATAGGCCTTAACATACCTTTAAAATGGCTATGACTATGGTAAATGAAGCCTTCATTTTTATTTCAAACAAATAATTGATTACTTTTTACTTGACCATTATGATTTAAAGGGGTTTCGGCTAAAATAACCAGAATAGTTTAGTATGGTATACTTAAAATTATATTACAGAGTATGTATGTATATATAAAACATATGTTTAATTCACAATTCTTATTTATTTATTTTTAACTCATTGATAGAACGATTGGTAGCAAGGCACTAATTAATCGTAATTACTTTTTGGTATTTATAATAAATTTCAGAATTTAGAATTATAAATGAAGATTATTTTTTTTTGTGGTAATTTAATTTTGATATTATTAATTATATTATCTAAATCTACGCGATTTATTATTTCGGATATAAAATATATTTTTTTTTATTTTTTATTTCCCACTTTCAGTATCTTTTGAGATTTATGTACAAGTTGGTTGAAAAGTTTCTGCGCTCGAAATGAAAAAAATACTATTTTTGGTACAAAATATATATTTTTTAATCAATATAATCTTTCTTAACTTCAATACAATTATTCCAATGATCCTCTAATAATTTTAATTAATTTTACGCCAACTTATGACTTTCCGGAAACTCTGCTGTAATAGCTTCTTCATTTGACAAAGAACGCTTTTCAAGAAAAAAGGTTTCTAAATAGGTAGTAGTCGCTGGGAGCCAAATCTGGTGAATACGGTGGATGCTCTCACAATTCGTGCTTTAATTCGTTGAATTTTGCATTGTTAAAAGATTTTTGAGAGTAGGTGCATTGTTTTGATGGAAAATAATTCTTTTGAGCTACAAACCATTTTTCATCCAGCTGATCCAAAAAGTTTTAATCATATTCAGAGTTCATTGTTTTACCTTTATGCAGATAATCAATTAACAAAATTCCTTTTGCATCCCAAAAAACCTATAAATTTCTATGCTGATCGTTGTGACTTCACCTGCTTTGGAGCTTCAGCCCATTGTAATCGTTCTTGTTTCAATTTAGGATCATGTTGGTGGATCTAAGTCTCATCCATAGTTATAAATCAACAAAAAAAATCGGTTTTATTCTGCTTAAAACGCTCCAAACTATACTGATTTCTTTTCGATCCAGTACTACTCTCACCCGTCCACTTGAAATGGCTTGTAAACAAAGAATGAATTGACAGAATGACTTGTACCAACTTATGAAAAAAAAATTTGGAGCTGAAGTAGTGCCATTTCTTGGTGAGCGCAGAAAATGTTTTACCCACATGTACATATGAGTATGTGTGATATTATTGACACAAATTTTGATTAGAGTTTGAATTTTTCCTAAAAGCAATAATTATTTAAGTAAATATGTATGTAACTTCGATCAACTATTGATTCGAATATGAAATTTTTGAACGAAAAAATGTTGTTCAGAGACATACACAGTTTATTCTAAGCCGCCACCAAATGGGTGATGGATTTTTATGAGAAGCATTTATTTCATGAGGGGCAACAGCAATTAAATTAATATTTTTATTTGCATTGATTTTCAATAATTTTGGGTATTCGGGTCAGAAATCGAACCCATGAGCTTTCATACGGCAATACACCCTGTTAAACACTCGGCTATAGGGAATTTTATTTATTGAATAATGGTTAAAAAGCTCATAATCTAATTATACCATATATATATATTCTTGGAATCAAAAACTAAAATTCATTGAAACGAAAAATGAACAGTATTTGTGATGACTAACATAGAAGTTTTGTGAAAATGCTGACTTCTTAAAATTAATAACGCTTTAAAATGCTTCACCCTTTATATAACATATTTTTACGATTTTGCTTTTGTTTTATTTTGTATTTCGTTTTTCTCCAATTTTATTGCGAATCATTTCGCTCACGGCGACGCAAAAGAAAAAACACGCATAATACATGAATGAATTCATACAAACATATGCACATATTTACACGTATAAGACACAAATAAGCACAAAACAAACACAAATGAACTAGCATGCAACAGTAGTTTAAAATATTAATTTTTCTCAATTTTCTTTGAATTTCTTATACCTTACATGCACATAAATTTGTAAATCTGTTTGCACTAGTCACTCAGTTTTTAAGATATTTCAACAGAATATGGTATACTGTTGCACGGGCACATTCAAACGATCATTTTTCGAAGCCGTTTAGAGCGGATCGCTGCAGCATATATACGACCAATTTGTCCAGATTTGAGATTTTGGGTCATACATTTTTCAAAAAAGCGTTAAATTTGACATTCTGCATAAGTATATACAAATATACATTATTACCGAAATTCATCGAAATCGAAGGACTATATGGTATATATATCATATAGCATCCATACCGCCGATTTGTGCAGATATGAGGTTTTGGGTCTTAAATTTGTTAACAAATAATAATAATTTGGTATTCGAAATGAAAATCATCGAAATCAGAAAACTTGATCATATAGCCCTCCTCCAACCAATTTTTCAGTTATGAGAGTTAATAAAGGATTTTCCAAGAGAGAGGCTCATTCTTAACGTGAAATTGTTTGGTGTGGTTTATGGTTCGGTGGGGTCATTGGACCTTCTTTTCAGCGGTTACGGTGAATGGATTGCATTGTCGAGAGATGATGATTGATTTTATATGACCGTAATTGTATGGTATGATCTGGACAACGTTTACTTTCAACAAGACGGCACTACGTGGCACACAAGTAACGACACCCTTGATATTTTAAGGAGAAAGTTTCTTTGAATATCAAAATAACACTTCTTTTTGGAAAATTAATTATTTCTAATCTAAAATGAAAATACCGTAAATTTGAAATGATCACAAAAGGTATAAAGACTTCGGCATGGCCGCAGATAGCTCTTCTTTCTTGTTGATATACAGGGTACGGCACTCGAAGTGTAACCAACTTCAGACCGCTCGCGCTGAATGATAGTTTAGAGTATTGTTTACAAGGGCACGAAAGCATTTTGCCGAGAGTGAACGCGAAGAAAAGAAATCAGTAATGAAGAGAGCGAAGGAGTTGCTTCGCTTAGCCGAAAGTTGTCAATTGCCGAATTTTTACAGTTGAGCATTCCGTAAACTCTCAAAATGATAGGATTTACTTGACCGACCGTTCATACAAGAATTCGAGTCCATCAGGAAACAGCACCCGCCGCTTTAAACACAGATGGGCGCTCTCCAATCGTTTTCAACGAGCCTGGCCTCAAGGTAAATGCGCTATATTATCGAAAAAATTATTCTGGAGGTTGCTTTGAATCCGTGGGTAGAAAACCATTTCGTTGGCAGGTCATAAATCTCGAGTGAACCAAAAATAGCTGAAAAACAACGTGCCGAACTTCATAACGTCTCCACAATGGCTCTCGTATTCACCAGACGCTAATCCGTTGGATTATTCTCTTTGGGCTATTTTGGAAGAGCAAGATCCGTTGTCCGCGAGTGAACCAAAATACCTGCAAGCCACATTCAGGCAGCTTGCGGATCATTTTTGGACCGTCTCAAGGCCATAGTCAAGGCAAAAGGTGGTCATATTGAACAAAAGTAAATTGTTTCCGAATTTCGTATTATTTTCACACATTTTGTTCTTTGGATTGATCAAAGGTAATTTTCCAAACTGAATTTATGGCCATTTTAATTGGTTACACTTTGAGTGCCGGACCCTGTATAACTTTTTTCCGTGTTCGGCGTTATACACATGTTTTGCAAAATGTACCAATGTTTTCTGTTGTTCATGTAAATACATATTACATCCATATATATGTATGTATATATTGTATTCATGTGCATGCATGTTAATATAACACAAACAATTGTTGCAATTATTGCGTGATTGTCGAAAAGAAATTACCAGGTTAATAGTTTGATTGCTACTTACCTACTTGACAGTGTTTTTGTTTTTTTTTATTTCACAAATTATATAACGTATCTGCATACATATTTATACCGTAATTTTTGAAAACACTTGAAAGTACAATCACGCCGACAATAACTGCTTGTAAAGCACGATTCGTGAATTGAAAATAAATGTGAAAGGGAAAGATAAAATTTAAATTTGCTCTAGCACCAAAAAATTGAGTATAAAGTATTTGTTTTTACAATAATTTCGAGCGATTAATGTGGAATATTTGCACCAGAAAAATTGAGCAAAATATTTGAATTTTTATTATATATTTAAAAATTGCCAATCAGTTACTGGAATGAATTTATATAATTTCAAATTCTTTTGAGTGCATAAAATTTTCAAAAACAAAAAAAAAATCGTTGGTAATCTGGCCAAAACATTTATGAAAAATTAACATACAAAATTTTAATTTTTATATAACTTTTGCTGTAAACGAGAGCAGACTCATTCACCTTATTTATATAAATTTGTATGTATGCATCTGCGTGTCAAGCAGACCGTTATCGTTGCCGATACGTTCACACGTATTTCATTTTATTAATATTTATAAGCTGTTTTTACCTTAAAAGATTTCTGTTTATCGTTTTTAAAGGCTTTTCGACACAGTTTAGCCATAAACAATCATTAGCCATTATTTATTCATATATTCATTATTTTTTTCGTTTAATTTTAATATGCAAATTACTTAGGTTTGTGAATATGTCTGGCGTGGTACGGAAGACTACAAACGTCATAAGCTATAAAATTTTGCTTACTTCATTTCAAATCAATAAAATATGAAGAAGAGAAATTTTTTTGGTTGAAATTAAAAAAAGGAATAAAAAATATTAATAAAATATTAATACAAAAAAAAAAAAAAAAATAATAATAATAAAAAAACTAAAATATATAAAAAAATGGAAATAAAATATAATAAATTAAAAAAAATAATAATAAAAATCAAATTTAAATATAGGTGTAAATAAATTTTTGTATACCTTTCATATACATTGAATTGGTATATTAAAGTTGGTCGCTCACCAGAATGAAGAAGTGAGTTGATTTAGACATGTCTGTCTGTCTGTCTCTCTCTTTGTACGCAAACTAGTCGCTCAGTTTGTGAGACATTTAAATAAAAAAAAGTAGTAAAAATATAATATAAAATTAATAAAAAAATTTTAATACAAAAAATATAATAAACTAAAATGAAAAAAATAAAATTAAAAAAATAAAAAAAAATTAAAAAAAAATAAAAACCAAATATAAATATAGGTCTAAATAAGACCCTTTTTCAAAAAAAATTTGGAAGTATTCATAGGTTTTTGATATTTGAAGAATAACTCAATTTTAATAGAAAACATAAGTTATAGGGTTATCCATTTTGCGGTTTCGAAAATAAACGTAAATGAAAACAATTTTATGAAAATCCCTTTCTATTATAAAATCCGATCTCTATGGCGGCCGGAAAATTTCTCATGCAATAGAGCCATATTCGCTCGTGTTGTGTGGCATATGGCATTATTTTGTTGAAACCACATTTTGTTGAAGTCGTGTTCTTCAATTGCAGACTAAAAAAGTCGGTTATCATGCGACCGTAATGCTCCGAATCGACAGTGACAGTCACGCCGTTATCATTTTCAAAGAAATCCAATCACATCTCCGGACTAAAGAGCGCCGCAGACTGTAAGGTTTTGTTTGTATAATGGGCTCTCTTCAATTATTTGAAAATTCTTGGAGCACCAATTGCGATAATTTTTCTCATTTACGTATTCTCCGGGTGAGAAATGTGCCTCGTCGATGAAGAAATTTTTGTTCGTCAAATTACCGACCACTGCTTGTTGTTCGAGTACATAATTGACGTATCAGCTGCTTTCAGTTGTTATGTGAGCTGAACCTTATATGGATGTAGGTGTAAGTCCCCGTGTGTGAGAAAGTCCAAGTTCTTGAGAACTACGAGAAATATACACATTCGGCTCTTCGGCTACACTTTTACTTAAAGTAGCGACATTTTAGGTAGATGATACATACCAGGTCTTATAATTTCTTTAACATTTTTTCCATTTGCGGGATTAGTGAGACGATTAAGTTCTCAATAATCTCGTCTTAAAGCACAAAACTATGCCTCGTTTGAATCACCTTTTATGTATTTGTAGTGTGTTTAACAACTCTAACGCATTGTGCGGTTGTTGGGCGATCCAGTTTCATAAATACCTGATTTTTAACTAAAACAAAACATGTTTGGTTTGCCAATTAAGTTTGACATACGAGTATGTGAAAGTACAGTCCTTTACTTTTGAAACCACGGATTGGATTACCCTATATTTATCAGAGAGACTATATAGATATATTTTCCATTTGTTTTAAGTTCGAAATGTTCTATTGTAGATCTATGGCTAACCCCGAGTAATTTATTTGATCGATGCTAAGCGCTCAAATGCCCGACCAATATTCACAAAAAGTAATAAACAAGTAATATTTTTTCAGCATAAATTTTGTCTTATTTCTGTTATTAAAAAAAAATTATTTTGAAAGTTATTAATTTTTTATGCAAAATTTATAAAAAATAAATAATTTTCGTTGCGTTAGTTTTCAACAGAAATTTTACTTTTTCGCTTTTGTTGTACATTTTATCTTAAATTAAAAAAATATACTTATATAAATATTTCAAAAAAAAGGTTGCCCCTCAAAATCCACGTTAGTCTTCCTGAAAGTTAGCAGTAATAACTTGATTTTGAAGTTTTTTTGTTTTTGAATTATTTATTATTTTATTATTTATGCAGATTTATTGCGCAAAACGCTTAAATATACGTTATACAATAACTTTTATAGCAAATAACTAGCTAATCAAAAAATTTAACATTTTTTTTAACACTCAATTTGCATTGAATTTGGAACATCTGACCATTGTGCTTTAATTTCACAAATTTTATTGCCATCATTTTAGCAACAACTAGCGAATTCGCGCTAAAACAGGTTTTCATGGTATTAGATTTGGTCTTTTCTTTTTATTCAATAAAAGCTGTTAATTGATTTTCCGTATAAATAAAAAATTAATTTTATTATATTACTAATTATTATAGTTAATTAAATATAATTAAAATATAGCTTTATTATGAGTTAGTTAATCGAAATCATTTATTTATGATGCTTGACGCCAATTACCTTGTTTTATTTTATTTAACAAAAGGCTTACGCCAAAAAGTATACTTCATTCTGATTAGCTTTTAACAAAACCAGTTAAGCATTTTACCTGCTAAAGAGCTAGACATTTTTGGCATTCAATCTACCTGTGACCATGACGATCATGTGTTCCGTTACGTACGAGCGCTCTCTTGCATTGAAAGCGCGAGCGTAAATACTTAAATATATGAACGTTCGTAGATGTATGCAAGAGTACCTATATGTGGTCGCTCATGTTCTCTATGAAATGCACATAACTGTACAGTGGACTCGTGTAGGCGTATATGCAAATAAAAGTTTGAATTGAAAAAAGTGTTTATTTTTCCATCTGAAATATTCTGCCACATACTTTGAAAGCCCAAGCTGGGTCGGCTTAATATAGACGATATCACCAACGTTGTGCACTGTTAAACGTCTGATTTTATTTTTTCGATGGAAGATCCCTCCGCTGTTCTCCACTAAGTAGGATCAATCTGTGACCACCAATTACCGGCAACCCATATGTTACGTGTTCTATTGTCTCCGTACATTTTCTGCATTTATTAATCTTTATCTCAGACATGATTTGAATGCATGTGACGTCAACGGGCGATGCACCGCATGTAGGCTTACTAATATATCCAGTTGTTCGTACTCAATGTCTAATAACTTGATGATACAAGAACGATTCTTATGAGATGACAAGTACATAAATATGTTTTATTCTCAAAGAACTCCATGTTTAGACATATTATCGGCTATTTCAATGTCTTTGATGACCTTATTCTTCGCTAGCATTTTTATTCTCTCTTTACAAAGTGCAATCACTACTGACTTCGTGCTAGTACGAAAGTGAGACCTTAACGGCTGGTTGGTTATCTTTCAGTATACGCCTCACACAGCAAAATTTTTGTTGGTTTTTGGTAAGCATATGTATAATTCCTAATATAGTAAAATGTTATATGAAGATATTGACAACTAGTAAATTGATGCAGATTGTAAGATTAATCTTTTGATGAGATTGAGAGCCATTCTTTAACCATACGACGATAGATATATTTCGTTTAAGATGAAACGTCATTTTCACCATGGTTTTGATCTAGAAACCATTTATGGTAACTCCTTCGTAAAATTTTTGGAAATTTTTCATTTAGTGCAGCTTCTTTCCATAACTCTGTGTCGCTTTGTATCAAAGGTCATAACCTTTAACATCTCAATAATCCATAAATTACTAAGCCAAGCTTTCAAAATTTTAACTTTACTTCGACAAAAAGGCTATTTTAGCCAATGGCTGCAGAAACACCTTCTGAATGCATATTTTTTGATGTACAGATAGCAGTCAAGCCATTAGCTGATTTTTTTTAACATTGAACAACACTTACTCGGAGCCATTGTCAGCATTATATATATACATTTATATATAAATATGTATGCATGGCGCTCGCAGTACCCAAGTGCGTAGCACTGCACTCGGATGACTACGGCTCGGAACAGCATCTGAAATTAAAAAATATTTTTTTATTAGGCGGTAACGGTATTTCTGACCATTCGGAGACGACTTAGAATAAACAGTAGTTTTCTTCATTTTAGCGGCTACAAAGCTGTAATTTAATTAAATGTACATATGCATAATTAGCGCTACATAACGACCTAGCGCAACTTACGAACGGCTGAAGGATTTTTATGAGGTATTTTTTATTTTATGTCAGAAATAAAGTCAGTGAGGTTGACATTCTCTATCGAATGGTCATCGCAATTAATTTTTTTCCGGGTATTTGAACTGATTTTTTCTCAATATTCACGTTTAAATAATTTAAAAGATGGCTCAACTTAATGAATTAGCAATTTTAGACGATATTTCTCCCGCTCCATGCCACTGTGCAGTTTCTCTCTTTTCAATGAATTGCGCGTTAAGATTTGTGTTACTACTGCTCTCCTCGGTAGATATACCGATGCTTTATTTACACAAGCCACACACACACGCACGCACACCCATGCCATGCCATGCCAATGTACATTTCCGCTCACATGCTCCCCACAATATTCGGAGCACATCAAGTGCTTTGTAAACAGATTCAAGTTGATCGGAGATCGACTTGACTTACAACACAGCAGCATAGAAAAAAAGTCAATTGAAAAAAGCGAGAGCTGCGGAAACAGCCAAAACAACACACTCAACACGGCAATAACAATGTAAATATAAGTTAAAAAAATAATGTGTGTGATAACAAAAACTGTAGCTTATCAGTGTGAAATAAATAAAAAAATAATATTAAGCATTACGTTTAAAAGGGAGGCAAAAATTAAAATGAAATGCTTGCGCAGCAAAAAATGTAAGAATGGAGTTAAACCGGTGCGTTGTGGCGCTCGTCAACTTGCCGGCTAAGCGCTAACACCTCAACTGTGTATGTGTGTGTGTATGTTTTCTTTGGGGAGAGTGAGCGATTGGTGGCGCAAGTTGGCTTGCGCTCCAGTCATACTAAATGTATTGCTACTAAATGCCTGCGTAGCGGCGAATGTGAAAGCAGTAGGAAGAGAACGAGTCATGCAGACGGTGGTGTTGACCGTATATATCGCACGTGTGTTAACGTATGGCAACGACAGCGAGTAGCAAGCAACAGCTAATTCAATTAATTCCATGAATGAGATTTTTCGCTTTGTTGTGTGGCAATTTGTAACCACATAAAACGGCACAGGTAGTAAAAAACAGAAATACTTGGTTGGTGGCAGGAGCGGTGTCAGCGGCAGCGCATAACTACAGGTGGTGGCCTGTGGGGCAAAAAAAAAAAAAAGTAATTCAGTATTAAGTGTGGAAAAGCACCAACAACAACAGCAACTAAACGGCAGCAGACGCGGTGACGTATGAGCTGGCACTAGACTTTATATATTGTGCATGTGTATGTGTTAGTTAATTATGCACATATGTACCTATATATGTGTTTTTTGGTTTTCTGCTCTATAAGTGCATATTATAACAGCGACCGATATTTTAGAAAATTTAATTTTTTTTCTCTTCGTATATCTTGTTTGCAGTTGAGCATTCCACGTAGTACGTCACTAAGCCCAAAGCGCGCCATTAAATTTTGTATAAGCGGAAAAAAAGCAGCGTGCACTTTTTTCGGCTGATAAAAGTAAAGACGCCAGCTAATGTTGGTGGTAAGCGTACATTTTTCATAAGTGATTTACGCGAGTCTACGTAATAAATCCGCGCGCTAGCGATAAGCGAGTAATATTTTTGGCGAAGACTCTGACTCTGACTCTGACTCTGAGTGTGCACGACCACACGAAGATATCAAAGTGGCAAACGAAACGAGAACTTCTTTCTACAACAACAACGGAGACAGTGTACATTGAATATCGTGTATTTTCGTACATATATATTTAACTAGCTGAGCGGTGAGTAGTAAGTCAAACGTCCGTATATCCAAATCAGCCCACTACTGTGTGACAACAGTTACGTCGGAGACAGCAAACGCAACGGCTGACAGTGCGTGCACTCGTAAAGCACGGCAGTAGACAGCTAAATAAAGCGCATTCCGTATTTAGGCAGCACCACAAACCACTTGAAAAACAACAACATCATCAACAAAATATTGCAACAGCAGAAAAATGTGTCGCTGTTGCCAGAGGTGAGTACCCAATGTCAGTAGTTTTGCTCTTTTATAAACTATTTAACCGTACAAAAAAAAAGCTTGTCACGCTTTCTTATACTTTTTACGTCTTTATTGCATACAAAAACAAAACAAACATAAAAATACGTATAACATTTTTAATTTATTTTTATTCTCTTCAAAAACAAAAAAAAAATATGTATTAAAAAATCTGCAATGCTATTAATAACAAATATAAATTATATAAATATACAGCTGCTGGGAGGACTTCAAGTGGAACTGCTTTGAGGAGAGATTTTGCTATGATGAATCAATTGGTAAGTTGCAAGCGGCAGTGATAAACAATACTTATACAAGCGAAAATAACATCAAAAGAAAACTAAAACACAAACAACATTATGCAACATGTGATATAAAAACATAATAATAAATAAAAAAATTTAAAGTTCAAAGTTAAAACGAAATGAAAACAAAATATTAAATCAAAAAAAAAACTATAGCAAAAAATTATAAAAGTTATAAAAAAGTTATCGCAAGCAAATTTTATTTAAGAATAAACAGGAACAAAACAAAAATAAAAAATAAATAAATATAAAAAATTAAAAAAAAAAAAACAAAATAATAATACCTAAAAAAGAGTAAAATATCAAATAAAATTACTAAAACCAATAAAATGAGTAAATTTCTGAAATTGAAAAAGTATAAAGCATAAATCACAAATATTATATAGATAAAATTAAAATAAAATCTAAAATAAAAAGACAAAAAAGGAAAAAAATATAAAATATAACATATAAAAAAATATACAAAATAAAATTATAAAAATTCCAGGAATTAAAATTAAAAAAAAACTGTAATAACATATACGAAATTGAAAAAAATTAAAAAAAATCACAAAAACAGACATTCGTAAAACTAATTAACAAAATTAAATTATTATTTCTTTAAAAAAATGTAAATAAAGCAAACAAAAATATATGTACGTAATAATATATAAAGAAAATTTTTCACAAATTTTACAGCAATTAAAATTAAAAATAAAATAAAAAACAATAAAAAATCGGAAACAAAAATCTAAATACAAACGCTCAAATTAAAAAGAAAATTAATAAAGCTAATTATTTAATAAAAAACTTTAAGCAAAACTTTCAAATAAAACCTTTAAAGAAAATTAAGCACAAATATCTAAGCAATTAAAATTTGCAGAAAAAGTCAAAGCATAAAAGCATAAAATAACAAATGGAATGTGAAAAAATGCAAATATATGTACATACGTATATCAAAAAATAAAAATATGTGTACATATGTATAAAAAACAAATCAAAATATGAATAGCAAATAAGTAACAATTTTTTAGCAGATAAAATTCAAAGAAAATAAATAAAGCAAAATATTAATAAATAAAAAAATTTCCTATTAAAACTTTCAAGAAAAAAGCAATTAAAATTTAAAGAAAAAGTTGAAGCCATAATATTAATTAAAAAATGAAAGCAAAAAAATATTATGCAAAATTATTAAAAAAAAATGAATAACGAAAATTGGAGCAGATTAAAGAAATAATAACAAAAAAGAACTGAAAGCGAAAATTCAAAGTATGTCAAATAAAACCTGTGGAGAAGATTAATCAAAAATATTACAGAAATTTATGTTTGAAGAAAAGTTAAAGCCTAATTTAAATTAAAAAATGGAAAGCAAGAAAACATATATTTACATATATATAAAGAGAATTACTCACAATATTACAGCAGATAAAATAAAAAATTTCAACAAATATTATATGTCAAATAAAACCTGTAAAGAAAGTTAATCACAATTATTACAACAGTTAAAATTAAAAAGGAAGTAAATAAAATGAAATATAATAATCAATAAAAACTTAAAACAAAAATAACAAATAAATATATAAAGAAGATTAATTACAAATATTACAGCAATTAAAATTAAAAAAATAAAGTAAAGGCGTAATATTAATAATAAATATTAAAAAATAAAATTAAATTAATAATACTAAAAAAACAAATTTGGAAATATTCTAAATATAATTCGTAAAGTAAATTAATCATAAATATTAAATAATTTAAATCGAAAATGAAATAAATAAACGACAATATTAAATAAAAAATTTAAAGCGAAAATAAAGCAAAAATTTTAAATAATTTCTGTAAGCAATATTAATCATAAATATTACTAAAAAATGAAAAAAATTAAGTATATAAAATAAGCATTTGAAGGCCAAAAAAATATTTAAAATAAGTGAAAATATAAAATGAAATATATAAATATTATATAAAAAAAGTAATCCTAAATATTACAACAATTGTAATTAATTTTGTAAAAACATAAAAATGGTTAATATAAAATAATTTAGAAAAAAGAATTAATATCAGTATCAGTAATATACTAAAAATTTTAAGCAACAAGATTACAACAAAAACATTGTAAAAATAACGTAATATTTCACAATTGCGGTGAAAAAAAGTATAATTCAAAAGCAAACATTTTTTTAAATTTAATTTCGGCTTTTGTTGTACGAATTTCATAAGCAAAACAAACAAAAGTACATACATACATACCTGAGCGTTTAAGATAACACACATAAAAATAAGTAATTTGGGAAAAAGTTATATTATTAAAAAAACGTGATTACTTAACATTTTACTGTGTGTGTGTGTGATTAATACATTATACGAGACAAAGTACAAGTCATTACTACGTTAGTGATCGATACATCGGGCAGTTAGTGATAGCGCTGTAGCTATACTATATTTAAAATCATAAATATTTATTTAAAAGTGTTGACCAAGTAAGCTAACATATTTATGTTGTTTTTGTTGTTGTTGTAGTAGTAGTAACCGCAAAAATATTCCCTTTATTATCTTTCGGGAATATTGCGGGTGCGACAGTTCATGGTTGGAAAAGAATCCGGTTGTTCCGATATAAATATAATATAAACTCAACTGTCACAGGAACTATTGGAATTTAGTCAGCTCTTTACGAGCTTGTTAAAGTGGTTAGCAAACAATTAGTAAGAATTTATAAAATTCAAGCGCATATATACATACTTATACATACACACACATGGATAAATCGCCCGGCAAGTAAACAGTGAAGCGTCGTTTATTTTACTAATTTAAAAGTTAAATAAACTAATTTACAATCGGCTTAAAGCTTTCAGATCTTTTAAACTGTTTGATAGTCAGATTGTTATAGTAGTTAACAAATTGAACTACCCAAGTTAATACTATAATATTTATTAAAAATACCCAATGGCTTTTGAACGGTTTATAGATCAATAGATAATCGATAGATAGTGTTTTTATTTGTTTTAAAATCGTTTTTCAACTTTTCAATTACAAAAATGTAATGTTAATATAGTGATCGAGATCATAGATAGATCAGTGGGGGATACAGAATCGTTTCATGGCGGGAACAAACAAATTTCCTCCAAAAATCTCACATTCGTTTGAGCTCTTGAGGGGAAACGATAACCCCACATACTCCAGCTGGTTCCGCCCCTATAGGAGAATCGTTTAGAACCAATAAATACAAAATTGAGGGGACTTTTTTGCGACAAGAGGAAGTATATATCAATCTTAAGCCACCATAGGGGACCATGAAGCTTGCAGGGGTATCTAAAAAGAACATTCTAAAGCTTGAGTCAAAAGAGCACATAAAAGTCCTACAACCATCTCTCTATTTAGAAGCTTTTCTCTCCTCAGAAAGTCATTATAAGTTTAACAAAGAGGAAACTTTGAGCAGTTTCATAACAGGCCTTCATCAATCTGGATATTTAGAAGTTTTTTTCTACCTAGAGAGTGTTTTTAGGAGGAAAGAGGCATCTCAAAGCCGCTTTAGAACAGTCCTTCATCTATATGGATATATAGAGAATTTTTCTACCCAGAGAGTCGTTATAAGAGGAATAAGTACACAAAAGAGTAAGCTGCCTCTTTGCACCTTTAACGATCGGGATATTTAGAGACATTATGGGTGGAATAAGTATACAAAACAGGCAACCTAGAGCCGTTTCAGAATAGGCCTTCAGGAGGAATATGTAAAAAAAAGGCTACTTAGAGCCGTTCTTGTTTATCCGAAAGTAATTATAGGAGGATTTGTGAAGAAAATGCCCGACATGGTGCACAGTTGTATGGCATAGAATCTCCTATTCATGAATAATTTTTTTTTTTAAATTAAAAAATAGTGAAGAAAGCCTCCATAATTAATTATATGAAAAGTATTTCATTAATCCGGATTTCATAACTTCAGATCTCATATTTATTTAATGACTTTTGTTCATGTGCATATCTCTAAAGCTTTATCGAAAGAAAACTAGAAAAAAAGTAGATAAAATTAAGTGAGCTGATAAACGAAAAAGTTATAAAATATTTAATAACAGTCTCTATGACAGTGACAAAGCTGCTAAAACTGTAAAGGAAAAAATTTTAAAATATTCAAATTCTAGATAAAAACTTTCCCTGTCTCATACACGATGCAATCTATTAATATATTATAATCTATGTGAAACTAATGCAAGTTTTTATTAGTTTTTGCAAAGAAACAATACATACATACATACACTATATTATATATTAGAAGTATTACAACTAGCGAACACTTCAAACCAATTAACGTAAATTTAATTAAAATTATAATTAAGATTTATAGCAAAAATAGTAATGAAAAAATAATTAACAAAAGTTATTTGCCGCTAAATAAGGCCGAAAAACTTCTAAGTTGACTTTACTTATGTTAGAAAAAGTTTACATATGTACATACACGTAAGTAGAAGAGTATTAGGCAAATCAGTGGTCGGTTTTGAGATTACAAGCTGGGACCATATTCCAGGAGTCCAAAAAATATGCTCGTATATTTTTTTTTAGTAATAATAACTAAAATCGAGAAAGAAATACATATACATTTCAGGTCCACTTTAGCCACACTTCACTGTAAGCAAATATTTCACTTATTTACCTCATTTACTTTTAACACAACTTCTCAAGCCGCAGAATATGTAAATAATTAAAATGCATGCATACAAAAAAATTTGGCATATGCACTCGTATAATTATTACTAAAAATACAATATTACATTTCACCCAACAACAACAAGAACAACCGCAACAACAATGAGTGCAATTATTATAACATGTATGTGTATGATATATATTTACTTTAATACAAATATAAGCTTTTATTTTGCAATGTTAGCTCAATGAATCACTCACAACGGTAATGCGGTAAAAGTTAATGCACGATTTTGTTATATCGTATAATGATTACTATTGTTTTCTCGTGTATTGGCTCATTGGCTGCCTGCCTGTCGTCTGATGGCTCATTGATTACTTGCGTATATACACGTATGTAGTATGTGGATTTCATACGCTGGGCAAGTAAATGTGCGCGACTTGAGAATTTTAAGCAAATGAGGCATTGTAATGATTTGTTGTACGTGTTTTAGAATAAAGGCGATTTAGTTTTTCCACCGAATCGATTGACGTGATCGAGTGCAACGTGAATATTGCTTTTAAAATTGTTTTGGAGAAAATTAAACCAGAAGCGTACTTAGCACTTTAACACGAAACTATCGTCGCTTTGACTTAATCAATTTAAAAAAAGAAAATAGTTTGAAATGAATTAAAATTAAATACAATAAACTAAAATTAAAATAACATTTAATTATTAAAAAAAAAAACAATAAAACTAAAAAACTAATACGAAATGAATTAGAAAATAAAAAAATAAATTAAAAGTAAAATAAAAATAATTGGATACAATAAAATAAAATAAAAAAAAATAAAATAAAATAAGATAAAACAAAATAAAATAAAATAAAATAAGATAAAACAAAATAAAATAAAATAAAATAAAATAAAATAAAATAAAATAAAATAAAATAAAATAAAATAAAATAAAATAAAATAAAATAAAATAAAATAAAATAAAATAAAATAAAATAAAATAAAATAAAATAAAATAAAATAAAATAAAATAAAATAAAATAAAATAAAATAAAATAAAATAAAATAAAATAAAATAAAATAAAATAAAATAAAATAAAATAAAATAAAATAAAATAAAATAAAATAAAATAAAATAAAATAAAAACAAAAAAAGTAAATAAAGTAAAATAAAATAAAATAAAATAAAATATAATAAATATATAAAATTGTAGATAAAATAAACTATAATGAAATAAAATGAAATAATATAAAATAAAATAAAATAAAATAAAATAAAATAAAATAAAATAAAATAAAATAAAATAAAATAAAATAAAATAAAATAAAACAAAATAAAATAAAATAAAATAAATTAAAATAAAATAAATTAAAATAAAATAAAATAAAATAAAATAAAATAAAATAAAATAAAATAAAATAAAATAAAATAAAATAAAATAAAATAAAATAAAATAAAATAAAATAAAATAAAATAAAATAAAATAAAATAAAATAAAATAAAATAAAATAAAATAAAATAAAATAAAATAAAATAAAATAAAATAAAATAAAATAAAATAAAATAAAATAAAATAAAATAAAATAAAATAAAATAAAATAAAATAAAATAAAATAAAATAAAATAAAATAAAATAAAATAAAATAAAATAAAATAAAATAAAATAAAATAAAATAAAATAAAATAAAATAAAACAAAATAAAATATATTGAAATAAAATAAATATAATATTATATTTTAACCTTTTGTTATTAATTTTTTATCTTCCCACATTTTTCAGCCAACTACAATCCCGATGACGATAACGACTATCTGTCAATGCAGAAAAATGGCAGCGCCCTGAGTCATATACAAATATCGGATAATAATAACTTAACGGTGCCGATTTGCAATCAACCATTGCGCCGTAATAATTCCGGCTTTTTAAGGTAGCTACCCGTGCCAAGTGAAATTTAAGGTGTAGTTTAAAGTTTTCGCTGACATTGATTTGATGTTAATGATGCACACCTTTTTATATACAATATTACAACTGACATACATATATACTCGTACGTACGTTTATTTGCAATGTTTCACATCGCGATTGACTTTCGAGAAGGTATAAGTAAGAGTAGAATAAAAACCTCGATTTTTTTTACTCAATTCGTGTGATTTGTATAAGATTCATGAAATGCTACTTTAATTTCGGGAATATACTCTATAGGTACTATGCAATCAAATTTAAAGACTTTTAGTATTCCAATTAATAAATTTTGGATTTAGAACTTTTTGTTCATGCAATTAAATGGGAAATATTCTATAGAATAATTTAAGGCGTTTTTCCTATAATTTCATTTAACCAATTTTTATTGACTGCGATTTTCAGATAACTTAAAAAAAATGCCTCAGCTACTATATGCTGCACTGAGGTTTATTTTCTTCCCTTCCAAGACTCAACATTTATGGGCACATCGTTTTTTCTTGGACAATTATCATTTTCTAATTTCATTCTACCTTTTTTTTTATTAGCAATGCTAAAATCCACGAAGAAGACTATCGCCGTGAAACACAAACAAACGTGCCGATGTTGGGTCCCGAAATATTGGCCGTTTTTGCGAATTCACAAATCTTCCAAGATCATCAACCCACAAAACTGACACGTATTAGTACGAAAACTTTTCTCGCTGGCATACATTCACCGAATAAGGAGGTGCCGACAACGCCGCGTGAAAGCGAACAGGATCGTTTATTGCGACGTTTGGAAGGTAATAACAACAACATCATGAACAACAACAACAGCAATAGTCATAGCGCCAACAGCTTTTATCATGGCAATCATCTGAATCATTATGAAAATGAAAATAATGATTATAATAACGAAGATGATGATGATGACGATGATGATGATGGTGGGCGAAATGCACAACCACATCATCCGTTAAAAAAACCAACTCGTAAAATTAGTATTGTTAGTGGTGCACCAGTGGTTAATGGTAGTAGTAGTAGTGGTAGTAGTAGCGTGACAGCCGTACATCATAAAGTCAAATTTTACTTAGACTGATTATAGTTTATAAAAAAAAAAAAAAATTCGAAAATAGTTATGTGTTTATTATGGTTTTATTAAAGAGGAATTCAAACGTTTTCGTAGTATTGCAGTATTTTTTTTTGTATTTCTCTATTTGCACACTAATATTTGAAATTATGCAAGGGAGCATGGAAAATTTGTTAGAAATTTCATTTATTACAAAACAAAATATATATAAATTTTTTTTTGTAAATCGTTTTGTGCGTAAGAATTTTTGTACTTAACAAATTACCTGCGACAACATAAACAAACTTACTTATTTACGGTTGCAAGTATTTAATATCAATTAGCTATATACATATGTAGGTATATCTAGCCATAGTATTACGCTTTGTATTTTAAATATATTTTTTTATTATGAGTATTATTCTTATATTTTTATAATTAATTTTATTTTATATACTTACATATACATATAAGTATTATATATGTACATATGTATGTTTCCACGTAAAAGAAAATATCACGCGCGCTGTTACCGATTATATATATGTATGTGAACTGCAAATTTTTTTTTTAGTTGCATAATGCCGCTGTGCTATTACAACAACATTTAATTGGCAATGCAGCACGTAAACAGTGCGTTTGAATTGTGTGTAATCAAATTTATGGCAAAATGTGTCGTAACGCGCTTCGATTCATACACATTTGCACCTAAGAGTATATTCATACATACGTGTACATACAGACATACATATATGCATTTGCGTATTCAGCTAGCGTACGTCTCGGTGCGACAATAAGTCAAATATATATAGTATTAAGTAACACTAAGTAATAATTAAGTTTATATTTGAGCAAAAAAGAAGAAAATTATAATAAAATAATTTTAACGGCTTCCTGTGATTACAAAATGAATGAATGAAAAAACAAAACAAAAAAAAAAAAATATTTGCATACGTCTCGGGTCGTCAGAGAATTTGGTTGTGTGTTTATTTACTTTATTGGGTTGCTATTTTTAATTGTTGAGTTTTATTAACAACTTAATTGATATTTTTTTTTCTTGCTACGCTCGGGCACTCGTGATTAAATTTGTATCAATACGATTTTAAGATTGGCACATGACGGAAAAGTATTCCTTATTCTTATCAATTGGCGTGGGCACAGTACCAATTGGTGAAATTAAATGAATTCAGGTCTCTATTTCTTCTCTTCTGCTTCCAACTGGAGTTAGGTTAGGTTGAGCTGTCTGACCCATAGTGTTGCCAGACGCACTACATGCGATCAGGCTGCACTGCTACACTCCTATTATGGCTCTAGTGTAAACAACATTGCTGTTCTTTTTGCGTACTGAAGTAGTCGTTCTGGCCCCTTGGTCATTGCCAATCGAAGATCCTGTAGCCTTTCTGCGTCATTATACATAGCATTTGTCTACCGAATGCCGGACACTCACAGATTACGAGCATCACTGTCTCCACACATTCCTTGCATTTCCTACACATTTGTTGTCCACAGTTTGACCTATATTAAAAGCATGAGACACCAAAAGGCAATGCTCTGTTAATATTACTGTCAGCGGTCTGGAGTCCGGGCTCTTTACAGTTAGTACACACTTCGTGAGTTTAGTATTGTATGTTTTACATATAGTTTTCGCGATTCTACAGCCCTTAGCTCGTTCCCAGTGTCTATTCGCCTGATGAAGTAGTATTGCTTCTTGGTTTTGTTTCACTTTGTTGGATGGAACTGGAAGCTTCGATGCTGCGGTCTATTCTAAATATACACCCTCCTTAGCTAGTTCATCAGCTATCTCATTACCTTCAATGCCCGTGTGACCTTACACCCAGTAAATGTACACTCTTCTGTTTTTAGACGGTATTTGATTCGCATAATGCGACCACAGCTGACTTCGTGCTTCTTTATGGGCGCTTGGTTATCCACATAGATGTGCATTCTTTGGCTTTGACAGCCAGCAATTGCAGTAGCTTTGTCGCCATTTTTATTTTATAAAAAATATTTAGGCTTGGAAAATATTGCAATAGTTTGGTAGCTTAATCTCAAGTTAGGCGCAGTAAACTGAAGCCCCCACTTCTTCGTTCATTTTAGAATAATCTGTAAAACAATAAAGAGCTTGGTGTGCATATTCGCTCCAGCCATTTGCCTCTATTGTAGTAGAAAACTAGAAAACAGCGTCCTGAAAGTCAGCCAAGGGATTACGTAGGTTATTCGTAACGTTATACTACAGTGCCCGTAAGTACTGACTTTCAGCTGCCGGGAAGCATATAGCCTCGCAGCGGTTAGGAATGCTCTGTTTTTAGCTAACAGGTTTGCAGGTGGTATGCTCAAATTCAATATACAACAGGGGTTACTTCATCGAATTCTTTCAAATCATGAACGTAGTCACTGTCTCTTCATTCGTAGAACTCTGTCCGTTTCGCCGCATAAATATTATAATTTATCGTTATATTATCTTCGCTATTCGCCGTTGTCAATATGTAATTGATCATGCATTTTACGAAAAAACTTTCTCACGACAACTCCTAATGACGACTCATGGTAAGTTGTTATCAATACGAATACCACTTCTACAGCTTATGGCTGACCGGTAATGAAGACTAAAGCGTACAATAGCCTTTTACTCCATAGCTTCTGCTGGCGAATTTCGAGTCTGTCGTGGCGCCCAGATTCAAGTATGACGAATACTTATACAATGATACATAGGTGACATTTCTCTTCGTTTTATAAGACCGATCTCTTTGCTTTTTTGTTTTGTTCAATGTTAGTTTTCACTGCCACATAATTTTTGCTGGGATACCAGATTCAAGCATATACGAAGCTTCTGCTTTTGTTAATGAAGGCATGACATAAAAAAAATCATCAGCTGTTCGGAGGTGGCTTAGTATAAACTGTAGCTCACTCCATTTGTTGGAAACCTAGACCAAGTATCTAGAGCTAGAAGACGTAATTTGTTTCAATAATATGAAGTGAATTATCACCACTTAAGGTTATACCGGAGCTCTGTGATTTGTAACAAGGAGTGAATCTAGAGAAATAATCAAAAATCACTTTATTCCCTTTATGGTGATTTTTGTTTTATTAGATCGGTTTCTTATTGTACCCACTGGAACTCCCAACTTATAAATAAACTTTTTCTTAAAAATTTACATTTTTTTCAAAGAAACATTTTTTTAAAGCACATTTCTAAAAAAATAGAGATTTTATATTGCCTGAAGGAGGTTTGTAACTCCAATCGTATTGAAAAGGAATGAGTTATGAGTCATTTAATCTGATGAAGAAGAATATGTAAGAACATGCCAATCATGAGTTTGCGAAAATAGGGAACATTCTGTTAGGATCTATTTTCATAATGCTATTTAAAACAAATCTATCTAACGATCCCATGTTTTAGAAAGCAGATTTGGAACAAGGGGTGTTGAAGTTATAAATTTTTTTTGAAGGTCAATTTCTTTTACGAAATAGCTTTTTAAGTAAAGAAATCGAAGAAAGAAGAGCTGTCATCGGCCATGGCGGTGTCTTTATACCTTACACGACCACTACAAATTTATGGTATTTCTTTTGATAATACCAAATCCTACGCTTTTAGATGCCCCTTTTACGGAGTTGTGATTCAAAACCTCACATCTGAACAAACCGGTTGTATGGGGGCTACATAATAAGCCCTCAGATTTCGATGATTTTCGGTGAAAATTTTTATTTACCTCTTATATCCTTCTCTGATAGCCTCTTATCATTAAAAAAAATTGTCAAAAAAGCATCTAAGAGTATGAAATTTGTTATTCTTCACACCAATGATGGTGACGATAATTATAGAAATCGGACGACTATAGCATAGAGCTATATGTGTAATCCAACATTGGATGCTTTGTTAACAAATTTACTACCCAAAATCTCAAATCTGAAAGCTCCGATCTGACCGGTTCGGACAAATGAACACTTAAATGTACCAGTGGATCTATGTACCAAGTTTGGATGAATAATAATGTGCCATTTCATGTATATGAAAGGTAAAAAACTAAAAGAATTATTATTTCGATAGATGACTACAGGTACTGTTCGATGGAATAGTAAAAATTTTGATTTTTTTTGTGAAAATTTTGATTTTTTGGCAAAATTTTGATTTTATTTCAAAAGTTTGATTTTTTGTCAAAATTTCGATTTTTTGTCAAAAGTTTGATTTTTTGTCAAAATTTTGATTTTTTGTTAAAATTTTGATTTTTTTTATCATTTTAATTTGGCTTCGAAAAATTTATTATGAGAAAACTTTTTCTTTCGAATATTACCTACCCTAACAAAATTATTTAAGAAGACAGTGGGAAAACTTCAATCACCGATTGTTCTAGTACTTTCGAAATTTTCATCTCCGGCTTCCAAAACACAGTTTCTAGAAAAAATGCATTCACGCTAATTACTCCGAAACTATTCGCTGGATCAATGTGAAATTTTCGGACAATATTTGAAAATATACTTATGTATGTACAATCCAAATATTAAAAAATATATGAATATATATATTAAAAGTGGATTTAGCAGTTAAGACCCTATGCTTCACCAAGGAACTTTCGGAAAATACATATACATACTATATATAAGTGGAAATAGCCACAAAAAAAGTTTAACCTTTCGAAAAATTTGCCAGATGCGGAAAAGCGAAATACAAGGATTTAATTTACAACGAAAAAATTTTCAAAAGCTAAAATTTCATAATATCAAATTTCGTCTGCAGTGCAATTTTATTCATTTCAGAAAATTCGCCGACTCATGCTCCATTTTTGGAAACTCCTTTAAGTGATAGGCTTTACTTGAAAAAAAGTCTTTAAATAATCGCAGCTACTCTTTCACTCAAAAAAGAAAAAAATTAAAAACTCGAAGTCACGACCTTTTTAACGGTAGTCGATAAGCCAAAAATAATCGAAGTGCATCCCGCATTTAACTTTTGTTTGGCGTGCTTTCTCAAGCGTTTACAGTATTTACATACATGCGGAACAATGACAAACATATGTACACATGGGTCAACAAGTAAATGTGCATATACATATACATATATGTACAACTGTATATATGCACGAGGGGATTAACAAAAGTTCGGTCAGTTGGTGATTTTCAATTTGTTTTTGTTAAAACTAAAAATACTTAATCCTTTGCAATTACTTTATTAGTCTTCCTTTCAAAGTTTTAGAACGATCGGCTAAAATGGAGACGAGAAAACTCAAGACAGCCGAGGATAGGTCAGACGAAATTCCACCACTAACGCAAACAGAAATTCACCATATGATTCTTTTCGGGTTTCGGCGTAATTTACAGCCAATACAAATATTCAGTGAATGCCAACTTGCATATGGAACGACTGCACCGTATTCAAAGACTATTTCTAAATGGTCTCGAAAATTCCAGATCGGACATTTTTCCGTACAGGAAGAGCCCCGAGAAGTTTGATTAAAAACTTCCACTAATGATATTAGTGTAGTTCTGGTGAAATCCAAAATTGACGAAGACCCACGATTGACCCACGAATATTAAGTAATCATCTCCGATACACGAAGGAATTTGCTCGATGGGTACCATGAATTTTAAGTGAGGGCCGAAAAAAGGCTCGAGCGCATTTTGCTCAATTTTTCTTAAACAAATTCGAAAATGGTTAGTCTAGCAACTTTAGTAAAGTTAAATTTTGGTTCTATAAGTACAATCCAGAAACCAACCAGTAGTCCATGGTATGGAGCCCAGCAGGAGCAAACCCACCCATAAAATCTAAGCAACAAAAAGCAACAGCAAAAATAATGATGTCAGTTTACTTCACCCGATCTAAAGTCGTAGCTACTATTCCACTGGAAAAGGGTTAGGCGGTAACTGAAAATTAGTACACCGAAGAGTGCTTACCAAAAGTTTTCCAAAATTTGTTGGAAAACAAGAAGAAAGAGGATTTGCGGCGCTACTTTCTACATCATGACAACGCCCCATTCCACACTGCTGACTTAACGAGTAATTTTATTGCGATCTCTGGGATCGAAGAAATACGTTCAGCACCATATTCCCCTGATATAACACCTTGTGATTTCTGGTTATTTTCAAAAATTAAAAAAAGTTTAAAAGGAAAGATCTTTAATAACAATGAGGAGATAATTAATGCGGTAAATGCTGAACTTGATAAGCTTAAAAAGCAAGATTTTGAAAACTGTTTTCAGAAGTGGTTCTGTAGGCTTAAGAAAAGCACTGAAATCAATGGCGATTATGTAGAGAAGATACAAAAAGACAACGATTATGAATCAATACAAAAAAAATTTTTTTTCTTTTCTGGTCAACCAATCGAACTTTCGTTAATCCCCTCGTATATACGAGTATGAGGAATTTTATGTAAATATGACGGTCCCATTTCGTACGTTAAGTTTTATGTAATTTTTTTTTGTATCTCTGTCTCAACGACCTAAAAAAAAAATCCCACTACTGTGTTTTTTTTGTTGTATTCATAAAGGGTTTAACCCGCTGACGTAGAAAGATTTTCGGTTTTTATTTTCGGTGGATATTTATCAGTTTCGCTGAATTATTCGTCATTTGAGTGAATATTATTTTATTTTATTTTTTCCCAACAAATTTTAATAAATCATTTGTACGTGTAAATACACATATACATACATATGTTGGTATAGTATGTACTTATGCATGTTAACAATTAAATGGCTTTTAGCTACCAACAATAAATTGTATTTGCACCTCTCCTCTGATTAGTCGCAGGCATATTGAACTGATTATTCCATATTGATTTTGTAATTTCTTAATTGCACATCGTAAATCAGTTCGGGTTTGCCAATAATACAAACCATACAATAATAATGTGACACAATTTATTTGTAAATATATATATACGTATATGTATGATTGAACTGATTGAATGTGAGTATGTAGTACTCGTATGTGGTTTATCATCTGATAAAGGCGCATTCCATGTACATATGTATGTCTATACAGACATAATGACTCTATTGTTATTTAAAACTACCCGTTAGTTGTTGGCCAATATACATTTGCATTTTTCGGTGTAGTAAAAAGTAATCCATTATTTTTAAATTAAATTAAAGGCTTTATTTGCCATAATTAGAATTATCCGATTTATGTCAAGTATACATCGTTTTGCTCGAAAACTTGTTGCCATTTTGAAGGTAATGTCATATGGCTCTCTCATATAAACCCTTGTTCTTTTAGAAAAAAAAAAAAATGGGACCATCGATTTTCATAGGCTACTCTTGAGGCCGATTCTACACCAGCTAATGCATTTGTCATAGACAGGAACAGATAGCAAACACTTGATGCAACGGCCATACTATAGTATGGTGGTTGTATTAGAACCTCACAACCAAGCTCTCGAAGCTTCTGGCGAGTATGTGGTCTGTGTGGTCTGGCGTTTGCCTGATGAAATACAGTTCCTCTCCTGTTTACCAAATCTGTGCGCTTGCGGGTGATCACCAAACACACAATAAAACATTCCTGGCCATCAATCTTGGGTTGGAGACCATTTGTGCCGACTCACTGCTCACTTCACCACGACCGTTTTTGTTAAACGTTGATGCAAGTGATACACTTTATCACCAAAAAACATTCGCTTGAGAAATGGCAGCAGCGATATGCAGATACGCAGTTGGAAGTTTGATCCGTGAGGTGTTTGCTTGGTTAGCTCATGTGACACCCATACATCGAGCTTCCTTGTGTATCCCGCCTTTTTCAAGTGGTTGCAAACTGCTTTGCGTGCAATGTTTAGCTCGTGGGACAATCGATACAGTGTCAGACTCAACGAACTCCACTCTTTTATCCACATTTGAGAAAATTGGCCTTCCACACCGTGGGCTTCTTTTACATTAAAATTACCGGCAGGAAATCGACGAAACCGATATTGTTTATGATTAACTGTTACACTATCCGGACCATAAACGCTATTCAATTCTCAGTTGTCTGTCTTGCCTTTCGCCTTTATCGAAGAAAAATTTTAGAATTTTACTCTTAGCTGGTGTCCATTTTTGGCAAGCGCTGAAAGTTCTTATTCTTCTTCATCATTGTCGTGGGCACCGCTTATGCAATAATAATCGAATCAACAATAGCGCGCCATTCGGGTTTTCTTTTCGTTGTTCGGCGCCAGTTGGAAATATCATGGGAAACCAGATATCTCTCCACCTGATCCTTCAAAGGGAGTGGAGGTCTTCCCCTTCCTCTGCTTCCACCGTTGGCTACTGCATCGAATACTTTCAAAGACGGGGCGCTTTCATTCATACGGGCAACATGGCCTACCCGCAGTCTTATCATTCGCTGAACTATTACAATGTCGTCGTAAAGCTCATACAGCTCATCGTACCATCGTCTGCGGTATTCGCCGTTGCCTATGCGCAAAGGACCATAAATCGTTTGCAAAACATTTCTTTCGAAGGCCGCATTATCGGATGTCGACATCGTCCACGCTTCTGATTTATATACGTATAGACGGGAGTGATGAGTGACTTGTAGAGTTTGGTTTCGGTTCGTCGGGAGAGGACTTTACTTTTCAACTGCCTACTCAGTGCAATGTAACACCTTTTGGTAAGAGTTTTTCTATGTTGGATTTCCAAGCTGACATTATTATTGGAGCTAGTCTATAGATAGTCGCAAATATCTATGACCTCGATGTTATGATTGTCTACTGTGACGTGGGAGCTAAGCCGTAAGTGCGCCCACTGTTTGTCTGATGGCAGGTACCAGACCCATTTGCTTCGCTTCTTTATCGAGCTTGGGTAAGACAGAACTAGCAGCGTGCAAAACACAACTGAGTTAAGTGATCAAGGCTTCTTACGTTACCTTTTTTAGTACAAAATATCATCCACAGAGGCATAGATCACTATAGCCATCTATAGAAAGAATAATGGATCACTTTTTAACTAGACCCAATATCGAACTCCGGTGCATGGCCAGGAAACAAAAGTATTCCATTTAGGATATCATCTAAAAATTTTTCTAAAACAAGCAATGAATATATATGGTTTTTCAAAAAGATTGAACCACTTGCCTTTAAAAAAAAAAAATCACGAAAATTGAGCAATAAATAAGATTGTTCGGATAGATCAGTCGAAAGTCCACTTTCCGGAGGGAAGACCAGTGTTCCTACTAATCTAAGCTAAAAACCATTAATGTGCCGAATTTCAAGTAAATCGAAGCATAAATAAATTTTTTTTTGAATAATTCGGTCACTGCTTCACTTGACGAAACATTTTTTCCTCCAAACCTTTCCTGAAACCACATAAACAAACTGACAAAATTTCAAGTCAATCGTTGGGTAACTTTTCGAGATATGCAGATATTTACAAAGGAGTGTAAGATTTTTATATACACTCATATATATGTATGTAGATAATAAAAAATGTAATAAAAAAAAACACAAAGAGAAAAAATCGAAATTGCAGAAGCCACTTAATTAATACATATTTCTCGCTTTTATCGCTCTATGATGGATTACGCGTTGAAGGTGTTGTTAATTGAAAATACAAAAATACACCTGACTATACTTATGTATGTATGTATGTATGTATATATGAGCGTAGTCAGTCAAAAAATAAAAAATAAAAAAATAAAAATAACAATGAACAATAATTAAGGAAAACAAAACTAAAAGTAAAGCACCTGCACAGCCAGTAGGGCCATCAACATCAACAACAACACCAACACTGCCACCCATACACCAGCAGCGCAATCATCGCCACACAAAATCATATTTAACGATTGTCATATGTTGATTATTGTTATTATTGTATTTTTATTATATTATATTTATAATTTTTGCTTTCACATATTATCTATGAATTATTTTTATTTTTGCGCCTTTCACTCTTACACACACACACACACACACACACACGCACCCACTCACTTAGTGAAGCTTGTTATCAGCATTTATTTTATACTTATCCACATGAGTACATAATAAATAATTATTCTTCTTCCATCGTCAGTTTTCATATTATTATCTATCTACGTATGTATGTGTGTACATAATGCATATGTGTACCATGTGTATGCTTGACGTAGATATTAATATGTTAACGTTAGCGACAAGTTGGTAAGACTTGTCATCAGATTGTCTTCTGTTTTCTAGAAATGCATAAACAATTTATTCGAAATGGCTTTAAAAATCATTTTGATAAGAGGAATATGTGTGTACGTAATATACATACATATATGCCACTGTGAAAATAAATGTATTTACGTGCCTACATGAATTTTTACTTCTAACAAAACAAAAGAAAATGAAAATAATTTCAAAGAATTACGTATTAAAAATTTACTTACTTACATACATATATAGATATGTGGGTGGGTGTGCATGTGAAGTTGTAAAAGATAAGATGCCTTAATTGCTTTTGCTATCCAACTCAAATTAGTTACACTATTGTGCAATAAAATTGCGCCCAATTTACATTCCATTGTAAAAAGTATTTCTTTGGCAACAAAATTATTTATAAGATTCTATTAACTAAATTCTCTCAAAAAAAGAGCAAAACTAAATCTCTTCTTGCAACCAAAAAATATGTACAATTTTTTTTCTAAATTTTTGTACATCTATTCTCATAATGATATTAGTTGTGAACTAGAGTACTACCAGTTTGCACAACTGGTAATCATTAAACCTTAACTCGTCGTATTTTCCAAACCTATTTCAAAACTATTCCAGAAAAAGAGAGAATAGCTAAAGTAGAAGAGAACTAATAAATTCTCAACTCATCAGAGTATAAATAACTCTTCTGGTGGATCTGAGAGTTTCATGCCGAAGCCGCTAATTAAATATCGACAACCAAAGTTCGAGGCAAAGAATGTGCCAAAGAATCATTTTTGCCTCTTGTGCAACGTTTCTGAGAGAGAAGCATACTTAGTAAACTCGGAAAAATCTCAGATTTACATTTTTACTAGAAAGACGAAAATTCAACCGTCATTTGTAAGAGTTAATATTATAATTTCCTCCAACTCTGCTAAGTATCTTGGGGTAATCCCTTATAAAAAGCTAGAGTCTACATTTTGAAAGCAGGGTCAGTAAAGCGCTCCGAAATTGGATTATCTGCAGAAGAGCTATTGCACCAAAATGGGCGCTACAACCTTATATGGTGCATTGGCTTTACATAAGTGTCAATAAAATCCATATTAACATATGAAGCATGAGCATGGTGAGTGATATTCAAAAAGAAGTGCAGTATTTTAAGCCCTTCGACCAGGTGAAACATATCTGGGTAGTTGATATAGTAGGCAAAATGAGGACTACCTCAACAAAGACGCTAGAAGTCATCCTTCACATTAAGCCAATTAAATGCTCTACTCAGCCGCCTAAATATGTTCTATACAGTTGGGTCCAGTTTCCCAATTGCAAGAGACATCGTAAATTATATCAGAACTCAGCATAAATGTTAAACGCAATCGAGAAACGGATACATTCTGTCGGGTGGAGGCCACCTAGTCCTTTCCTAGCAGGGAGGAATGAACGATAGGTCGGTCCTTTGCTTACAATGAAGATATGCATATCTACATATACTGATGGGCATAAAGCAGGGTTCTTCTGTTACCACGCCAATAACCAAGGTAGCTTCAAACTCATCGACTACAAATTTATATTCCAAGTAGAGATTGTGGGCAGTATACAATAGAGGAACACTTAAGTTCTTGGAACTCTTTTAACGCCAGACGTATCACTAAATTGTTGTGTGGCAACATGGACAGTTTAAACTGTTACTTGCATTAAACACGGTACTCTTTGATATCATCTCTATATGCTAGGCGTAGTAGAATCGATTGTTTGCAGAAAGAGTGAGGAAACTCTGGAGAATTACCTTTGCTGGTGTCTGACCTTCAGTCGATTGAGACGTCACATCTTCCACGTTACTCCGAGCTCCAACCACATAGAGGTGGCTACGTATGGTTAGAATAAACTTAAAAAATGTATGAAATCGAGAGAATTTTTCGCAAAAGCTTAGCTAGAATTCACGAGTCTGGTTCGGTTGCTTGTGGTCAGGTCCTCAACATCGTTCTTTCGACCGACCAATCAAACAACTATCGGGCTTATCATTTAATTCGTGTGGTATTTTTTCTTTTCTCGTCAACTTGGCTGTCAATAAAGAATCAAGCAAAGTTTTTATCCCTTGTTGAATGTGAGAAAAAATTTTAAAACATCTTTGGTTTGACAGACGTCCAAATAGAGCCCTCTTCTTTTGAAACCACGAAGTTGATAACGCTATATATATAATCTTAATATATAAAAATGAATGTGGTTTTGTTAGTGACGCTAAGGCTCGAGAGCGACTGGACCAATCTTCATGAAATTTTCAAAGGTTATTTGTTGTGAATCTGGGAAGTTTTAGAAATAAAAAAAAAATCTTAATGCTTTTTTTTGTTTTTTCTTTTATTTGTTTTTTCTTTCTGATTTATTTATTCGAACAGTTTTCGTTTGTTGGTGAATATATGAGTACGTAACCTCATTTCCTCTCATATAAAAATTTTATGTCTGTTTGGAAAAATCCAGTAATCTCCAAAAATTACCGACCGATTGACTTAATCAGATTATTTCTATGATTCCTGAGAAGGTTTTTACAAAAAAAAATTTCGGGAAGTGGGTGCCTTTTTGCTTAGATGAGCAGGAAAACTGGACCAATGTCAATGGCTAAACCAAATATATTCTATTCCCACAAGTATAGAGAAAATAAAGTTAGGATAAAAAGATTTTTCATATTATACATTCAATGAGTATTTGCGACTGCGAAGCGTTGCAGGGTAGAGCTAGTATAACACCGTCCGACAAAAATAAACTTTTTTCCCCTATGAAAAAATCAAACATTTTTGGAAACTAGGACAAAAAAAAACACATGTCTGGCCGTTTTGATAGATCAAGTCGTTTATGGTTTTTAGTGGGACCTCTTTTAAAAATTATTAATATTTTATTGAAATCGGTATCTAGGGGTATTTGATAATAATAAAAAATTACAAATCTGAGATGAAAATTAGAACATTTAATTATGTGATTAATTTTTTGTCCAAATTTACAATTAAATATTTAAAAATCATTATTTTCAGAGTTATTTAAACTGACATCTGACAACTGGCTTATAAACTAGATTTATATTAAAATTAATTTAGCAAAATTTCGGAAGAACTTTTATATTAAGCTCGCGTAAATTTTATTTTTATGGTTAAAGTATTCACTATTCGCATCACGACAAAGTGACCAGCAATACTTGTCAAGCATACGTGTATGTCGAATGCCATTACCTTTGTATCGAGTTTCAATTGTTGGGATGTCTTGATAGAAATGATCGCCATATTGCATCCGCCTATTTGAACTTTAAAAATATGATATCAGATTCATAAGCAGCGACCCTAAAAATACTTAGATACCAATTTTTATATATTATTAATAATGTTTTTGGTCCCAGTTTTCGAAAATGTTTGATTTTTTCGTGGGTTAAAAAATCATGTCGGATGGTGTATTAATGTATAAATTAATAAGAGTATATAATATTATTATTATTTATATAAATTTAATTATTTAAAAAGATTTTTTATATCTATGATTTAAGAGTATATAATTAGTTTATAATTATTTTAAAAATATCATTTTATCGCATTTCAATTTATTTATATAAATTTTTTTATCACTTACTAAAATATTCTCTTTATATATTTATTTATTTATTTTTAGTGCCAAAATTCTTTTAATAAATACTACTACTACTACATACATATGTACAAGTAATTGCATATGTATATACATACATATCTTTAAGCCAGTAGTTGACGTGCAGAGTTTTACCCCGCAAAGCCACTTGTAAAGTGATAAGGTTGTAAATTATACTTATACATACATATATATACAAGCGAATGTATGTACATACATACATATATGAACGATAGGAGTCTTGAGATGACATTCATACTGCATGCATTCTTTAAATAAAATTCTACATGCCATAATATGATATGAAAATAAAAACAAACATATAAGATATTATGTGAACATACATACATACAGAAATGTATGTATATACTTGCTATAGAAGAGTAATGAAAATGCATACAAAGCGAGTGAGTTATGTAAATACATATATACATATATACAGTTGGGGGGGGTACCGGTGATGCTGTGTACATACATCTATACATACACGTATATATACATATATATGTGTGTAAATACATATAAATACAAGTACATACTTAACTACATATTTTCCTATATACCTACATATGTATGTCTGATGATTAACCCAATTGTTATTGCAATTTTTTCTCATTTAAATTAAAATATTTATATTAATAGCAACACGCTTTGCCCACTCTTTCTTTTTTACTAACAAATCGTCCCCCTTTGTCCTGTAAATGTTTTACCTACCAAATGAAAAAAAGAATAAAAGAAAAAAAGGCCCTCTAAAGCTTTCTACTTTACTTGAATTTGTTGTACTTGTAATGCCATCTCTTCTAATTGGCTGTAGAGAAAAAATTAAAAAAAAAAAAGAAATCTAAAAAGCAACTGTCAACAAAGCGGATTCTATAGGGTTCGTGCTTCCAGGGTTACTGACTATTGTTGTACAGATACATACCTATACATACTCGTATATAATAGATATTGTAGTTTGTTCTTTTTTATTTATAATTATTTTCTTACTATGTATATGTAATTATTATTTTATTTCCTACTATTTTTTGCCATTTTGGTATGTGTAAATGTTTCAGTTATGTGAAATAGGTTTCTACTTACATACATACAACACATATTAATCATGCATTCACTTACGAAGAGTGATGGAATAGAAAGCTTATTATCGTTTCTCGGTTGATAAAAGACAAAGTTTTACTTTTTTGAATTACTAAAAGTATTGTCCGTCGGAAGCAACAGCTCATCTCTCTAGGAATTTTTGTATACCAAAAACTAAGTCCTCTCTGTACTCGATTCAATCATTGAACCATTCTAAGATTTCTTCAAAAGACCCGAGCCGGTCGGTGGCTCCCAAACCATTTTGCAACCATCAAAAAAGTCAGTACGAGGTCTGGAGATCAACTACGTGCCTTGCCATGCCTTTCAGTCTGGCCGTTTTTCATGCAATGTACGACTCGAACGTATTAGTTGTAATCGATAACGTTTCACTTCAATGTTATTGTTGTTGTTGTTGTAATAGCGGTATACCAGTCCCGCTTAGAAGCAGGTTAGATCAGTCTAAGCCATCGAGATCATCTAACAGGAGAATCAGGAGACGAGCTGTTTCGACGGCTCGTTTTAGAGGGTGACGGGGTTAGATGAGTTAGTTAAAGAGGGCATGCAAAGAAATGGTTTGTATCGTGCGTGGACTTATTGCATGCAGGACATACGTTAGGTCGAGTCTGGGTTAGTGCAATATCCACACCTGAGTTTTGCCAGTATTAGGCGAGACCTTCGAGGCACCTCGAGTTCGGCATTGATTGTGGTTTGGCTCCGAAAACGCCATTCACGGAGAGAGAGCAAATGATGATGTTGACGCACTCTTGGTGAATCGCGTTTAGTGCTGGTCTCTACAGCGTCCTGTCCAGCGGTTGTTGTAGATGGTGAATGCATTCCTGTAGGTCGAGTACTCCCTTTCTGATATGTCGGAGTGAAGGTTTGGCATCTAATAAATGTCTCTTGGGGTGATCCCTGCGGTAGCAAGCTTGTAATTTCTTCAACTGCGTCTCGCTAATTCTCGCCGCCCAAACTGGTACAATATAGCTTACGACCAGCCGGCAAATTGCCTTGCAGGTTGCCAGCAGCGTTTCCTTTTTTCCCTCCAGGTGCTGCCGGCTAACGCTAGATTTTGTTGCGGCTCTGCAGTTTTGTGGCAATTGCAGTCGTATGCGGAGTGAAGGAGTGCAGGCTGTCGAATGTGACTCCCAGTATTTTTAGGTTGCTTATAGTCGGAATTTTGACGTCGTTGACTTTCACATCGAGTTCGAGTCCGTACTTCTTCGTCCCGCTGTAAAGGGTAGCCGAGGATTTTGCTGGTTGCAGTCTTAAGTGTCTTGCAGTGAAGAAGTGGAAAAGGTCCTCGAAATAGAAGTTCACTTTCGAACATAAGCCAACAATATCCTGGCCAGAAGCCAATATCGAGCAATCAACGATATATAAGTTCAGAGAAACTCCTACCGATGGAGGAAGGTTCCTTGCGGAACATATTGTTTAATCTTTCTGAGTTTCGATGTTTGACCTCGAACTTTTATCGATGATTGACGACCACTCAAGTAGCTTATGATCCACCTATTCAACCCCGGTGGTAATGAGGATTTCTCAATGCCCGATAGCAGCACAGTAGTAGTTTCGCATCTATGGTTTCAACTGGTTTTAGCAGTTCACATCTGTTACTCACTGGGGGTCTCTAAATTTCCTCGTTTCAAGTTCTAACTCTTTCATTCATTGAATCAGTGTACGTTTTTGTGGAGTCAATTGAGACCAAGCCTCTATGATGAGATGTTTTAGTACCGAGACATTGTCATAGACTTTCGTCTAGGAACAAGGGAAGACATATAACTTTCGGAACAACGGAAAATGTATGTTGATGGAGACGAACTCCAAAAAAGGCGGTTGTGTTGACTTCTATGGATATGTGTAGCTTAATTTTCTATTCTTTCATTTTTTGTTTCCATCTTTCACCCGCACACATATGTATATATAAAGCAATGAAAGTCATTTGTATTTGCTGCGTTGTTTAGTTCTCTTCAATTAATTACGTTGAATAATTTTTGTCTTTTTTTCGTTTTTCGTTTTTCTTTCACATTCTTCTAACACTCATCATGCAGGTAATGCCATCAACAATGACAACACCACTGCTGCTGCTGCTGCTGCTGCTGCTACTGTTGACAAACGTACACCCGAAAATGTCGCGCCCACAAGCGCACACACCATCTCACCGTCCGATAGTGTAACAGAGAAACGCATAACATTCACCATAACCACCGACTCCTCACCCGAGGGTAGTCAAACGTTGACACCGAAAAAATTCGATGCGATTGCCGAAGAAGATATGGCTGATGCCGCTGCTGCCGCCGCTGCTGCTGCAGCCAAGGCTATGCGTGCCAACGACGAAGTAGTACTTCGTCCACCACGTTACATTGATCGTCAGGCACACTTGTTGACCACCAGCTCGGGTATGACATCACCGCGTAAGTTGAAGCGCAGCGCGACTAGTGTACCACATTTTAATGTACGCAGCGCTGCCAGTGAGACGGATATATTTGCGATTACCGGTTCCGGTTCGCGCATCAGCATGACACCCGAAGTACCATCGATATCGTTTAGCAATCTACCGAAGAACTACGAAGATACACCGACTATTGAGAAATATCGTGTGTCACAAAGTCTCTACTCCATACAAACGGCGAATGCCGCGCGCGCCAATCAAGATGATTACTCAATGCCACGCTATTTCCGACGTTCGGCAGCAATGTTGCAAACGCAGAGTAGTGAAGTTTTATCGGCTGTGCCGTCATCAACATCGACCAATTCGATGACATCCTCCAATGAGGGTATACATCGACCGGAGAAGGCGAAGAGTAAGCGTTTGCAAATGTTGCGTGGCAATTTGCCGCCATTATTGATACACTCGGTGTCGTTCCGTAAGAACAAGGAGGAGGGTAAGCAATTAGATTAATCGCCAGCATTCAGTGGTGGTTGCTATGGCGAGTGGGGCAACACGAAGAAAATGATCTAAGCAGCTAAATAGTTGATGTCTGTAAATGGCGGCTGAAGAGAAATGTCAACTGGTTTCAGATGTTGTTATTGGTTTTAGCTTATAGTGAAAGCTTACAAAGTTTGCGTATATGGCTTTTACCGTTAGTTATTTTAAAATTTGTAATAAAAAACTTAAGTTTATTACCCCTTGCAAATAGCGCACATTTCCCAACATTCCTTTAAATTTTGATTAACATAAATTGGCTGAGAATTACAAAAGTTTGTTGCAATTTTCACACTAAAAAGTTTGTTTCGTAGGATAATAAAATATAATTGAAATATTGCATTTTCTTTTATTAAAACAAATTTTTTGAATTAACAAGAAATTATTATAAAATTATAAAAAAATATATTAAGTATTATTATTAATATTTTTTTTTTTGTAATTGAAATAATGTCATATAACGAAGTTTCCCAACACTATAAAATAAAAGCAGCTCAAATTTTATGTTTATAAAAAATAATTTATATGAAAAAAAATTAAATAAAAATTAATTTAAGTAAATATGCGTTAACTGTATTAAACACTGAAATTTTTTAAATTAAAATTATATAATATTTAAAATATTTCTAATACAAAAAATTCTCCAATGATCTTAGATGCATTAATGAAACTCCAAAGTACTTAACAAGAGAGTCATAAATAAAGAGAGAGAGAGTAGAAGAGTAAAAAAATTAATGTAGCATCTAGAGAAAGCAATTTTTGTTTTATTAAAAAAGTGTTAAAAATTAAGTCTATTAAAAAGAAATTAATTTAAAACCATCATATGTACTTAATTGAAGCGGACTAAGTAATAAGAGTCTTTAAAGAAATCTTTTTTTTTTATTTAAATGTTAAGCGCGAAAACAGCAAACATGTATAGAAGGCGCTAAGGATGCTTTACTGTATTAAAATGAACATTTTAGTACATTTACACATTTACTTAAAGTCAATGATATTTATATGCATATTTACTTAAATTAATATACATATATATACATATATTTATATTTAACTACAATATTTCAAGCCTTAAGTTTATTTTCGCAGTTTGTTATATAATCAATAAAACAAGTTTCCCAATAGGGAAGCTACACCGTAAAGCTCAATAAGGTTGCAAATAAAAGCTCAAAATTTAACTAAAAAAAACATAAAAAAGCAAAAAAATGGAAATAAAAATAATATATATGTTTATATATATATATGTATATATTGAAAAAAATATTATTCAGTATTTATTAAATGCATCTTTACGAATACACAAACGCACATGTACTTATTATATTATATAAAATTGTATATATAATATATGAACATACATACATATCTCTTTATTGTACAGTTTAATAAATATTTATTGTTATAATGAAAAATAGTATACGAAATTTATACAAACATACATACACATATACATATGCGATATTATATTATTACAAACTTATATCAATAATGAAGTGAATTGAATAAAGTAAAATGATTAATTGCATTTAATTACAATAAATTAAATAATATTATTTAAAAAAGAAAGGAGGAAATGTAAGTATGTATTTATGCATTTAATGCTATTAACTTGTTATATACACTTCATATACACATATGTATGTATCTATGTACATAATTGATTTATTCGGCAATAAAAGCTGTTAAAGCAAATTCATTGCCTACTTTTAGGCATTTCTCTAAATGCAGCTTAAAATCGATTTTTAGTTATTTTTGTTGACAGAATCAGCTGTGAACGCACATACATAACTTTATATAATTAAATGTTAATAACAACCTTGAATTTACTTTTACTACTCTCTAGTTTATTTAAATATATATTAAGCAAAATTATTTAAAAAAAATTTCTCGAAACTGTTTGATTGAATTTAACACCATGCTTTTTTGCGCACTGTAGTCCAAGCGACCACGTCTTGTGACCAAAATTAATAACTCTTAATTAATAAAAATTTTCAGGATATACATAGCTATATAATCTCTTTTTTTCGAAAAGTGGGGGTGTCAACGACCCTTCGCTGTTTTATTATTATTATTATTACTATTTTTTTATTCGAATATACCATATATATTTCATTGCTGTTAGTGTTTGGAATAAAAAAATTTATTTTGCATGCCTTAAAGCACTAAGATTTGTGCTGTACGTGTTGTTAATGTAATGTTGAGTGATGTACATGATGTCATATGATGGAAAGTTATGTGATGGGATGTGAAATAATATGGTGCGATGTTATGTGATGCGATGAGATGTAGAGTTATGTGATGTAATGTACGCGATGGCATGTAATGAGATAGAATATTATGTGACGCACATGCTGTGATGTTATGAAAAGTGACGCGGTGAGATGTAAGTTATGTGATGTAATGTACGCGATGGCATGTAATGTGTTGTAAAGTTATGTAATGTGATGCAAAGTGATATGGTACGAAATGACGAGATGGAAAGTTATGTGACGTTCATGAGGTGATGTTGTTCAAAGTGGTGTGTTGTTATAAATGTGATGTAAAGTACGAGATGGGATGTAAAGTGATGTTATGTGATGCGATATGACATCACGTGATGCGATATGAAGTGATGTGACGTGTGATATGATGTCTTCTGATTTGATGTGATGAGAAGTGGTATGAGAGTTTGATGTTGTATGAAATGATGCCATGTGATGTGATGCTACATGATATGATGTGATGAGAAGTGGTATGAGTAAACGACAGGTTATGCTGGAATATGTGAAAAAAATCAAAAATTAATATATATATAATATAAAAATAAATAATACCTATATAATTGTGTGTCGTATGAAATGAGATAATGAAAGAAACCTTCTAAAAGGGTGGTTTTGTATATGTATGTATGTATAATGTATATTTCATATAATTTTATCTAACTTAATTTTGTGATCCATCTTAAAGAGCTGCTTTATTTTTACGAATTCTTTTAGTTTTGATTTCTTTTTTTTATAAAAAAAACAGGATCTCTCACATCATATTATATAACATCACATCAAATTTCTTTACAGCATATCACATCACATCATCAATATCTATAACCACAAATAAATAATAAAAACTGAATCCATTCTAAGGGAATTACAGAGAAAAGCAAGTGTATATATCCTACATATATATTATTTAAATATACCATATACCTAAATAAATTAATTACCCAGATGTTTGGGAGTGCCTACTGCCGTTTGGAAGGCCAGAGTTTCAAACAATATAGAAAATTGAGGTGATTTTCCGACAATCACTTTCTTCAATTTGTGGTTTGCCACCGAGTATCTGATGGATTTTTATTAAAAACTTATATATTTCGATAGTAATATACTAGGAGTTGTTGACACTTTCTGTTAAGGGGTGACTGAATCAAAAATAATTATTTATTTTTAAGTTTGTAATTTAATTGAAGAAATTTTTTTTTTAATTTTTTATTACTTGATTCATTAATTAATACATTTCAAATAGTACATACGTTTGTAATTATTTTTTCAGATAAAGAGGTTCCATTTTTGTATTTTGTGAATTTATTTATAAAAAAATTTATTTAGAAAAATTTTAAAATTTCTGCCACTTTTGAATGTTGTACGCGATATGTCTATTTTCTGAACAGTGTATGTATAAATAACTCGTTAACTTTTTATATATCTACGCTCGATATGTACGAATTCTTTTTTCCAGTTTAGGTGTGATACAAGAATTTACTGGCTTATGCATATTTCTCGATGTCTCTTTCGTAGTTGTAAGGAATGGCAAAAAATTTGCTAGGAATGTGTTGCATAGTAATGCCAATAGCTAAAAAAATATAGTTAAAGGAAGACTGCTAGATGCTACGTGTAGTTTGAACAAACAAGTGTAAGACAACAGAAAGAGTAAGAGATTTGAAAGAAATGACAATATAATAAGTGAAAAAAACTGTTATGTATGTGCTGGTATATTGGCGAAAATGTCTGAAATGTCGGCACATTTGTGTGAGTAACATTTTTTAAATACTTATGTTTTGGTCAGAGAAGGAGAGTGATGCTGAAGTGTAGGTCAACATGTTATTAGTAGTGCAACTAAGTCACATACTCATACAATAAAATAGCCACAATTCCATAATGCCAGTTCATAATAATTCATTTATATTTGTACTTAGATTTCCGCATTTCGTATACAATTGGATTTGTATTAAACATAATAATTGTAGATCTCACATTAATCGTCTCACTTTGTTACTCATACGCCGTGTAGAGAATTAGCTATTTCACGCGTTGTTAAGAGATGTAAGTAATAATCACAATGGCTCGTGGGGTATAAACCAAAATTCTTTGTGTTCCTAAAAGAATGATTGAGATTCTACCTAAAACCTAAAACCAGAAATTTATTTTTCATTTGATCTACCTCCTACATGTCCTATAAATCTTGCTTAACTTAAATGAATTTTTTATAATAATAAGAATGCGTTCAGAAAATCGAATAATTAAAGATTTTGATGCTCACACACATTTAATTAAGATGAGTTAAATAGATTCTCACCGCTGACTCCATTTTTTTGTTTGTAAAAAAATTATGTTTGAAAAAATGAACACATTTTTTTAAATTTTTTTTAAATCGATTTTAAAAGAGAAATACTCCAGCCAATACAATGAAGTTTTTATAACATATTTGTTTTTTTTTTTTTAAGAAAAAGAGAAGTAACCAAATTTGACAAGTCCCAAATTCGGCAAAGTACAATATCTCAGCGATCCAGTTTAGACTTACCCCTCTCCGTCTTTTGTACTTTATTCCTGTTTTAAATAATGTTTTCAAAAATATATAAATCACTAAAATTATATTAACAAAAATGTATTTAATTTTTTAAATTATTTAATTAGCGTGTTTAGTCTCTTAACATTTTTCGCTCGAACTTCGTCTCCAATTTTTAGAACAATTGGTCTTTTACTGTTTAAGTCGCCTTTGAACGAATTACAACTTCTTAGTCCCTAATTAATCCCCAGTAAATTTCTATAGGTTTAATTTTGTTGCAATTAGGGCCTCAGTTGCTGATATATAATCAATTAGTTAATTGTTTGCTTGTGTGAACAGCGTTTAACTCTGAGTTATACTAGTTTTTTCTATGAAATTAGGTCGCTAGTATGAAAAAGCATATCGTGAGCTATAAACTAAAGTTCTACACCTTAACTTGTCAATAGTATATACCATGATTTACGAATGTTTAGCGTTTATGAAAAGTTTTCTGTGAAATCTACGGAAAGGAACTCCTTTTATATATATTATAATATTATTAGCGTTCTTTAACTCCTTTGGCGATTTTCGGCCGAGCTCCTGCTCCAATTTTTGAACAAACTGTAGGAGTTTATACTAAGCCGCCTCCGAACTACTGATGGTTTTTTTACGAGGAGCCTTTATTTCATGTCCGAAAAACCCCGGAGGGGTGGATCGCAAATTATTTCGGTTTGTTCTCAAAACAAGGCTCCACCTACAAGCTATTAACGATCTTGGAAGTAAATACCTGTTTTATTGTAAAGGTTTCACATCTGCGAAAAATAATTAGTATGACAGACGCTGATGCGTTTTTTTTACCCTTCGAAAATGTCCAGATTTTCGCCTTTAATTAAAAGAAAAGTGCAAAAGAAGTCCATCGAATGCTTGTTTAATTTTATGGTTTCTCTGCGTCGACCGATAAGTCATGCAGATAATGTTATCGACGCATCTAAAGTGTTGAATTTATCGACGAAATGATATTCGAAACGTTATCGACCACAACCAAGGTGTTTGAGCTGTGCATTGCGCGAAAAACGGCCAGAAACGATCGAAAGTCTTGACGACGCTCGGCTCCACGTGATTGTAAGAGTCAAGTGGGAGGACTTATCCCAACCACCATATTCTCCAGACTTTGATCCTTCCGGCTACTGGGTTTTTTGAAGGATACACAACTATTTGGGGTTCACGGGATTGAGTCCTTTGAAGTAATCAAATGGCTCAATGACTACATTGAAGACAGAGAGGAGTCATTTTTTAGGGATGGTTTTAAAAAATTATCGAGATTGGAGTTGCTTCCGACGAATATGTAGTACTTTGAATGAGGTATTTATTATTTTTCCAATAAAATACTCTTTTTGAACACAAAAAAACAAAAAATTTTTACACCCAATAAAAAATAAATTTTCTATTTTTTCGGATTTCGGTAGAACCAAAAGCCTGAGCCTCCACTTGGTAGTACGCAGCGCTAACTATTTGGCTTCTGTTGATTTGCTTTCAATAATTTCATAGAGATTTTATTTTAAAATGTTTTTAAAATATATCCTTTTTTATTTTTATTATTTTTAATTTATTTTTTTAAATAACATTTCAAATAATTGAAATTATACACTACTTATTTTTAGTTATTTTCATTATAAGTATAATCGAAAGTACCATAATTTTCGTATTTCCCATCCTGATACTTCTCCTCCAACTTATCCTCATGATACACCTTAACATTCTTCATGAACATATTCGGCACGAGGAACTCAGTTTCAATGATCTGCCGATCTAATGGATAATCAAAAGGCTTATTATCAATATACCGTTTGCCCGATCCAACGCCGCCACTGAATGAATTGTGTTCATAACTGGGATAATGCACATGCGGACCCGTGTATGGAGCAACGAAAAAGAATAACTGCATTGGATAACCCTTTGCCCAACCTTGCGGTAATAGCAGACGATCGGGGAATCCCCAGTGTTGTTGTGTGATATTCAATTCCAACGCTTTCTCTTCACTTTGCGCAATTAGTACCGCATGATAGAGCTCAGCGTAGGTGCGGCGATCATCAATAGTCCAATAGAAGTCACGCGAGTCGCGTTTAATAGTATTCTCACCAGCCGCAAGCTGATAGATGAACTCATCAATTTCAATGAAATTTTCCCGATACTCAGCCAATGAAAGTGCGCGTCTATTTTGATTATAACGCGGACCAAGGAAGGCGCGTACCACAACTTTTTGTGGCTGTTCCGCTTCGATTGTGTAATTTAGCGTGAATGGTTTGTGATTTAGACGTTGTTGACGAGCCAAGAATATTTTATCGAAAACATAAGTGTCTTCAATTAAAAGTGTTTCATCATTCAAAAGTGTGGAAACATCGAAATTACTAAAATCGAAATATGTCATCAGCTCACTCACTTGCACATCTGCCACACGTACGCCGGGCAAGAGGAGCTCATCACGCGTATAAGCGGGTAGAAGCGAATTGAATTTGTAGATTACCTGGTAGAAACGTTTATAATAACTGTAAGTGAATGGATCGCGGAACATGGTTTCATGATTAACAAAGATGTGCGGCAGTACATGTAACTGGTCCGCATCCACGCCAGCAAAGTACATATGCGAGAAGATACGCCAGTAGATGGCAAAGTGAGAATCAAATAAATCGGCATTGCCTTCCATGAAGTTTGCCATCACCTCTATAGACTCCGGTCGACGTAAATCGATGAATGTGCCATTTTTGGTCATAAAATGACCTTTCTCCAGTAACAAAGTTACACGTTTGTAGTAATAAATGAAACGATTGAATTGATCGAAATCCGTATAATGCATATAATCGAAATCATTTTGACGATAACCAAATTGTATGCCATTATAACTGACCAATTGTGGATTATAGCCATAATCGAAAACGGACTCGGCCGAGTATTCGGGTGTTTCGCCGAGCTCTTGCGACAAGCGTTCCCACTGATAACGCGTCAGCATTGTTTTCAACGCATTTGCCCAGTACTCACCACGACGTTCCGCGGCGAAATCATATTTTGTGCTATTCATAAAGTAAGCATAATCCATATTTGCATAATACCAATACGAATTCCAATCCACATCTTCGGTGAAGTACGACAATTTCGAATGCTCGTTATAATACTCAATATTGCGTGTGTAATCGGTGGGCATGGTGAATACCTGTGTACTCTTGGCCATATTGGAAAAACGTGCGGTTTTATAATTTCCTACAGCAATGTCAGCCAATTTGGACATATCCTCCGTATACCATTGCTCACCCAAACCCATCATCTTCCACCATTGCCAAGTTTTCCAGTCTTTTGTGTAAATGTAACCATGTTGCTTGTATGCATCCTTATTCTCTTGATACAGAAAGTCCTTGTACTCCTTCTCGTACATTATTTGTCTAATCCACATATTATAATCGAATTTCTCCGTTTCGTAGATGAGTTTGCTTGTGAAAAAGTGTTGTGGTAATATTTCATAAATTGGCGGCAACATGAGACCCTCGAAATCATCTCGATGTATTACGGCTAACGTGAGCGCCGCCACAAACATACCCTCGCTCACATGCATGCGCGCCCAACTAGCGACATGCATGAATGCCTCGAAGTCCTTGGCGTAGTAGAAGTAATTGAAGAGACCCCATACTTGTGTCATGTGTGATTTTACCAAAGCACCAAAGAATTCACCACGCGGCAATATGTAGCCGGCCTTGTAAGCGGTTTCGAACTGCACCATGTGTTCGTCGTATACCTAGAGAGTGAAAGAAAAGGAATAAGTGTTGGGTTATAGACAGTCAAAATATTTAGTGTTATACGAAATCGAGAATTTACTTAAATTTTATTTTATTTCAAAAAAGTTAGCAACTGGTGGTAATATTTTTTTTTTTGAACTTTTATTTCATAAAAATGTTAATATATTTAAAAAAAATTATATTTTTTTTTGAAAATTTTAATTTATTTTAATTTTATGTAATTCAATCACATTTGTTTTGACTTAATTTCATTTATTCGATTTTAATTTATTTGCTTATTTTAATTTATTTGGTTTAAATATTGTTGTCTTCAACATTTTAGAGCCACTGGATTTTGTTTGTCACACTGGTATTTATCAACATTTAAGGCGGAAAACTGCCCCTTTATTTCCTTCGCATTCTCATACTTAAGTTAAGTGTTCCGCTAAAACTTGTTTATTTTAACACGGCATTTCGGAAAAAATGCATATACATATATATTTTGAAGACGGTTTCAGTCAGACACACCAAAGCGAAATATTTCATTTTCAGGACAAATTATTTTCCATTTATTATCAAGTATCAAATTGTTTCTTTTCAACTAAAGTAATTATCATATATGCCTTTATATATATATGCCTGTTGGTAATTATTTTCAACCTTAAACTAATTATTTAACGATTTATTTTAAGGGAGTAGTCTCTTTTAGAACCCGAAGAGAAAGTGTTTTCTCAGCAATTTTTTTTTGAAATGGAAGAAAATTGTTGCGGTAAACGAAATTTTCAGAAAATAATGAACTATATTTAAGCTGCAAAAAACAATTTTTAATATCCAAAAATATTGGAATTCTCCAATGTTGTGTTGAGTTTTCTGAAGCGGTTGCAGTCTGAACTCGTGAAACGGTGCCGTTGATGGAGGTTGTGCGATGCAACTGAAAATGTCGAGCCAAAATTTTTTAATTTTATGACCTAAAAAAAATCCAATTTTTTTCGAAGTTTGAAAACAAAATTTCCTTTTTTTTGAAAAAAGTAAAAAAAAAAATAGTTCAAATAATACTTTTGTCCAAATTGTTTAGTGCAAATAGAACTACAATATTTGCTATCATCGGCACCGTTTTCTAAGACTTGTAAAAATGAAAACTCATGAAAATGTGCTTCAAAGTTGTGGCCGAGCATTCGAACCTGCTCTACTGTTCGAATTTTGAAGACATATTCTTGAATAGTTTTTAAGCCTTTCAAGCTGCCTTAATAAATCGACATTTTATTAAAATTTTCTTTTCTTTAATTAAGTTAACGTTTTTTTTTAATTTGGTTTTATTCTTTTTTTATTTTATTTTGCTTTTAAATTTTTTTAAAATTAATCTTCTGATATTTTAACCATTTTTTATTTTCTTATTATTATTATTTTATTTAATCTTTACTTTTATTTTACTCTAAATTATTTAATATAGTTATTTATTTTTATTTTATTGATTTCTTTATTCCATTGAATTATGTATTTTTAACGTAACATGATATAATTTTACTTGATATAATTTTTATATTTTTTAATTTAGTCCCTGCTATTTTAACCATTTTTGATTTTTTTATTTAATTATTATTATTTTATTATTTAATATTTTATTTTTTTTTAGTTTAAATTATTTAATATAATTATTTATTTTAATTTTATTGATTTCCTTATTTCATTGAATTATATATTTTTAACTTAATATGATTTAATTTTACTTGATATTTTTTGTATATTTTTAAATCTAGCTTCTGCTATTTTAACCATTTTTTTTTATTTTCCTATTATTATTATATTATTTAATTTTTACTTTTATTTTACTTTAAATTATTTAATATAATTATTTATTTTAACTTTGATTTTATATTTCATTGAATTACATATTTTTAATTTTGGATTATTCAAATTTATTTTAATTTATTTTGTTTCATTTTCATTTTATTTTATTTTAGTATATGTTTTTGATTTAATACACCAATTTATTTTTTATTTGATATTTTATATTTTATTTTAATTTATTATTTAATTTAATTTTTATTCATATTTTCTGCTTAACTCATTTTTTCAATATTTTATATAATTTATTTTCTTGTTTTAAAATATCTTTTAAATCTTTTATTTTATTTTATACTATTTATTATTATTTTCATTTCATAATGTTTTTTGTTTTACATATTTCATTTTTTTTATAGTATTTCATTTTTGCGATTTAATGAATCTACTTGAATATTAATTTGATTTTTTTATATAATTTATTTTACTTTTATTTTATTTGTTCGTTTTAATACATCTTTTTTAAATCATTTTATTTTATTTTAAATCGTTTGATGTAATTTAAATTGAATAAATTTTATTTTCGTTAGTTTTATTCTGTTTATTTTATATTATTTTAATATTTTTTTATATTTTTTTTATTTATTTTATTTTTTAATGATTTTAGTTTTGCGTATTTACTTTTTTAATTTATTTTACAATAGTTTGTTTTCCATTATTTACTTTATTTAATTTAATTTCTTTATTTCACTTCATTCAACTTATTTTAATTGCTGTGATTCAAATTTTTTGTTTTATTTTATTTTGTGTTATGTTCATTTTAATTATTTATTTAGTACTACTTAATTTTTTTTGAATATTTATTTTTAAATAATTTAATTTTATGTTAATTAATTCAATATTTATTTTTTTTAATTTTATTGTATTATTGGATTTTGTTATGTTTAATATATTATTATTTATTTAATTTAATGTAATATTTATTTTTTTTATTTGGTTTTATTTTATGCCATGTGTTTTAGATAAATTAATGTAGTTTAAAATATACTTTAATTAGTTTAATTTATTTAATTCCTGTTTTTTAGTTTATTTTAATTGCTTAATTTAATTTTCTTTTGATTTACATTATTTATTTTTTTTTTAATTTTTTTTAATTTATTGCATTAATTTTATTTTACTTTAGCTTGTAATTTTTATTATTTAATTTAATTAGTTTAATTTTATTCGTGGTATTCATTTATTACATATAATTTATAAATATTTTATTTTATCTTTTAATGTTATATTTATTTAATTTATTTTTTAATTTATTACTTTTATTATATCATACATTTTATTGCCCGTACTTAGTATTCACCACATCTAAATAAATGCGTATCTCTTTACTCACCACAAAGTCATTCTTGTCGAAATGAAAATCTGCAGCATATTTTAGATATTTTTCGAACAACAGCGGGCTCTCAAGACGATGCACAATTTCCAATAGAAATTTTTGCTTTTGTAAAAATGCTCCATCGGCGTATTTCACTTCATTTTGTGGCGGTTCTAAAATTTGTGCAGCCACTAGAACGCAGCCCACCACAATGCTGGCGATGAAGGTGATGAGAAGCTTCATTTTCTCAGCGAAGCTCAGCAGACACTGTATAATGATGCTGGCAAAGTGACTACCTTTATATTATTTTGCAGTATTTAATTGCTGCACATACATATGCTTTCTATTATGATATGCCACATTAACACCTTTTGACCTCAGTCTAATCCTCAATGATTTGCACGCAGCATATAGTGTGATAAGGCAGCATGCATACATACGAGTATATGCATATGCACATTTTTAGGCATAGTTGACGGTACTAATATTATTCCATAAATTGTCTTTATCAGTTCACAAGCCATAGGTTTCACTAATAATTTTTAAGAAACCAAAAATTCGAATTGTTTGATAAGAATTTGTGTATAATTACTCTTAAAATTACCTGTATTACTCAATTGTATAAGTAAGAGTAAAATTTTATTCTCTTTGAAATATAAAAAATGCTAAGAAATGTCTAGAGGGAAAGCAAAAAATACTTCTTGTTTAGATCATGATTCTTGCTGCTAGTAATAAATGAAAAAAATTTATTGCTTACACTTTGGTGGTCAGACACAACGCGGTTGGTCTGAGAAGGAGTTGAAGACGAAAAGGAGATTAATAAGGCAGAGTTTAAAATAAGGCATTTTATGAGATGACTGAAATGACTTACAGATAGTTTCAAAATCGGACCTCAGGAACTATTCAAGCTTGACGGTAAAGAACTGACAAAGTGAATGCAACAGTTTCTCTGTAGAATATGATCGGACGACAGGAAGCATGACAACTGCAACTTGAGGGTGTTTGCCTAATCCTCAACGTCTTCTCTGTCGTGTTTTTGCAATGGACTAATATCCACCCTCAACGAACTGAACACGAGGAAAAACCCATGAAGAAAGTATCAAACCATATCGCCTCTTCGTCGATTTCAAAGCGGCTTTCGATACTAAGAAGATGAGATTAGTTGCCTCTATGCCGCTATATCTAAGGTTGCCATTACCGCCAAACTTATATGGCTGTGAATACTGGCACTAAGCAAGTAACATGAAAGACTCTGTCAGAACTTGGAAGATGCTTTTCCCAGCCGTTCGGTCCTCAATCAGACTTCAGTCGTTGTGATTCTATTTACTGTGACTTCCACGTCATCACTGACAGTTGTAATTGTGAAGTTGTAGATAGTTTCGCAAATCTTGGAACCACCATTGACAATGGCAGCCTTGAAATCCCACGCAGAATAAGGTGAGACTTGAGAAGTAAAGTCCTCTCTCGCATTTCTTTCTCGTTGCACTTTATGGCACAGAAGCGTCGAAGATCACGACATCCGATGATGGAACGATGAACTTTACGGCTCTGACATACCAATGCTGGTTAGGTCATGTGACCCGGTTGAATGAGTACACTCCAGCTTCAAAGTTTTTGATAGAAGAATACCTTCAGCGGCATATTTTGAGGACAAACGCCTGATAGTTCTTTTATAGACATATAGAGCATTGAAGACTTTCCAAATTTTTTAGAAATACCACTTCCATACTTATGCGAACCCGATTTGATACCTTGCGAAGTGTACTTAAACTCAGATCATGTTTTTGAAAACTTGCCTATTTATACTTCATACAAGTAAGAAGTGAGTTCAGCGTAAGATTCCAGACCATGAGTAGGGGAGCACCGTTCTCAAAAGATGACTAGACCAACTGTAAGTCTTGATCGATCTGGGAAGCGATTACCTGTTTCCATGGAAAGGTTTCAGATTTGCCAGAAAGTTTTGATTTTCTATGTTAAATGAAAGAAAAGTACACCTAAAGTTCATCGAAGTTTGTGGTGAATCTGCAGAGAGTGGTTTCGACGCTTCAAAAGTGGTGATTTTCAGCCTCGAAGGCAAAGAGAGTCCCAGCCAAACACAAACTGAATTCGCAGAATTATTAGGAGTGACTGAATAAACAACTTCCATTCAGTTATAGCAATTTGGATTTGGACGATTTTTCACCTAGTAGCTGCTTCTAAAAAAACATCGAAGTAAGAGATATTTACATCAGTTCGTTACTGCAGATAAAAAGTGGATATACTACGATAACCTCAAGAAGAAAAAATGTGATGCCGAGAATACTGAACTCGTTCCATCAGCGTCTGCATCAACACCAAAGAAAGCATCCTTGGTTCAAAAGTTACGCTCTGCATAACGTGGGTTCAGAAGGATGTGGTGTACAGAAACGACCGACAAGCATGACAAGGTGATTTTGCAACAAGACAACCCTCGGCCCTCGGCTGAAAACGCTGAAATGGGATGTCTTACCTCAGCTGTCATATTCTTCAGGCCCTGCTCCTTCCGACTACTGGCTTTTTCGACGGATGCAAAACGATTTAGGGGCTCGCCGGTTTGGGTGTTTTGAGGAAATCGAAGAAAGGCACATTAATTGGATCGAGGACAGAGAGGATTCATTTTTTATTCGAAATCTATCAGAGGGATGGCATAAAGAAGGATGGTCGCCTCCGATAAACAACACTGTGAATGATTTATGGATTACTTT